>OX101810.2:35892608-36081608 GCA_944452925.2 Chrysolina oricalcia | reverse complement strand
AAAAAATTTCAAAAAAAATTCAAAAAAAAATCGAAAAAAAAATTTTTCGAAAAAATAAAAAAAAAATTAAAAAAAAAATAAAAAAAAAATCGAAAAAAAAAATTTTCGAAAAAATAAAAAAAAAAATTTCAAAAAAAAATCAAAAAAAAATTTTTCGAAAAAAAATTGAAAAAAAAAATTCAAAAAAAATTAAAAAAAAATCGAAAAAAAAAATTTTCAAAAAAAAATTGAAAAAAAAAATAAAAAAAAAAATTTTCAAAAAAAAAATTTCAAAAAAAATTCAAAAAAAAAATCGAAAAAAATTTTTTCGAAAAAATAAAAAAAAAATTCAAAAAAAAATGGAAAAAAAAAATTTTCGAAAAAATAAAAAAAAAATCTCAAAAAAAATAAAAAAAAATTTTTCGAAAAAATAAAAAAAAAATTTCAAAAAAAAAATTCAAAAAAAAAATTCTAAAAAAATTCAAAAACAAAATCGAAAAAAAAAATTTTCGAAAAAATAAAAAAAAAATTTCAAAAAAAATTAAAAAAAAATTTTCAAAAAAAAATTGAAAAAAAATTTCAAAAAAAATTCAAAAAAAAATCGAAAAAAAAAATTTTCGAAAAAATAAAAAAAAAATTTCAAAAAAAAAATTCAAAAAAAAATTTCAAAACAAATTCAAAAAAAAAATCGAAAAAAAAATTCAAAAAAAAAAATCGAAAAAATAAAAAAAAATCTCAAAAAAAATAAAAAAAAAATCGAAAAAAAAATTTTTCGAAAAAATAGAAAAAAAAATTAAAAAAAAAAAATCAAAAAAAAAATTTTCAAAAAAAAAATTTCAAAAAAAAATCAAAAAAAAAATTTAAAAAAAAAAAAAAATTCAAAAAAAAAATCAAAAAAAAATTTTCAAAAAAAAAATTGAAAAAAAAATTTCAAAAAAAATAAAAAAAAAATCGAAAAAAAAATTTTTCAAAAAAAAAATTAAAAAAAAATTTTCAAAAAAAAATTGAAAAAAAATTGAAAAAAAAAATTTTCGAAAAAATAAAAAAAAAATTTCAAAAAAAAATCAAAAAAAAAATTTTCAAAAAAAAAATTCAAAAAAAAAATTGAAAAATAATTCAAAAAAATTTTCGAAAAAAAAAATTTTCGAAAAAATAAAAAAAAAAATCAAAAAAAAAATTTCAAAAAAAAAATTGAAAAAAAAAATCCAAAAGAAATTCAAAAAAAAATCGAAAAAAAAAATTTTCGAAAAAATAAAAAAAAAATTCAAAAAAAATAAAAAAAAAATTTTCAAAAAAAAATTTCAAAAAAAATTCAAAAAAAAAATCGAAAAAAAATTTTTCGAAAAAATAAAAAAAAAATTCAAAAAAAAAAATTTTCAAAAAAAATTCAAAAAAAAATCGAAAAAAAATTTTTTCGAAAAAATAAAAAAAAAATTCAAAAAAAATAAAAAAAAAAATTTCAAAAAAAAATTTCAAAAAAAATTCAAAAAAAAAATCGAAAAAAAATTTTTCGAAAAAATAAAAAAAAAATTCAAAAAAAAAAATTTTCAAAAAAAATTCAAAAAAAAATCGAAAAAATTTTTTTCGAAAAAATGAAAATAAATCTCAAAAAAAATTAAAAAAAATCGAAAAAAAAATTTTTCGAAAAAATAAAAAAAATTTCAAAAAAAATTTTAAAAAAAATTTCAAAAAAAAATTGAAAAAAAATTTCAAAAAAAATTCAAAAAAAAATCGAAAAAAAAAATTTTCGAAAAAATAAAAAAAAAATTTTCAAAAAAAATTGAAAAAAAAATTCAAAAAAAAAATCGAAAAAAAAATTTTTCGAAAAAATAAAAAAAAAAAATTTCAAAAAAAATAAAAAAAAAAATTTCAAAAAAAAATTTCAAAAAAAATTCAAAAAAAAATCGAAAAAAAAATTTTTAGAAAAAATATAAAAAAAAAATCAAAAAAAAATTTTTCAAAAAAAAAATTCAAAAAAAAAATTCAAAAAAAATTTAAAAAAAATCGAAAAAAAAAATTTTCAAAAAAAAAATTGAAAAAAAAAATAAAAAAAAAATTTTCAAAAAAAAATTTCAAAAAAAATTTAAAAAAATTTTCAAAAAAAAATTTCAAAAAAAATTCAAAAAAAAAATCGAAAAAAAAATTTTCGAAAAAATAAAAAAAAAATTCAAAAAAAAAATCGAAAAAAAAATTTTTCGAAAAAATGAAAAAAAATCTCAAAAAAAATTCAAAAAAAAAATCGAAAAAAAAATTTTCGAAAAAATAAAAAAAAAATTCAAAAAAAAAATCGAAAAAAATTTTTTTCGAAAAAATGAAAAAAAATCTCAAAAAAAATAAAAAAAAAATCGAAAAAAAAAATTTTTCGAAAAAATAAAAAAAATTTCAAAAAAAATTTTAAAAAAAATTTCAAAAAAAAATTGAAAAAAAATTTCAAAAAAAATTCAAAAAAAAATGGAAAAAAAAATTTTTCGAAAAAATAAAAAAAAAATTTTCAAAAAAAAATTGAAAAAAAAATTTCAAAAAAAATTCAAAAAAAAATCGAAAAAAAAAATTCGAAAAAATAAAAAAAAAATTTCAAAAAAAATAAAAAAAAAATCGAAAAAAAAATTTTCGAAAAAATAAAAAAAAAATTCAAAAAAAAAATCGAAAAAAAAATTTTTCGAAAAAATAAAAAAAAATTTCAAAAAATATTTTTAAAAAAATTTCAAAAAAAATTCAAAAAAAAATCGAAAAAAAAATTTTTCGAAAAAATAAAAAAAAAATTTCAAAAAAAAATTTTTCAAAAAAAAAATTGAAAAAAAAAATTCAAAAAAAATTTAAAAAAAAATCGAAAAAAAAAATTTTCAAAAAAAAAATTGAAAAAAAAAAAAAAAAAAAATTTTCAAAAAAAAATTTCAAAAAAAATTCAAAAAAAAAATCGAAAAAAATTTTTTCGAAAAAATAAAAAAAAAATTCAAAAAAAAAATCGAAAAAAAAAATTTTCGAAAAAATAAAAAAAAAATCTCAAAAAAAATAAAATAAAAATTTTCGAAAAAATAAAAAAAAAATTTCAAAAAAAAATTCAAAAAAAAAATTCTAAAAAAATTCAAAAAAAAAATCGAAAAAAAAACTTTTCGAAAAAATAAAAAAAAAATTTCAAAAAAAATTTAAAAAAAATTTTCAAAAAAAAATTGAAAAAAAATTTCAAAAAAAATTCAAAAAAAAAATCGAAAAAAAAAATTTTTCGAAAAAATAAAAAAAAAATTTCAAAAAAAAAATTCAAAAAAAAATTCTAAAAAAATTCAAAAAAAAATCGAAAAAAAAAATTTTCGAAAAAATAAAAAAAAAATTTCAAAAAAAATTTAAAAAAAATTTTCAAAAAAAAATTAAAAAAAAATTTCAAAAAAAATTCAAAAAAAATCGAAAAAAAAAACTTTCGAAAAAATAAAAAAAAAAATTTCAAAAAAAAAATTCAAAAAAAAATTTCAAAAAAAATTCAAAAAAAAAATCGAAAAAAAAATTTTAGAAAAAATAAAAAAAAAATTCAAAAAAAAATCGAAAAAATAAAAAAAAATCTCAAAAAAAATATTAAAAAAATCGAAAAAAAATTTTTTCGAAAAAATAGAAAAAAAAATTCAAAAAAAAAATCAAAAAAAAAAAATTTCAAAAAAAAAATTTCAAAAAAAATTCAAAAAAAAATCGAAAAAAAAATTTTTCAATGAAAATTAAAAAAAAAATCGAAAAAAAAAATTTCGAAAAAATAAAAAAAAAATTTCAAAAAAAATAAAAAAAAAATCGAAAAAAAAATTTTTCAAAAAAAAAATAAAAAAAAAATTTTCAAAAAAAAATTGAAAAAAAATTTCAAAAAAAATTCAAAAAAAATCGAAAAAAAAAATTTTCGAAAAAATAAAATAAAATTTCAAAAAAAAATCAAAAAAAAAATTTTCAAAAAAAAAATTAAAAAAAAAAATTGAAAAATAATTCAAAAAAAAAATCGAAAAAAAAAATTTTCGAAAAAATAAAAAAAAAATCAAAAAAAAAAATTTCAAAAAAAAAATTGAAAAAAAAATCCAAAAGAAATTCAAAAAAAAATCGAAAAAAAAAATTTTCGAAATAATAAAAAAAAAATTCAAAAAAAAAAATTTTCAAAAAAAATTCAAAAAAAAATCGAAAAAAAATTTTTCGAAAAAATGAAAAAAAATCTCAAAAAAAATTAAAAAAAAATCGAAAAAAAAATTTTTCGAAAAAATAAAAAAAATTTAAAAAAAAATTTTAAAAAAAATTTCAAAAAAAAATTGAAAAAAAATTTAAAAAAAAAAATTTCAAAAAAAAAAAAAAAAAATTTCAAAAAAAAAATCAAAAAAAAATTTAAAAAAATTCAAAAAAAAATTTTTCAAAAAAAAAATTCAAAAAAAAAATTCAAAAAAAATTTAAAAAAAATCGAAAAAAAAAATTTTCAAAAAAAAATCAAAAAAAAATTTTTCAAAAAAAAAATTCAAAAAAAAAATTCAAAAAAAATTTAAAAAAAATCGAAAAAAAAAATTTTCAAAAAAAAAATTGAAAAAAAAAATAAAAAAAAAATTTTCAAAAAAAAATTTCAAAAAAAATTTAAAAAAATTTTCAAAAAAAAATTTCAAAAAAAATTCAAAAAAAAAATCGAAAAAAAAATTTTCGAAAAAATAAAAAAAAAATTCAAAAAAAAAATCGAAAAAAAAATTTTTCGAAAAAATGAAAAAAAAACTCAAAAAAAATTCAAAAAAAAAATCGAAAAAAAAATTTTCGAAAAAATAAAAAAAAAATTCAAAAAAAATAAAAAAAAAATTTTCAAAAAAAAATTTCAAAAAAAATTCAAAAAAAAAATCGAAAAAAAAATTTTCGAAATAATAAAAAAAAAATTCAAAAAAAAAAATTTTCAAAAAAAATTCAAAAAAAAATCGAAAAAAAATTTTTCGAAAAAATGAAAAAAAATCTCAAAAAAAATTAAAAAAAAATCGAAAAAAAAATTTTTCGAAAAAATAAAAAAAATTTAAAAAAAAATTTTAAAAAAAATTTCAAAAAAAAATTGAAAAAAAATTTAAAAAAAAAAATTTCAAAAAAAAAAAAAAAAAATTTCAAAAAAAAAATCAAAAAAAAATTTAAAAAAATTCAAAAAAAAATTTTTCAAAAAAAAAATTCAAAAAAAAAATTCAAAAAAAATTTAAAAAAAATCGAAAAAAAAAATTTTCAAAAAAAAATCAAAAAAAAATTTTTCAAAAAAAAAATTCAAAAAAAAAATTCAAAAAAAATTTAAAAAAAATCGAAAAAAAAAATTTTCAAAAAAAAAATTGAAAAAAAAAATAAAAAAAAAATTTTCAAAAAAAAATTTCAAAAAAAATTTAAAAAAATTTTCAAAAAAAAATTTCAAAAAAAATTCAAAAAAAAAATCGAAAAAAAAATTTTCGAAAAAATAAAAAAAAAATTCAAAAAAAAAATCGAAAAAAAAAATTTTCGAAAAAATGAAAAAAAAACTCAAAAAAAATTCAAAAAAAAAATCGAAAAAAAAATTTTCGAAAAAATAAAAAAAAAATTAAAAAAAAAAATCGAAAAAAAAATTTTTCGAAAAAATGAAAAAAAATCTCAAAAAAAATAAAAAAAAAATCGAAAAAAAAATTTTTCGAAAAAATAAAAAAAATTTCAAAAAAAATTTTAAAAAAAATTTCAAAAAAAAATTGAAAAAAAATTTCAAAAAAAATTCAAAAAAAAATGGAAAAAAAAATTTTTCGAAAAAATAAAAAAAAAATTTTCAAAAAAAAATTGAAAAAAAAATTTCAAAAAAAATTCAAAAAAAAATCGAAAAAAAAAAATTCGAAAAAATAAAAAAAAAATTTCAAAAAAAATAAAAAAAAAATCGAAAAAAAAATTTTCGAAAAAATAAAAAAAAAATTCAAAAAAAAAATCGAAAAAAAAATTTTTCGAAAAAATAAAAAAAAATTTCAAAAAAAATTTTAAAAAAAATTTCAAAAAAAATTCAAAAAAAAATCGAAAAAAAAATTTTTCGAAAAAATAAAAAAAAAATTTCAAAAAAAAATTTTTCAAAAAAAAAATTGAAAAAAAAAATTCAAAAAAAATTTAAAAAAAAATCGAAAAAAAAAATTTTCAAAAAAAAAATTGAAAAAAAAAAAAAAAAAAAATTTTCAAAAAAAAATTTCAAAAAAAATTCAAAAAAAAAATCGAAAAAAATTTTTTCGAAAAAATAAAAAAAAAATTCAAAAAAAAAATCGAAAAAAAAAATTTTCGAAAAAATAAAAAAAAAATCTCAAAAAAAATAAAAAAAAAATTTTCGAAAAAAAAAAAAAAAAATTTCAAAAAAAAATTCAAAAAAAAAATTCTAAAAAAATTCAAAAAAAAAATCGAAAAAAAAACTTTTCGAAAAAATAAAAAAAAAATTTCAAAAAAAATTTAAAAAAAATTTTCAAAAAAAAATTGAAAAAAAATTTCAAAAAAAATTCAAAAAAAAAATCGAAAAAAAAAATTTTTCGAAAAAATAAAAAAAAAAATTTCAAAAAAAAAATTCAAAAAAAAATTCTAAAAAAATTCAAAAAAAAATCGAAAAAAAAAATTTTCGAAAAAATAAAAAAAAAATTTCAAAAAAAATTTAAAAAAAATTTTCAAAAAAAAATTGAAAAAAAATTTCAAAAAAAATTCAAAAAAAATCGAAAAAAAAAATTTTCGAAAAAATAAAAAAAAAAATTTCAAAAAAAAAATTCAAAAAAAAATTTCAAAAAAAATTCAAAAAAAAAATCGAAAAAAAAATTTTCGAAAAAATAAAAAAAAAATTCAAAAAAAAATCGAAAAAATAAAAAAAAATCTCAAAAAAAATATAAAAAAAATCGAAAAAAAATTTTTTCGAAAAAATAGAAAAAAAAATTCAAAAAAAAAATCAAAAAAAAAATTTTCAAAAAAAAAATTTCAAAAAAAATTCAAAAAAAAATCGAAAAAAAAAATTTTTCAATGAAAATTCAAAAAAAAATCGAAAAAAAAAATTTCGAAAAAATAAAAAAAAAATTTCAAAAAAAATAAAAAAAAAATCGAAAAAAAAAATTTTCAAAAAAAAAATAAAAAAAAAATTTTCAAAAAAAAATTGAAAAAAAATTTCAAAAAAAATTAAAAAAAAATCGAAAAAAAAAATTTTCGAAAAAATAAAATAAAATTTCAAAAAAAAATCAAAAAAAAAATTTTCAAAAAAAAAATTAAAAAAAAAAATTGAAAAATAATTCAAAAAAAAAATCGAAAAAAAAAATTTTCGAAAAAATAAAAAAAATTTAAAAAAAAATTTTAAAAAAAATTTCAAAAAAAAATTGAAAAAAAATTTAAAAAAAAAAAATTTCAAAAAAAAAAAAAAAAAAAAAATTTCAAAAAAAAAATCAAAAAAAATTTCAAAAAAAATTCAAAAAAAAATCGAAAAAAAAAAATTTTCAATGAAAATTCAAAAAAAAATCGAAAAAAAAAATTTTCAAAAAAAAAATTTCAAAAAAAATTCAAAAAAAAATCGAAAAAAAAAAATTTTCAATGAAAATTCAAAAAAAAATCGAAAAAAAAAATTTCGAAAAAATAAAAAAAAATTTCAAAAAAAATAAAAAAAAATCGAAAAAAAAATTTTTCAAAAAAAAAATAAAAAAAAAAATTTCAAAAAAAAATTGAAAAAAAATTTAAAAAAAAATTCAAAAAAAATCGAAAAAAAAAATTTTCGAAAAAATAAAAAAAAAATCAAAAAAAAAAATTTCAAAAAAAAAATTGAAAAAAAAAATCCAAAAGAAATTCAAAAAAAAATCGAAAAAAAAAATTTTCGAAAAAATAAAAAAAAAATTCAAAAAAAATAAAAAAAAAATTTTCAAAAAAAAATTTCAAAAAAAATTCAAAAAAAAAATCGAAAAAAAAATTTTCGAAAAAATAAAAAAAAAATTCAAAAAAAAAAATTTTCAAAAAAAATTAAAAAAAAATCGAAAAAATTTTTTTCGAAAAAATGAAAAAAAATCTCAAAAAAAATTAAAAAAAAAATCGAAAAAAAAATTTTTCGAAAAAATAAAAAAAATTTTAAAAAAAATTTTAAAAAAAATTTCAAAAAAAAATTGAAAAAAAAAATTCAAAAAAAAAAATTTCAAAAAAAAAAAAAAAATTTCAAAAAAAAAATCAAAAAAAAATTTCAAAAAAAATTCAAAAAAAAATCGAAAAAAAAAAATTTTCAATGAAAATTCAAAAAAAAATCGAAAAAAAAAATTTCGAAAAAATAAAAAAAAAATTTCAAAAAAAATAAAAAAAAAATCGAAAAAAAAATTTTTCAAAAAAAAAATAAAAAAAAAATTTTCAAAAAAAAATTGAAAAAAAATTTCAAAAAAAATTCAAAAAAAATCGAAAAAAAAATTTTTCGAAAAAATAAAAAAAAAATTTCAAAAAAAAATCAAAAAAAAAATTTTCAAAAAAAAAATTCAAAAAAAAAATTGAAAAATAATTAAAAAAAAAATCGAAAAAAAATTTTTTCGAAAAAATAAAAAAAAAAATCAAAAAAAAAAATTTAAAAAAAAAAATTGAAAAAAAAATCCAAAAGAAATTCAAAAAAAAATCGAAAAAAAAAATTTTCGGAAAAATAAAAAAAAAATTCAAAAAAAATAAAAAAAAAATTTTCAAAAAAAAATTTCAAAAAAAATTCAAAAAAAAAAATCGAAAAAAAAATTTTCGAAAAAATAAAAAAAAAAATTCAAAAAAAAAAATTTTCAAAAAAAATTCAAAAAAAAATCGAAAAAAAATTTTTCGAAAAAATGAAAAAAAATCTCAAAAAAAATAAAAAAAAAATCGAAAAAAAAATTTTTCGAAAAAATAAAAAAAATTTCAAAAAAAATTTTAAAAAAAATTTCAAAAAAAAATTGAAAAAAAATTTCAAAAAAAATTCAAAAAAAAATGGAAAAAAAAATTTTCGAAAAAATAAAAATAAAATTTTCAAAAAAAAATTGAAAAAAAAATTTCAAAAAAAATTCAAAAAAAAATCGAAAAAAAAAAATTTTCAATAAAAATTCAAAAAAAAATCGAAAAAAAATTTTTTCGAAAAAATAAAAAAAAAATTTAAAAAAAAATAAAAAAAAAATCGAAAAAACAAATTTTCGAAAAAATAAAAAAAAAAATTTCAAAAAAAAATCAAAAAAAAATTTTTCAAAAAAAAAATTGAAAAAAAAAATTCAAAAAAAATTAAAAAAAAAATCGAAAAAAAAAATTTTCAAAAAAAAAATTGAAAAAAAAAATAAAAAAAAAATTTTCAAAAAAAAATTCCAAAAAAAATTCAAAAAAAAAATCGAAAAAAATTTTTTCGAAAATATAAAAAAAAATTTAAAAAAAAAATCGAAAAAAAAAATTTTCGAAAAAATAAAAAAAAAATCTCAAAAAAAATCGAAAAAAAAATTTTTCAAAAAAAAAATAAAAAAAAAATTTTCAAAAAAAAATTGAAAAAAAATTTCAAAAAAAATTCAAAAAAAATCGAAAAAAAAATTTTTCGAAAAAATAAAAAAAAATTTAAAAAAAAAATCAAAAAAAAAATTTTCAAAAAAAAAATTCAAAAAAAAAATTGAAAAATAATTCAAAAAAAAAAATCGAAAAAAAAAATTTTCGAAAAAATAAAAAAAAAATCAAAAAAAAAAATTTCAAAAAAAAATTTCAAAAAAAAATTGAAAAAAAAAATCCAAAAGAAATTCAAAAAAAAATCGAAAAAAAAATTTTCGAAAAAATAAAAAAAAAATTCAAAAAAAATAAAAAAAAAATTTTCAAAAAAAAAATTCAAAAAAAATTCAAAAAAAAAATCGAAAAAAAAATTTTCGAAAAAATAAAAAAAAAAATTCAAAAAAAAAAATTTTCAAAAAAAATTCAAAAAAAAATCGAAAAAAATGTTTTCGAAAAAATGAAAAAAAATCTCAAAAAAAATAAAAAAAATCGAAAAAAAAATTTTTCGAAAAAATAAAAAAAATTTCAAAAAAAATTTAAAAAAAAATTTCAAAAAAAAATTGAAAAAAAATTTAAAAAAAAATTCAAAAAAAAATGGAAAAAAAAATTTTCGAAAAAATAAAAAAAAAATTTTCAAAAAAAAATTGAAAAAAAAATTTCAAAAAAAATTCAAAAAAAAATCGAAAAAAAAAAATTTTCAATAAAAATTCAAAAAAAAATCGAAAAAAATTTTTTTCGAAAAAATAAAAAAAAAATTTAAAAAAAAATAAATAAAAAAATCGAAAAAAAAAATTTTCGAAAAAATAAAAAAAAAATTTCAAAAAAAAATCAAAAAAAACTTTTTCAAAAAAAAAATTGAAAAAAAAAATTCAAAAAAAATTAAAAAAAAAATCGAAAAAAAAAATTTTCAAAAAAAAAATTGAAAAAAAAAATAAAAAAAAAATTTTCAAAAAAAAATTCCAAAAAAAATTCAAAAAAAAAATCGAAAAAATTTTTTTCGAAAATATAAAAAAAAATTTAAAAAAAAATCGAAAAAAAAAATTTTCGAAAAAATAAAAAAAAAATCTCAAAAAAAATCGAAAAAAAAATTTTCGAAAAAATAAAAAAAAAATTCAAAAAAAAAAATCGAAAAAATAAAAAAAAATCTCAAAAAAAATAAAAAAAAAATCGAAAAAATAGAAAAAAAATTCAAAAAAAAAATCAAAAAAAAAATTTTCAAAAAAAAAAATTCAAAAAAAATTCAAAAAAAAAAATTTCAAAAAAAATTCAAAAAAAAAAATTTAAAAAAAAAAATCAAAAAAAAAAATTCAAAAAAAAAATTGAAAAAAAAATTTCAAAAAAAATTCAAAAAAAAATCGAAAAAAAAAAATTTTCAATAAAAATTAAAAAAAAAATCGAAAAAAATTTTTTTCGAAAAAATAGAAAAAAAATTCAAAAAAAAAAATTTTCAAAAAAAATTCAATAAAAAATCGAAAAAAAAATTTTCGAAAAAATAAAAAAAAAATTCAAAAAAAAAATCGAAAAAAATTTTTTTCGAAAAAATAGAAAAAAAATTCAAAAAAAAAAATTTTCAAAAAAAATTAAAAAAAAAATCGAAAAAAAAATTTTCGAAAAAATGAAAAAAAAATTCAAAAAAAAAATCGAAAAAAAAAATTTTCGAAAAAATGAAAAAAAATCTCAAAAGAAATAAAAAAAAAATCGAAAAAAAAAATTTTCGAAAAAATAAAAAAAAATTTCAAAAAAAATTTAAAAAAAAATTTCAAAAAAAAATTGAAAAAAAATTTCAAAAAAAATTCAAAAAAAAATCGAAAAAAAAAATTTTCGAAAAAATAAAAAAAAAATTTTCAAAAAAAAATTGAAAAAAAATTTCGAAAAAAATTCAAAAAAAAAATCGAAAAAAAAATTTTTCGAAAAAATAAAAAAAAAAATTTCAGAAAAAATAAAAAAAAAAATTTCAAGAAAAAATTTCAAGAAAAATTCAAAAAAAAATCGAAAAAAAAATTTTCGAAAAAATAAAAAAAAAAATTCAAAAAAAAAATCGAAAAAAATTTTTTCGAAAAAATAAAAAAAAAATTCAAAAAAAAAATCGAAAAAAAAAATTTTCGAAAAAATAAAAAAAAAATCTCAAAAAAAATAAAAAAAAAAATTTCGAAAAAATAAAAAAAAAATTTCAAAAAAAAAATTCAAAAAAAAAATTCTAAAAAAATTCAAAAAAAAAATCGAAAAAAAAAATTTTCGAAAAAATAAAAAAAAAATTTCAAAAAAAATTAAAAAAAAATTTTCAAAAAAAAATTGAAAAAAAATTTCAAAAAAAAATTTAAAAAAAATCGAAAAAAAAAATTTTCGAAAAAATAAAAAAAAAATTTCAAAAAAAAAATTCAAAAAAAAATTTCAAAAAAAAATTCAAAAAAAAATCGAAAAAAAAATTCAAAAAAAAAATCGAAAAAATAAAAAAAAATCTCAAAAAAAATAAAAAAAAAATCGAAAAAAAAATTTTTCGAAAAAATAGAAAAAAAAATTCAAAAAAAAAATCAAAAAAAAAATTTTCAAAAAAAAAATTTTAAAGAAAATTCAAAAAAAAAAAAAAAAATTTCAAAAAAAAAAAAAAAAATTTCAAAAAAAAAATCAAAAAAAAATTTTCAAAAAAAAATTGAAAAAAAACTTCAAAAAAAATTCAAAAAAAAAATCGAAAAAAATTTTTTTCGAAAAAATAAAAAAAAAATTTAAAAAAAAATAAAAAAAAAAATCGAAAAAAAAAATTTTCGAAAAAATAAAAAAAAAATTTCAAAAAAAAATCAAAAAAAAATTTTTCAAAAAAAAAATTGAAAAAAAAAATTCAAAAAAAAATCGAAAAAAAAAAATTTTCAATAAAAATTCAAAAAAAAATCGAAAAAAATTTTTTTCGAAAAAATAAAAAAAAAATTTAAAAAAAAATAAAAAAAAAATCGAAAAAAAAAAATTTTCGAAAAAATAAAAAAAAAATTTCAAAAAAAAATCAAAAAAAAATTTTTTTAAAAAAAAAATTGAAAAAAAAATTCAAAAAAAATTAAAAAAAAAATCAAAAAAAAAAATTTTCAAAAAAAAATTGAAAAAAAATTTCGAAAAAAATTCAAAAAAAAAATCGAAAAAAAAATTTTTCGAAAAAATAAAAAAAAAATTTAAAAAACAATAAAAAAAAAATTTCAAAAAAAAATTTCAAAAAAAAATCGAAAAAAAATTTTTCGAAAAAATAAAAAAAAAATTCAAAAAAAAAATCGAAAAAAATTTTTTCGAAAAAATAAAAAAAAAATTCAAAAAAAAAATCGAAAAAAAAAATTTTCGAAAAAATAAAAAAAAAATCTCAAAAAAAATAAAAAAAAATTGTTCGAAAAAATAAAAAAAAAATTTCAAAAAAAAAATTCAAAAAAAAAATTCTAAAAAAATTCAAAAAAAAATCGAAAAAAAAATTCAAAAAAAAATCGAAAAAATAAAAAAAAATCTCAAAAAAAATAAAAAAAAAATCGAAAAAAAAATTTTTCGAAAAAATAGAAAAAAAATTCAAAAAAAAAATCAAAAAAAAAAATTTTCAAAAAAAAAATTTCAAAAAAAATTAAAAAAAAAAATTTCAAAAAAAAAAAAAAAAAATTTCAAAAAAAAAATCAAAAAAAAATTTTCAAAAAAAAATTGAAAAAAAATTTCAAAAAAAATTCAAAAAAAAAATCGAAAAAAAAATTTTTCGAAAAAATAAAAAAAAAATTTAAAAAAAAATAAAAAAAAAAATCGAAAAAAAAAATTTTCGAAAAAATAAAAAAAAAAATTTCAAAAAAAAATCAAAAAAAAATTTTTCAAAAAAAAAATTGAAAAAAAAAATTCAAAAAAAAATCGAAAAAAAAAAATTTTCAATAAAAATTCAAAAAAAAATCGAAAAAAAATTTTTTCGAAAAAATAAAAAAAAAATTTAAAAAAAAATAAAAAAAAAAATCGAAAAAAAAAAATTTCGAAAAAATAAAAAAAAAAATTTCAAAAAAAAATCAAAAAAAAATTTTTCAAAAAAAAAATTCAAAAATTTAAAAAAAAAATCGAAAAAAAAAATTTTCAAAAAAAAAATTGAAAAAAAAAATAAAAAAAAAATTTCAAAAAAAAATTCCAAAAAAAATTCAAAAAAAAAATCGAAAAAAATTTTTTTCGAAAAAATAGAAAAAAAATTCAAAAAAAAAAATTTTCAAAAAAAATTCAAAAAAAAATCGAAAAAAAAATTTTCGAAAAAATAAAAAAAAAATTCAAAAAAAAAATCGAAAAAAAAATTTTTTTCGAAAAAATGAAAAAAAATCTCAAAAAAAATTAAAAAAAAAATCGAAAAAAAAATTTTTCGAAAAAATAAAAAAAATTTTAAAAAAAATTTTAAAAAAAATTTCAAAAAAAAATTGAAAAAAAAAATTCAAAAAAAAAAATTTCAAAAAAAAAAAAAAAATTTCAAAAAAAAAATCAAAAAAAAATTTCAAAAAAAATTCAAAAAAAAATCGAAAAAAAAAAATTTTCAATGAAAATTCAAAAAAAAATCGAAAAAAAAAATTTCGAAAAAATAAAAAAAAAATTTCAAAAAAAATAAAAAAAAAATCGAAAAAAAAATTTTTCAAAAAAAAAATAAAAAAAAAATTTTCAAAAAAAAATTGAAAAAAAATTTCAAAAAAAATTCAAAAAAAATCGAAAAAAAAATTTTTCGAAAAAATAAAAAAAAAATTTCAAAAAAAAATCAAAAAAAAAATTTTCAAAAAAAAAATTCAAAAAAAAAATTGAAAAATAATTAAAAAAAAAATCGAAAAAAAATTTTTTCGAAAAAATAAAAAAAAAAATCAAAAAAAAAAATTTAAAAAAAAAAATTGAAAAAAAAATCCAAAAGAAATTCAAAAAAAAATCGAAAAAAAAAATTTTCGGAAAAATAAAAAAAAAATTCAAAAAAAATAAAAAAAAAATTTTCAAAAAAAAATTTCAAAAAAAATTCAAAAAAAAAAATCGAAAAAAAAATTTTCGAAAAAATAAAAAAAAAAATTCAAAAAAAAAAATTTTCAAAAAAAATTCAAAAAAAAATCGAAAAAAAATTTTTCGAAAAAATGAAAAAAAATCTCAAAAAAAATAAAAAAAAAATCGAAAAAAAAATTTTTCGAAAAAATAAAAAAAATTTCAAAAAAAATTTTAAAAAAAATTTCAAAAAAAAATTGAAAAAAAATTTCAAAAAAAATTCAAAAAAAAATGGAAAAAAAAATTTTCGAAAAAATAAAAATAAAATTTTCAAAAAAAAATTGAAAAAAAAATTTCAAAAAAAATTCAAAAAAAAATCGAAAAAAAAAAATTTTCAATAAAAATTCAAAAAAAAATCGAAAAAAAATTTTTTCGAAAAAATAAAAAAAAAATTAAAAAAAAAATAAAAAAAAAATCGAAAAAACAAATTTTCGAAAAAATAAAAAAAAAAATTTCAAAAAAAAATCAAAAAAAAATTTTTCAAAAAAAAAATTGAAAAAAAAAATTCAAAAAAAATTAAAAAAAAAATCGAAAAAAAAAATTTTCAAAAAAAAAATTGAAAAAAAAAATAAAAAAAAAATTTTCAAAAAAAAATTCCAAAAAAAATTCAAAAAAAAAATCGAAAAAAATTTTTTCGAAAATATAAAAAAAAATTTAAAAAAAAAATCGAAAAAAAAAATTTTCGAAAAAATAAAAAAAAAATCTCAAAAAAAATCGAAAAAAAAATTTTTCAAAAAAAAAATAAAAAAAAAATTTTCAAAAAAAAATTGAAAAAAAATTTCAAAAAAAATTCAAAAAAAATCGAAAAAAAAATTTTTCGAAAAAATAAAAAAAAATTTAAAAAAAAAATCAAAAAAAAAATTTTCAAAAAAAAAATTCAAAAAAAAAATTGAAAAATAATTCAAAAAAAAAAATCGAAAAAAAAAATTTTCGAAAAAATAAAAAAAAAATCAAAAAAAAAAATTTCAAAAAAAAATTTCAAAAAAAAATTGAAAAAAAAAATCCAAAAGAAATTCAAAAAAAAATCGAAAAAAAAATTTTCGAAAAAATAAAAAAAAAATTCAAAAAAAATAAAAAAAAAATTTTCAAAAAAAAAATTCAAAAAAAATTCAAAAAAAAAATCGAAAAAAAAATTTTCGAAAAAATAAAAAAAAAAATTCAAAAAAAAAAATTTTCAAAAAAAATTCAAAAAAAAATCGAAAAAAATGTTTTCGAAAAAATGAAAAAAAATCTCAAAAAAAATAAAAAAAATCGAAAAAAAAATTTTTCGAAAAAATAAAAAAAATTTCAAAAAAAATTTAAAAAAAAATTTCAAAAAAAAATTGAAAAAAAATTTAAAAAAAAATTCAAAAAAAAATGGAAAAAAAAATTTTCGAAAAAATAAAAAAAAAATTTTCAAAAAAAAATTGAAAAAAAAATTTCAAAAAAAATTCAAAAAAAAATCGAAAAAAAAAAATTTTCAATAAAAATTCAAAAAAAAATCGAAAAAAATTTTTTTCGAAAAAATAAAAAAAAAATTTAAAAAAAAATAAATAAAAAAATCGAAAAAAAAAATTTTCGAAAAAATAAAAAAAAAATTTCAAAAAAAAATCAAAAAAAACTTTTTCAAAAAAAAAATTGAAAAAAAAAATTCAAAAAAAATTAAAAAAAAAATCGAAAAAAAAAATTTTCAAAAAAAAAATTGAAAAAAAAAATAAAAAAAAAATTTTCAAAAAAAAATTCCAAAAAAAATTCAAAAAAAAAATCGAAAAAATTTTTTTCGAAAATATAAAAAAAAATTTAAAAAAAAATCGAAAAAAAAAATTTTCGAAAAAATAAAAAAAAAATCTCAAAAAAAATCGAAAAAAAAATTTTCGAAAAAATAAAAAAAAAATTCAAAAAAAAAAATCGAAAAAATAAAAAAAAATCTCAAAAAAAATAAAAAAAAAATCGAAAAAATAGAAAAAAAATTCAAAAAAAAAATCAAAAAAAAAATTTTCAAAAAAAAAAATTCAAAAAAAATTCAAAAAAAAAAATTTCAAAAAAAATTCAAAAAAAAAAATTTAAAAAAAAAAATCAAAAAAAAAAATTCAAAAAAAAAATTGAAAAAAAAATTTCAAAAAAAATTCAAAAAAAAATCGAAAAAAAAAAATTTTCAATAAAAATTAAAAAAAAAATCGAAAAAAATTTTTTTCGAAAAAATAGAAAAAAAATTCAAAAAAAAAAATTTTCAAAAAAAATTCAATAAAAAATCGAAAAAAAAATTTTCGAAAAAATAAAAAAAAAATTCAAAAAAAAAATCGAAAAAAATTTTTTTCGAAAAAATAGAAAAAAAATTCAAAAAAAAAAATTTTCAAAAAAAATTAAAAAAAAAATCGAAAAAAAAATTTTCGAAAAAATGAAAAAAAAATTCAAAAAAAAAATCGAAAAAAAAAATTTTCGAAAAAATGAAAAAAAATCTCAAAAGAAATAAAAAAAAAATCGAAAAAAAAAATTTTCGAAAAAATAAAAAAAAATTTCAAAAAAAATTTAAAAAAAAATTTCAAAAAAAAATTGAAAAAAAATTTCAAAAAAAATTCAAAAAAAAATCGAAAAAAAAAATTTTCGAAAAAATAAAAAAAAAATTTTCAAAAAAAAATTGAAAAAAAATTTCGAAAAAAATTCAAAAAAAAAATCGAAAAAAAAATTTTTCGAAAAAATAAAAAAAAAAATTTCAGAAAAAATAAAAAAAAAAATTTCAAGAAAAAATTTCAAGAAAAATTCAAAAAAAAATCGAAAAAAAAATTTTCGAAAAAATAAAAAAAAAAATTCAAAAAAAAAATCGAAAAAAATTTTTTCGAAAAAATAAAAAAAAAATTCAAAAAAAAAATCGAAAAAAAAAATTTTCGAAAAAATAAAAAAAAAATCTCAAAAAAAATAAAAAAAAAAATTTCGAAAAAATAAAAAAAAAATTTCAAAAAAAAAATTCAAAAAAAAAATTCTAAAAAAATTCAAAAAAAAAATCGAAAAAAAAAATTTTCGAAAAAATAAAAAAAAAATTTCAAAAAAAATTAAAAAAAAATTTTCAAAAAAAAATTGAAAAAAAATTTCAAAAAAAAATTTAAAAAAAATCGAAAAAAAAAATTTTCGAAAAAATAAAAAAAAAATTTCAAAAAAAAAATTCAAAAAAAAATTTCAAAAAAAAATTCAAAAAAAAATCGAAAAAAAAATTCAAAAAAAAAATCGAAAAAATAAAAAAAAATCTCAAAAAAAATAAAAAAAAAATCGAAAAAAAAATTTTTCGAAAAAATAGAAAAAAAAATTCAAAAAAAAAATCAAAAAAAAAATTTTCAAAAAAAAAATTTTAAAGAAAATTCAAAAAAAAAAAAAAAAATTTCAAAAAAAAAAAAAAAAAATTTCAAAAAAAAAATCAAAAAAAAATTTTCAAAAAAAAATTGAAAAAAAACTTCAAAAAAAATTCAAAAAAAAAATCGAAAAAAATTTTTTTCGAAAAAATAAAAAAAAAATTTAAAAAAAAATAAAAAAAAAAATCGAAAAAAAAAATTTTCGAAAAAATAAAAAAAAAATTTCAAAAAAAAATCAAAAAAAAATTTTTCAAAAAAAAAATTGAAAAAAAAAATTCAAAAAAAAATCGAAAAAAAAAAATTTTCAATAAAAATTCAAAAAAAAATCGAAAAAAATTTTTTTCGAAAAAATAAAAAAAAAATTTAAAAAAAAATAAAAAAAAAATCGAAAAAAAAAAATTTTCGAAAAAATAAAAAAAAAATTTCAAAAAAAAATCAAAAAAAAATTTTTTTAAAAAAAAAATTGAAAAAAAAATTCAAAAAAAATTAAAAAAAAAATCAAAAAAAAAAATTTTCAAAAAAAAATTGAAAAAAAATTTCGAAAAAAATTCAAAAAAAAAATCGAAAAAAAAATTTTTCGAAAAAATAAAAAAAAAATTTAAAAAACAATAAAAAAAAAATTTCAAAAAAAAATTTCAAAAAAAAATCGAAAAAAAATTTTTCGAAAAAATAAAAAAAAAATTCAAAAAAAAAATCGAAAAAAATTTTTTCGAAAAAATAAAAAAAAAATTCAAAAAAAAAATCGAAAAAAAAAATTTTCGAAAAAATAAAAAAAAAATCTCAAAAAAAATAAAAAAAAATTGTTCGAAAAAATAAAAAAAAAATTTCAAAAAAAAAATTCAAAAAAAAAATTCTAAAAAAATTCAAAAAAAAATCGAAAAAAAAATTCAAAAAAAAATCGAAAAAATAAAAAAAAATCTCAAAAAAAATAAAAAAAAAATCGAAAAAAAAATTTTTCGAAAAAATAGAAAAAAAATTCAAAAAAAAAATCAAAAAAAAAAATTTTCAAAAAAAAAATTTCAAAAAAAATTAAAAAAAAAAATTTCAAAAAAAAAAAAAAAAAATTTCAAAAAAAAAATCAAAAAAAAATTTTCAAAAAAAAATTGAAAAAAAATTTCAAAAAAAATTCAAAAAAAAAATCGAAAAAAAAATTTTTCGAAAAAATAAAAAAAAAATTTAAAAAAAAATAAAAAAAAAAATCGAAAAAAAAAATTTTCGAAAAAATAAAAAAAAAAATTTCAAAAAAAAATCAAAAAAAAATTTTTCAAAAAAAAAATTGAAAAAAAAAATTCAAAAAAAAATCGAAAAAAAAAAATTTTCAATAAAAATTCAAAAAAAAATCGAAAAAAAATTTTTTCGAAAAAATAAAAAAAAAATTTAAAAAAAAATAAAAAAAAAAATCGAAAAAAAAAAATTTCGAAAAAATAAAAAAAAAAATTTCAAAAAAAAATCAAAAAAAAATTTTTCAAAAAAAAAATTCAAAAATTTAAAAAAAAAATCGAAAAAAAAAATTTTCAAAAAAAAAATTGAAAAAAAAAATAAAAAAAAAATTTCAAAAAAAAATTCCAAAAAAAATTCAAAAAAAAAATCGAAAAAAATTTTTTTCGAAAAAATAGAAAAAAAATTCAAAAAAAAAAATTTTCAAAAAAAATTCAAAAAAAAATCGAAAAAAAAATTTTCGAAAAAATAAAAAAAAAATTCAAAAAAAAAATCGAAAAAAAAATTTTTCGAAAAAATGAAAAAAAATCTCAAAAAAAATAAAAAAAAATCGAAAAAAAAATTTTTCGAAAAAATAAAAAAAAATTTCAAAAAAAATTTAAAAAAAAATTTCAAAAAAAAATTGAAAAAAAATTTCAAAAAAAATTCAAAAAAAAATCGAAAAAAAAAATTTTCGAAAAAATAAAAAAAAAAATTTCAAAAAAAAATTGAAAAAAAATTTCGAAAAAAATTCAAAAAAAAAATCGAAAAAAAAATTTTTCGAAAAAATAAAAAAAAAAATTCAAAAAAAATAAAAAAAAAATTTCAAAAAAAAATTTCAAAAAAAATTCAAAAAAAAATCGAAAAAAAAATTTTCGAAAAAATAAAAAAAAATTCAAAAAAAAAATCGAAAAAAATTTTTTCGAAAAAATAAAAAAAAAATTCAAAAAAAAAATCGAAAAAAAAATTTTTCGAAAAAATAAAAAAAAATCTCAAAAAAAATAAAAAAAAAATTTTCGAAAAAATAAAAAAAAAATTTCAAAAAAAAAATTCAAAAAAAAAATTCTAAAAAAATTCAAAAAAAAAATCGAAAAAAAAAATTTTCGAAAAAATAAAAAAAAAAATTTCAAAAAAAATTAAAAAAAAATTTTCAAAAAAAAATTGAAAAAAAATTTAAAAAAAATTCAAAAAAAAAATCGAAAAAAAAATTAAAAAAAAAATCGAAAAAATAAAAAAAAATCTCAAAAAAAATAAAAAAAAAATCGAAAAAATAGAAAAAAAATTCAAAAAAAAAAATCAAAAAAAAAAATTTTCAAAAAAAAAATTTCAAAAAAAATTCAAAAAAAAAAATTTCAAAAAAAAAAAAAAAAAATTTCAAAAAAAAATCAAAAAAAAATTTTCAAAAAAAAATTGAAAAAAAATTTCAAAAAAAATTCAAAAAAAAAATCGAAAAAAAAATTTTTCGAAAAAATAAAAAAAAAATTTAAAAAAAAATTTAAAAAAAAATAAAAAAAAAATCGAAAAAAAAAATTTTCGAAAAAATAAAAAAAAAATTTCAAAAAAAAATCAAAAAAAAATTTTTCAAAAAAAAAATTGAAAAAAAAAATTCAAAAAAAAATCGAAAAAAAAAATTTTCAATAAAAATTCAAAAAAAAATCGAAAAAAAATTTTTCGAAAAAATAAAAAAAAAAATTTAAAAAAAAATAAAAAAAAAATCGAAAAAAAAAATTTTCGAAAAAATAAAAAAAAAAATTTCAAAAAAAAATTTTTCAAAAAAAAATTGAAAAAAAAAATTCAAAAAAAATTAAAAAAAAAATCGAAAAAAAAATTTTCAAAAAAAAATTGAAAAAAAATTTCGAAAAAAATTCAAAAAAAAAATCGAAAAAAAAATTTTTCGAAAAAATAAAAAAAAAAATTTCAAAAAAAAAATCGAAAAAATAAAAAAAAATCTCAAAAAAAATAAAAAAAAAAATCGAAAAAAAAATTTTTCGAAAAAATAGAAAAAAAAATAAAAAAAAAAAAAATTTCAAAAAAAAATTTCAAAAAAAATTCAAAAAAAATTTCAAAAAAAAAAAAAAAAAAAAAATTCAAAAAAAAAAATCAAAAAAAAATTTTCAAAAAAAAATTGAAAAAAAAATTTCAAAAAAAATTCAAAAAAAATCGAAAAAAAAAATTTTCGAAAAAATAAAAAAAAAATTTTCAAAAAAAATTTGAAAAAAAAATTCAAAAAAAAAATCGAAAAAAAAATTTTTCGAAAAAATAAAAAAAAAAATTTAAAAAAAAAAAAAAAAAAAATTTCAAAAAAAAAATTTCAAAAAAAATTCAAAAAAAAATCGAAAAAAAAATTTTTCGAAAAAATAAAAAAAAAATTTCAAAAAAAAATCAAAAAAAAAATTTTCAAAAAAAAATTGAAAAAAAAAATTCAAAAAAAATTAAAAAAAAAATCGAAAAAAAAAATTTTCAAAAAAAAAATTGAAAAAAAAAATTTTCAAAAAAAAATTTCAAAAAAAATTTTAAAAAAATTTTCAAAAAAAAATTTCAAAAAAAATTCAAAAAAAAAAATCGAAAAAAAAATTTTCGAAAAAATAAAAAAAAAATTCAAAAAAAAAATCGAAAAAAAAATTTTTCGAAAAAATGAAAAAAAATCTCAAAAAAAATTCAAAAAAAAAATCGAAAAAAAAATTTTCGAAAAAATAAAAAAAAAATTCAAAAAAAAAATCGAAAAAAAAATTTTTCGAAAAAATGAAAAAAAATCTCAAAAAAAATCGAAAAAAAAATTTTTCGAAAAAATAAAAAAAATTTCAAAAAAAATTTTAAAAAAAATTTCAAAAAAAAATTGAAAAAAAATTTCAAAAAAAATTCAAAAAAAAATGGAAAAAAAAAATTTTCGAAAAAATAAAAAAAAAAATTTCAAAAAAAAATTGAAAAAAAAATTTCAAAAAAAATTCAAAAAAAATTTTTCAATAAAAATTCAAAAAAAAATCGAAAAAAAATTTTTCGAAAAAATAAAAAAAAAATTTCAAAAAAAATAAAAAAAAATCGAAAAAAAAATTTTCGAAAAAATAAAAAAAAAATTCAAAAAAAAAATCGAAAAAAAAATTTTTCGAAAAAATAAAAAAAAATTTCAAAAAAAATTTTAAAAAAAATTTCAAAAAAAATTCAAAAAAAAATCGAAAAAAAATTTTTTCGAAAAAATAAAAAAAAATTAAAAAAAAAATAATCGAAAAAAAAAATTTTCGAAAAAATAAAAAAAAAATTTAAAAAAAAATCAAAAAAAAATTTTTCAAAAAAATATTGAAAAAAAAAATTCAAAAAAAATTTTAAAAAAAATCGAAAAAAAAAATTTTCAAAAAAAAAATTGAAAAAAAAAATAAAAAAAAAAAATTTTCAAAAAAAAATTTCAAAAAAAATTCAAAAAAAAAATCGAAAAAAACTTTTTCGAAAAAATAAAAAAAAATTTCAAAAAAAAAATTAAAAAAAAAATTCTAAAAAAATTCAAAAAAAAAATCGAAAAAAAAAATTTTCGAAAAAATAAAAAAAAAATTTCAAAAAAAAAATTTAAAAAAAAAATTCTAAAAAAATTCAAAAAAAAAATCGAAAAAAAAAATTTTCGAAAAAATAAAAAAAAAAATTTCAAAAAAAAATCAAAAAAAAATTTTTCAAAAAAAAAATTGAAAAAAAAAATTCAAAAAAAAATCGAAAAAAAAAATTTTCAATAAAAATTCAAAAAAAAATCGAAAAAAAATTTTTTCGAAAAAATAAAAAAAAAAATTTAAAAAAAAATAAAAAAAAAATCGAAAAAAAAAATTTTCGAAAAAATAAAAAAAAAAATTTCAAAAAAAAATTTTTCAAAAAAAAAATTGAAAAAAAAAATTCAAAAAAAATTTAAAAAAAAATCGAAAAAAAAAATTTTCAAAAAAAAATTGAAAAAAAATTTCGAAAAAAATTCAAAAAAAAAATCGAAAAAAAAATTTTTCGAAAAAATAAAAAAAAAAATTTCAAAAAAAAAATCGAAAAAATAAAAAAAAATCTCAAAAAAAATAAAAAAAAAAATCGAAAAAAAAATTTTTCGAAAAAATAGAAAAAAAAATTAAAAAAAAAAAATTTTCAAAAAAAAATTTCAAAAAAAATTCAAAAAAAAAATTTCAAAAAAAAAAAAAAAAAAAAATTTCAAAAAAAAAAATCAAAAAAAAATTTTCAAAAAAAAATTGAAAAAAAAATTTCAAAAAAAATTCAAAAAAAAATCGAAAAAAAAAATTTTCGAAAAAATAAAAAAAAAATTTTCAAAAAAAATTTGAAAAAAAAATTCAAAAAAAAAATCGAAAAAAAAATTTTTCGAAAAAATAAAAAAAAAAATTTAAAAAAAAAAAAAAAAAATTTCAAAAAAAAAATTTCAAAAAAAATTCAAAAAAAAATCGAAAAAAAAATTTTTCGAAAAAATAAAAAAAAAATTTCAAAAAAAAATCAAAAAAAAATTTTTCAAAAAAAAAATTGAAAAAAAAAATTCAAAAAAAATTAAAAAAAAAATCGAAAAAAAAAATTTTCAAAAAAAAAATTGAAAAAAAAAATTTTCAAAAAAAAATTTCAAAAAAAATTTTAAAAAAATTTTCAAAAAAAAATTTCAAAAAAAATTCAAAAAAAAAATCGAAAAAAAATTTTTCGAAAAAATAAAAAAAAAATTCAAAAAAAAAATCGAAAAAAAAATTTTTCGAAAAAATGAAAAAAATCTCAAAAAAAATTCAAAAAAAAAATCGAAAAAAAAATTTTCGAAAAAATAAAAAAAAAATTCAAAAAAAAAATCGAAAAAAAAATTTTTCGAAAAAATGAAAAAAAATCTCAAAAAAAATCGAAAAAAAAATTTTTCGAAAAAATAAAAAAAATTTCAAAAAAAATTTTAAAAAAAATTTCAAAAAAAAATTGAAAAAAAATTTCAAAAAAAATTCAAAAAAAATGGAAAAAAAAAATTTTCGAAAAAATAAAAAAAAAATTTCAAAAAAAAATTGAAAAAAAAATTTCAAAAAAAATTCAAAAAAAAATTTTCAATAAAAATTCAAAAAAAAATCGAAAAAAAATTTTTCGAAAAAATAAAAAAAAAATTTCAAAAAAAATAAAAAAAAATCGAAAAAAAAATTTTCGAAAAAATAAAAAAAAAATTCAAAAAAAAAATCGAAAAAAAAATTTTTCGAAAAAATAAAAAAAAATTTCAAAAAAAATTTTAAAAAAAATTTCAAAAAAAATTCAAAAAAAAATCGAAAAAAAATTTTTTCGAAAAAATAAAAAAAAATTAAAAAAAAAATAATCGAAAAAAAAATTTTCGAAAAAATAAAAAAAAAATTTCAAAAAAAAATATTGAAAAAAAAAATTCAAAAAAAATTTAAAAAAAAATCGAAAAAAAAAATTTTCAAAAAAAAAATTGAAAAAAAAAATAAAAAAAAAAATTTTCAAAAAAAAATTTCAAAAAAAATTCAAAAAAAAAATCGAAAAAAACTTTTTCGAAAAAATAAAAAAAAATTTCAAAAAAAAAATTAAAAAAAAAATTCTAAAAAAATTCAAAAAAAAAATCGAAAAAAAAAATTTTCGAAAAAATAAAAAAAAAATTTCAAAAAAAAAATTAAAAAAAAAAATTCTAAAAAAATTCAAAAAAAAAATCGAAAAAAAAATTTTTCGAAAAAATAAAAAAAAAATTTCAAAAAAAATTAAAAAAAAATTTTCAAAAAAAAATTGAAAAAAAATTTCAAAAAAAATTCAAAAAAAAATCGAAAAAAAAAATTTCAAAAAAAAAATTCAAAAAAAAATTCTAAAAAAATTAAAAAAAAAAATCGAAAAAAAAAAATTTCGAAAAAATAAAAAAAAAATTTCAAAAAAAATTTTAAAAAAATTTTCAAAAAAAAATTGAAAAAAAATTTCAAAAAAAATTCAAAAAAAAATCGAAAAAAAAAATTTTCGAAAAAATAAAAAAAAAAATTTCAAAAAAAAAATTCAAAAAAAAATTTCAAAAAAAATTCAAAAAAAAAATCGAAAAAAAAATTTTCGAAAAAATAAAAAAAAATTCAAAAAAAAAATCGAAAAAATAAAAAAAAATCTCAAAAAAAATAAAAAAAAAATCGAAAAAAAAATTTTTCGAAAAAATAGAAAAAAAAATTCAAAAAAAAAATCAAAAAAAAAAATTTTCAAAAAAAAAATTCAAAAAAAATTCAAAAAAAAAAATTTCAAAAAAAAAAAAAAAAATTTCAAAAAAAAAATCAAAAAAAAATTTTCAAAAAAAAAATTGAAAAAAAAATTCAAAAAAAAATCGAAAAAAAAAATTTTCAATGAAAATTCAAAAAAAAATCGAAAAAAAAAATTTCGAAAAAAAAAAAAAAAAATTTCAAAAAAAATAAAAAAAAAATCGAAAAAAAAATTTTTCAAAAAAAAAATAAAAAAAAAATTGAAAAAAAAAATTGAAAAAAAATTTCAAAAAAAATTCAAAAAAAAATCGAAAAAAAAAAATTTTCGAAAAAATAAAAAAAAAATTAAAAAAAAAATCGAAAAAAAAAATTTTCGAAAAAATAAATAAAAAAATTTCAAAAAAAAAATCGAAAAAAAAATTCAAAAAAAAAATCGAAAAAATAAAAAAAAATCTCAAAAAAAATAAAAAAAAAATCGAAAAAAAAATTTTTCGAAAAAATAGAAAAAAAATTCAAAAAAAAATCAAAAAAAAAAATTTTCAAAAAAAAAATTTCAAAGAAAATTCAAAAAAAAAAATTTCAAAAAAAAAAAAAAAAAATTTCAAAAAAAAAATCAAAAAAAAATTTTCAAAAAAAAATTGAAAAAAAAATTTCAAAAAAAATTCAAAAAAAAATCGAAAAAAAAAATTTTCGAAAAAATAAAAAAAAAAATTTCAAAAAAAAATTGAAATAAATTTCAAAAAAAAATCAAAAAAAAATTTTCAAAAAAAAATTGAAAAAAAATTTCAAAAAAAATTCAAGAAAAAAATCGAAAAAAAAATTTTTCGAAAAAATAAAAAAAAAATTTAAAAAAAAATTAAAAAAAAAATAAAAAAAAAAATCGAAAAAAAAAATTTTCGAAAAAATAAAAAAAAAATTTCAAAAAAAAATCAAAAAAAAATTTTTCAAAAAAAAAATTGAAAAAAAAAATTCAAAAAAAAATCGAAAAAAAAAATTTTCAATAAAAATTCAAAAAAAAATCGAAAAAAATTTTTTTCGAAAAAATAAAAAAAAAATTTAAAAAAAAATAAAAAAAAAATCGAAAAAAAAAATTTTCGAAAATATAAAAAAAAAAATTTCAAAAAAAAATTTTTCAAAAAAAAAATTGAAAAAAAAAATTCAAAAAAAATTAAAAAAAAAATCGAAAAAAAAAATTTTCAAAAAAAAATTGAAAAAAAATTTCGAAAAAAATTCAAAAAAAAATCGAAAAAAAAATTTTTCGAAAAAATAAAAAAAAAAATTTCAAAAAAAAAATCGAAAAAATAAAAAAAAATCTCAAAAAAAATTTAAAAAAAATCGAAAAAAAAATTTTTCGAAAAAATAGAAAAAAAAATTCAAAAAAAAAAATTTTCAATAAAAAATTTCAAAAAAAATTCAAAAAAAAAAATTTCAAAAAAAAAAAAAAAAAAATTTCAAAAAAAAAATCAAAAAAAAATTTTCAAAAAAAAATTGAAAAAAAAATTTCAAAAAAAATTCAAAAAAAAATCGAAAAAAAAAATTTTCGAAAAAATAAAAAAAAAATTTTCAAAAAAAAATTGAAAAAAAAATTCAAAAAAAAATCGAAAAAAAAATTTTTCGAAAAAATAAAAAAAAAAATTTCAAAAAAAATAAAAAAAAAAATTTCAAAAAAAAAATTTCAAAAAAAATTCAAAAAAAAATCGAAAAAAAAATTTTTCGAAAAAATAAAAAAAAAATTTCAAAAAAAAATCAAAAAAAAATTTTTCAAAAAAAAAATTGAAAAAAAAAATTAAAAAAAAATTTAAAAAAAAAATGGAAAAAAAAAATTTTCAAAAAAAAATTGAAAAAAAAAATAAAAAAAAAATTTTCAAAAAAAAATTTCAAAAAAAATTTTAAAAAAATTTTCAAAGAAAAATTTCAAAAAAAATTCAAAAAAAAAAATCGAAAAAAAAATTTTCGAAAAAATAAAAAAAAAATTCAAAAAAAAAATCGAAAAAAAATTTTTTCGAAAAAATGAAAAAAAATCTCAAAAAAAAATTCAAAAAAAAATCGAAAAAAAATTTTTCGAAAAAATAAAAAAAAAATCAAAAAAAAAATCGAAAAAAATTTTTTTCGAAAAAATGAAAAAAAATCTCAAAAAAAATTTTAAAAAAATCGAAAAAAAAATTTTTCGAAAAAATAAAAAAAATTTCAAAAAAAATTTTAAAAAAAATTTCAAAAAAAAATTGAAAAAAAATTTCAAAAAAAATTCAAAAAAAAATGGAAAAAAAAAATTTTCGAAAAAATAAAAAAAAAATTTTCAAAAAAAAATTGAAAAAAAAATTTCAAAAAAAATTCAAAAAAAAATTTTCAATAAAAATTCAAAAAAAAATCGAAAAAAAAATTTTCGAAAAAATAAAAAAAAAATTTCAAAAAAAATAAAAAAAAAATCGAAAAAAAATAAAAAAAAAATCGAAAAAAAAATTTTTCGAAAAAATTAAAAAAAAATTCAAAAAAAAATCGAAAAAAAAATTTTTCGAAAAAATAAAAAAAAATTTCTAAAAAAATTTAAAAAAAAATTTCAAAAAAGATTCAAAAAAAAATCGAAAAAAAAAATTTTCGAAAAAATAAAAAAAAATTTAAAAAAAAATAATCGAAAAAAAAAATTTTCGAAAAAATAAAAAAAAAATTTCAAAAAAAAATCAAAAAAAAATTTTTCAAAAAAAAATTGAAAAAAAAAATTCAAAAAAAATTTAAAAAAAAATCGAAAAAAAAAATTTTCAAAAAAAAAATTGAAAAAAAAAATAAAAAAAAAAATTTTCAAAAAAAAATTTCAAAAAAAATTCAAAAAAAAAATCGAAAAAAACTTTTTCGAAAAAATAAAAAAAAAATCAAAAAAAAAACTCGAAAAAAAAAGTTTTCGAAAAAATAAAAAAAAAATCTCAAAAAAAATAAAAAAAAATTTTTCGAAAAAATAAAAAAAAAATTTCAAAAAAAAAATTAAAAAAAAAAATTCTAAAAAAATTCAAAAAAAAAATCGAAAAAAAAAATTTTACAAAAAATAAAAAAAAAATTTCAAAAAAAATTAAAAAAAAATTTTCAAAAAAAAATTGAAAAAAAATTTCAAAAAAAATTCAAAAAAAAATCGAAAAAAAAATTTTTCGAAAAAATAAAAAAAAAATTTCAAAAAAAAAATTCAAAAAAAAATTCTAAAAAAATTCAAAAAAAAAATCGAAAAAAAAAAATTTTCGAAAAAAAAAAAAAAAAATTTCAAAAAAAATTTAAAAAAAATTTTCAAAAAAAAATTGAAAAAAAATTTCAAAAAAAATTCAAAAAAAAATCGAAAAAAAAAATTTTCGAAAAAATAAAAAAAAAAATTTCAAAAAAAAAATTCAAAAAAAAATTTCAAAAAAAATTCAAAAAAAAAATCGAAAAAAAAATTTTCGAAAAAATAAAAAAAAAATTCAAAAAAAAAATCAAAAAAAAAATTTTCAAAAAAAAATTTCAAAAAAAATTCAAAAAAAAAAATTTCAAAAAGAAAAAAAAAAAATTTCAAAAAAAAAATCAAAAAAAAATTTTCAAAAAAAAAATTGAAAAAAAAATTCAAAAAAAAATCGAAAAAAAAAATTTTCAATGAAAATTAAAAAAAAAATCGAAAAAAAAAATTTCGAAAAAATAAAAAAAAAATTTCAAAAAAAATCGAAAAAAAAATTTTTCAAAAAAAAAATAAAAAAAAATTTTTCAAAAAAAAATTGAAAAAAAATTTCAAAAAAAATTCAAAAAAAATCGAAAAAAAATTTTTCGAAAAAATAAAAAAAAAATTTCAAAAAAAAATCAAAAAAAAATTTTTCAAAAAAAAAATTGAAAAAAAAAATTCAAAAAAAATTTAAAAAAAAATCGAAAAAAAAAATTTTCAAAAAAAAAATTGAAAAAAAAATAAAAAAAAAATTTTCAAAAAAAAATTTCAAAAAAAATTTTAAAAAAATTTTCAAAAAAAAATTTCAAAAAAAATTTAAAAAAAAAATCGAAAAAAAAATTTTCGAAAAAATAAAAAAAAAATCAAAAAAAAAATCGAAAAAAAAAATTTTCGAAAAAAAAATTGAAAAAAAAAATTCAAAAAAAATTTAAAAAAAAATCGAAAAAAAAAATTTTCAAAAAAAAAATTGAAAAAAAAAATAAAAAAAAAAATTTTCAAAAAAAAATTTCAAAAAAAATTCAAAAAAAAATCGAAAAAATTTTTTTCGAAAAAATAAAAAAAAAAATCAAAAAAAAAATCGAAAAAAAAAGTTTTCGAAAAAATAAAAAAAAAATCTCAAAAAAAATAAAAAAAAAATTTTCGAAAAAATAAAAAAAAAATTTCAAAAAAAAAATTAAAAAAAAAAATTCTAAAAAAATTAAAAAAAAAAAATCGAAAAAAAAAATTTTCGAAAAAATAAAAAAAAAATTTCAAAAAAAATTAAAAAAAAATTTTCAAAAAAAAATTGAAAAAAAATTTCAAAAAAAATTCAAAAAAAAATCGAAAAAAAAAATTTTCGAAAAAATAAAAAAAAAAATTTCAAAAAAAAAATTCAAAAAAAATTCTAAAAAAATTCAAAAAAAAAATCGAAAAAAAAAAATTTTCGAAAAAATAAAAAAAAAAATTTCAAAAAAAAAATTCAAAAAAAAATTTCAAAAAAAATTCAAAAAAAAAATCGAAAAAAAAATTTTCGAAAAAATAAAAAAAAAATTCAAAAAAAAAATCGAAAAAATAAAAAAAAATCTCAAAAAAAATAAAAAAAAAATCGAAAAAAAAATTTTTCGAAAAAATAGAAAAAAAAATTCAAAAAAAAATAAAAAAAAAAAATTTTCAAAAAAAAATTTCAAAAAAAATTCAAAAAAAAAAATTTAAAAAAAAAAAAAAAAAAATTTCAAAATAAAAATCAAAAAAAAATTTTCAAAAAAAAAATTGAAAAAAAAATTTCAAAAAAAATTCAAAAAAAATCGAAAAAAAAAATTTTCAATGAAAATTCAAAAAAAAATCGAAAAAAAAAATTTCGAAAAAATAAAAAAAAAATTTCAAAAAAAATTTAAAAAAAATTTTCAAAAAAAAATTGAAAAAAAATTTCAAAAAAAATTCAAAAAAAAATCGAAAAAAAAAATTTTCGAAAAAATAAAAAAAAAAATTTCAAAAAAAAAATTCAAAAAAAAATTTCAAAAAAAATTCAAAAAAAAAATCGAAAAAAAAATTTTCGAAAAAATAAAAAAAAAATTCAAAAAAAAAATCAAAAAAAAAATTTTCAAAAAAAAATTTCAAAAAAAATTCAAAAAAAAAAATTTCAAAAAGAAAAAAAAAAAATTTCAAAAAAAAAATCAAAAAAAAATTTTCAAAAAAAAAATTGAAAAAAAAATTCAAAAAAAAATCGAAAAAAAAAATTTTCAATGAAAATTAAAAAAAAAATCGAAAAAAAAAATTTCGAAAAAATAAAAAAAAAATTTCAAAAAAAATCGAAAAAAAAATTTTTCAAAAAAAAAATAAAAAAAAATTTTTCAAAAAAAAATTGAAAAAAAATTTCAAAAAAAATTGAAAAAAAATCGAAAAAAAATTTTTCGAAAAAATAAAAAAAAAATTTCAAAAAAAAATCAAAAAAAAATTTTTCAAAAAAAAAATTGAAAAAAAAAATTCAAAAAAAATTTAAAAAAAAATCGAAAAAAAAAATTTTCAAAAAAAAAATTGAAAAAAAAATAAAAAAAAAATTTTCAAAAAAAAATTTCAAAAAAAATTTTAAAAAAATTTTCAAAAAAAAATTTCAAAAAAAATTTTAAAAAAAAATCGAAAAAAAAATTTTCGAAAAAATAAAAAAAAAATCAAAAAAAAAATCGAAAAAAAAAATTTTCGAAAAAAAAATTGAAAAAAAAAATTCAAAAAAAATTTAAAAAAAAATCGAAAAAAAAAATTTTCAAAAAAAAAATTGAAAAAAAAAATAAAAAAAAAAATTTTCAAAAAAAAATTTCAAAAAAAATTCAAAAAAAAATCGAAAAAATTTTTTTCGAAAAAATAAAAAAAAAAATCAAAAAAAAAATCGAAAAAAAAAGTTTTCGAAAAAATAAAAAAAAAATCTCAAAAAAAATAAAAAAAAAATTTTCGAAAAAATAAAAAAAAAATTTCAAAAAAAAAATTAAAAAAAAAAATTCTAAAAAAATTAAAAAAAAAAAATCGAAAAAAAAAATTTTCGAAAAAATAAAAAAAAAATTTCAAAAAAAATTAAAAAAAAATTTTCAAAAAAAAATTGAAAAAAAATTTCAAAAAAAATTCAAAAAAAAATCGAAAAAAAAAATTTTCGAAAAAATAAAAAAAAAAATTTCAAAAAAAAAATTCAAAAAAAATTCTAAAAAAATTCAAAAAAAAAATCGAAAAAAAAAAATTTTCGAAAAAATAAAAAAAAAAATTTCAAAAAAAAAATTCAAAAAAAAATTTCAAAAAAAATTCAAAAAAAAAATCGAAAAAAAAATTTTCGAAAAAATAAAAAAAAAATTCAAAAAAAAAATCGAAAAAATAAAAAAAAATCTCAAAAAAAATAAAAAAAAAATCGAAAAAAAAATTTTTCGAAAAAATAAAAAAAAAAATTCAAAAAAAAATAAAAAAAAAAAATTTTCAAAAAAAAATTTCAAAAAAAATTCAAAAAAAAAAATTTAAAAAAAAAAAAAAAAAAATTTCAAAATAAAAATCAAAAAAAAATTTTCAAAAAAAAAATTGAAAAAAAAATTTCAAAAAAAATTCAAAAAAAATCGAAAAAAAAAATTTTCAATGAAAATTCAAAAAAAAATCGAAAAAAAAAATTTCGAAAAAATAAAAAAAAAATTTCAAAAAAAATAAAAAAAAAATCGAAAAAAAAATTTTTCAAAAAAAAAATAAAAAAATTTTCAAAAAAAAATTGAAAAAAAATTTCAAAAAAAATTCAAAAAAAATCGAAAAAAAAAATTTTCGAAAAAATAAAAAAAAAATTTCAAAAAAAAATCAAAAAAAAATTTTTCAAAAAAAAAATTCAAAAAAAAAATTGAAAAATAATTCAAAAAAAAAATCGAAAAAAAAAATTTTCGAAAAAATAAAAAAAAATCAAAAAAAAAAATTAAAAAAAAAAAATTGAAAAAAAAAATCAAAAAGAAATTCAAAAAAAAATCGAAAAAAAAAATTTTCGAAAAAATAAAAAAAAAAATTCAAAAAAAATAAAAAAAAAATTTTCAAAAAAAAATTTCAAAAAAAATTCAAAAAAAAAATCGAAAAAAAAATTTTCGAAAAAATAAAAAAAAAATTCAAAAAAAAAAAATTTTCAAAAAAAATTCAAAAAAAAATCGAACAAAAAATTTTCGAAAAAATGAAAAAAAATCTCAAAAAAAATAAAAAAAAAATCGAAAAAATAAAAAAAATTTCAAAAAAAATTTTAAAAAAAATTTCAAAAAAAATTGAAAAAAAATTTCAAAAAAAATTCAAAAAAAATGGAAAAAAAAATTTTCGAAAAAATAAAAAAAAAATTTTCAAAAAAAAATTGAAAAAAAAATTTCAAAAAAAATTCAAAAAAAAAATCGAAAAAAAAATTTTCGAAAAAATAAAAAAAAAATTCAAAAAAAAAAATTTTCAAAAAAAATTCAAAAAAAAATTGAAAAAAAATTTTTCGAAAAAATGAAAAAAAATCTCAAAAAAATAAAAAAAAAATCGAAAAAATAAAAAAAATTTCAAAAAAAATTTTAAAAAAAATTTCAAAAAAAAATTGAAAAAAAATTTCAAAAAAAATTCAAAAAAAAATGGAAAAAAAAATTTTCGAAAAAATAAAAAAAAAATTTTCAAAAAAAAATTGAAAAAAAAATTTCAAAAAAAATTCAAAAAAAAATCGAAAAAAAAAAAATTTTTCGAAAAAATAAAAAAAAATTAAAAAAAAAATAAAAAAAAAATCGAAAAAAAAAAATTTCGAAAAAATAAAAAAAAAAATTTCAAAAAAAAAATTCAAAAAAAAATTTCAAAAAAAATTCAAAAAAAAAATCGAAAAAAAAATTCAAAAAAAAAATCGAAAAAATAAAAAAAAATCTCAAAAAAAATAAAAAAAAATAGAAAAAAAAATTCAAAAAAAAATCAAAAAAAAAATTTTCAAAAAAAAAATTTCAAAAAAAATTCAAAAAAAAAAATTTCAAAAAAAAAAAAAAAAATTCAAAAAAAAAATCAAAAAAAAATTTTCAAAAAAAAAATTGAAAAAAAAATTTCAAAAAAAATTCAAAAAAAAATCGAAAAAAAAAAATTTCCAATAAAAATTAAAAAAAAAATCGAAAAAAAAAATTTCGAAAAAATAAAAAAAAAATTTCAAAAAAAATAAAAAAAAAATCGAAAAAAAAATTTTTCAAAAAAAAATAAAAAAAAAATTTTCAAAAAAAAATTGAAGAAAAATTTCAAAAAAAATTCAAAAAAAATCGAAAAAAAAATTTTTCGAAAAAATAAAAAAAAAATTTCAAAAAAAAATTTTTCAAAAAAAAAATTCAAAAAAAAAATTGAAAAATAATTCAAAAAAAAAATCGAAAAAAAAAAATTTCGAAAAAATAAAAAAAAATCAAAAAAAAAAATTGAAAAAAAAAAATCCAAAAGAAATTCAAAAAAAAATCGAAAAAAAAAATTTTCGAAAAAATAAAAAAAAAAATTCAAAAAAAATAAAAAAAAAATTTTCAAAAAAAAATTTCAAAAAAAATTCAAAAAAAAAATCGAAAAAAATTTTTTCGAAAAAATAAAAAAAAAATTCAAAAAAAAAAATTTTCAAAAAAAATTCAAAAAAAAATCGAAAAAAAAAATTTTCGAAAAAATAAAAAAAAAAATTCAAAAAAAATAAAAAAAAAATTTTCAAAAAAAAATTTCAAAAAAAATTCAAAAAAAAAATCGAAAAAAAAATTTTCGAAAAAATAAAAAAAAATTCAAAAAAAAAAATTTTCAAAAAAAATTCAAAAAAAAATCGAAAAAAAATTTTTCGAAAAAATGAAAAAAAATCTCAAAAAAAATCGAAAAAAAAATTTTTCGAAAAAATAAAAAAAATTTCAAAAAAAATTTTAAAAAAAATTTCAAAAAAAAATTGAAAAAAAATTTTCAAAAAAAAATAAAAAAAAAATTTCAAAAAAAATAAAAAAAAATCGAAAAAAAAATTTTCGAAAAAATAAAAAAAAAATTCAAAAAAAAAATCGAAAAAAAAATTTTTCGAAAAAATGAAAAAAAATCTCAATAAAAATAAAAAAAAAATCGAAAAAAAAATTTTTCGAAAAAATAAAAAAAAATTTAAAAAAAAATTTTAAAAAAAATTTCAAAAAAAATTCAAAAAAAAATCGAAAAAAAAATTTTTCGAAAAAATTAAAAAAAAAATTAAAAAAAAATAAAAAAAAAATCGAAAAAAAAAATTTTCGAAAAAATAAAAAAAAAATTTCAAAAAAAAATCAAAAAAAAATTTTTCAAAAAAAAAATTGAAAAAAAAAAATTAAAAAAAATTAAAAAAAAAATCGAAAAAAAAAATTTTCAAAAAAAAAATTGAAAAAAAAATAAAAAAAAAAAATTTCAAAAAAAAATTTCAAAAAAAATTCAAAAAAAAAATCGAAAAAGATTTTTTCGAAAAAATAAAAAAAAAATTCAAAAAAAAAATCGAAAAAAAAAATTTTCGAAAAAATAAAAAAAAAATCTCAAAAAAAAAAAAAATAAATTTTCGAAAAAATAAAAAAAAAATTTCAAAAAAAAAATTCAAAAAAAATATTCTAAAAAAATTCAAAAAAAAAATCGAAAAAAAAATTCAAAAAAAAATCGAAAAAATAAAGAAAAATAAAAAAAAAATCGAAAAAAAATTTTTTCGAAAAAATAGAAAAAAAAATTCAAAAAAAAATCAAAAAAAAAATTTTTCAAAAAAAAAATTCAAAAAAAATCGAAAAAAAAAATTTTCGAAAAAATAAAAAAAAAAATTTCAAAAAAAAAATTCAAAAAAAAATTTCAAAAAAAATTCAAAAAAAAAATCGAAAAAAAAATTCAAAAAAAAATCGAAAAAATAAAAAAAAATAAAAAAAAAATCGAAAAAAAATTTTTTCGAAAAAATAGAAAAAAAAATTCAAAAAAAAATCAAAAAAAAAATTTCAAAAAAAATTGAAAAAAAAAAATTTCAAAAAAAAAAAAAAAAAAAATTCAAAAAAAAATCAAAAAAAAATTTTCAAAAAAAAAATTGAAAAAAAAATTTCAGAAAAAATTCAAAAAAAAATCGAAAAAAAAAAATTTTCAATAAAAATTCAAAAAAAAATCGAAAAAAAAAATTTCGAAAAAATAAAAAAAAAATTTCAAAAAAAATAAAAAAAAAATCGAAAAAAAAATTTTTCGAAAAAATAAAAAAAAAATTTAAAAAAAAATAAAAAAAAAATCGAAAAAAAAAATTTTCGAAAAAATAAAAAAAAAAATTCAAAAAAAAATCAAAAAAAAATTTTTCAAAAAAAAAATTGAAAAAAAAAATTCAAAAAAAATTAAAAAAAAAATCGAAAAAAAAAATTTTCAAAAAAAAAATTGAAAAAAAAATAAAAAAAAAAATTTTCAAAAAAAAATTTCAAAAAAAATTCAAAAAAAAAATCGAAAAAAATTTTTTCGAAAAAATAAAAAAAAAATTCAAAAAAAAAATCGAAAAAAAAAATTTTCGAAAAAATAAAAAAAAAATCTCAAAAAAAATAAAAAAAAAATTTTCGAAAAAATAAAAAAAAAATTTCAAAAAAAAAATTCAAAAAAAAAATTCTAAAAAAATTCAAAAAAAAAATCGAAAAAAAAAATTTTCGAAAAAATAAAAAAAAAATTTCAAAAAAAATTAAAAAAAAATTTTCAAAAAAAAATTGAAAAAAAATTTCAAAAAAAATTCAAAAAAAAATCGAAAAAAAAAATTTTCGAAAAAATAAAAAAAAAATTTCAAAAAAAAAATTCAAAAAAAAATTTCAAAAAAAATTCAAAAAAAAAATCGAAAAAAAAATTCAAAAAAAAAAATCGAAAAAATAAAAAAAAGTCTCAAAAAAAATAAAAAAAAAATCGAAAAAAAAATTTTTCGAAAAAATAGAAAAAAAAATTCAAAAAAAAAATCAAAAAAAAAAATTTTCAAAAAAAATTCAAAAAAAAAAATTTCAAAAAAAAAAAAAAAAATTTCAAAAAAAAAATCAAAAAAAAATTTTCAAAAAAAAAATTGAAAAAAAAATTTCAAAAAAAATTCAAAAAAAAATCGAAAAAAAAAATTTTCAATAAAAATTCAAAAAAAAATCGAAAAAAAAAATTTCGAAAAAATAAAAAAAAAATTTCAAAAAAAATAAAAAAAAAATTTAAAAAAAAAAAAATAAAAAAAAAATTTTCAAAAAAAAATTGAAAAGAAATTTCAAAAAAAATTCAAAAAAAATTGAAAAAAAAAATTTTCGAAAAAATAAAAAAAAAATTTCAAAAAAAAATCAAAAAAAAAATTTTCAAAAAAAAAATTCAAAAAAAAAATTGAAAAATAATTCAAAAAAATTTTCGAAAAAAAATTTTTTCGAAAAAATAAAAAAAAAATCAAAAAAAAAAATTTCAAAAAAAAAATTGAAAAAAAAATCCAAAAGAAATTCAAAAAAAAATCGAAAAAAAAATTTTTCGAAAAAATAAAAAAAAAATTAAAAAAAAATAAAAAAAAAATTTTCAAAAAAAAATTTCAAAAAAAATTCAAAAAAAAAATCGAAAAAATTTTTTTCGAAAAAATAAAAAAAAAATTAAAAAAAAATAGAAAAAAAATCGAAAAAAAAAATTTCAAAAAAAAATCAAAAAAAAATTTTTCAAAAAAAAAATTGAAAAAAAAAATAAAAAAAAAATTTTCAAAAAAAAATTTCAAAAAAAATTCAAAAAAAAAATCGAAAAAAATTTTTTCGAAAAAATAAAAAAAAATCAAAAAAAAAATCGAAAAAAAAAGTTTTCGAAAAAATAAAAAAAAAATCTCAAAAAAAATAAAAAAAAAATTTTCGAAAAAATAAAAAAAAAATTTCAAAAAAAAAATTCAAAAAAAAAATTCTAAAAAAATTCAAAAAAAAAAATCGAAAAAAAAAATTTTCGAAAAAATAAAAAAAAAATTTCAAATAAAATTAAAAAAAAATTTTCAAAAAAAAATTGAAAAAAAAATTCAAAAAAAATTCAAAAAAAAATCGAAAAAAAAAATTTTCGAAAAAATAAAAAAAAAAATTTCAAAAAAAAAATTCAAAAAAAAATTCTAAAAAAATTCAAAAAAAAAAATCGAAAAAAAAAATTTTTCGAAAAAATAAAAAAAAATTTCAAAAAAAATTAAAAAAAAATTTTCAAAAAAAAATTGAAAAAAAATTTCAAAAAAAATTCAAAAAAAAATCGAAAAAAAAAATTTTCGAAAAAATAAAAAAAAAAATTTCAAAAAAAAAATTCAAAAAAAAATTCTAAAAAAATTCAAAAAAAAAAATCGAAAAAAAAAATTTTCGAAAAAATAAAAAAAAAATTTCAAAAAAAATTTAAAAAAAATTTTCAAAAAAAAATTGAAAAAAAATTTCAAAAAAAATTCAAAAAAAAAATTTTCGAAAAAAAAAATTTTCGAAAAAATAAAAAAAAAATTTCAAAAAAAAATTCAAAAAAAAATTTCAAAAAAAATTCAAAAAAAAAATCGAAAAAAAAATTTTCGAAAAAATAAAAAAAAAAATCAAAAAAAAAATTTTCAAAAAAAATTCAAAAAAATAAAAAAAATTTCAAAAAAAAATTTTTAAAAAAATTTCAAAAAAAAATTGAAAAAAAATTTCAAAAAAAATTAAAAAAAAAATGGAAAAAAAAATTTTCGAAAAAATAAAAAAAAAATTTTCAAAAAAAAATTGAAAAAAAAATTTCAAAAAAAATTCAAAAAAAAATCGAAAAAAAAAAATTTTTCGAAAAAATAAAAAAAAAATTAAAAAAAAAATAAAAAAAAATCGAAAAAAAAAATTTTCGAAAAAATAAAAAAAAAAATTTCAAAAAAAAAATTCAAAAAAAAATTTCAAAAAAAATTCAAAAAAAAAATCGAAAAAAAAATTCAAAAAAAAAATCGAAAAAATAAAAAAAAATCTCAAAAAAAATAAAAAAAAAATCGAAAAAAAAATTTTTCGAAAAAATAGAAAAAAAAATTCAAAAAAAAAATCAAAAAAAAAAATTTTCAAAAAAAAAATTTCAAAAAAAATTCAAAAAAAAAAATTTCAAAAAAAAAATAAAAAATTTCAAAAAAAAAATCAAAAAAAAATTTTCAAAAAAAAAATTGAAAAAAAAATTTCAAAAAAAATTAAAAAAAAAATCGAAAAAAAAAAATTTTCAATAAAAATTCGAAAAAAATCGAAAAAAAAAATTTCGAAAAAATAAAAAAAAAATTTCAAAAAAAATAAAAAAAAAATCGAAAAAAAAATTTTTCAAAAAAAAATAAAAAAAAAATTTTCAAAAAAAAATTTAAAAAAAATTTCAAAAAAAATTCAAAAAAAATCGAAAAAAAAATTTTTCGAAAAAATAAAAAAAACATTTCAAAAAAAAATCAAAAAAAAAATTTTCAAACAAAAAATTCAAAAAAAAAATTGAAAAATAATTCAAAAAAAAAATCGAAAAAAAAATTTTTCGAAAAAATAAAAAAAATTTCAAAAAAAATTTTAAAAAAAATTTCAAAAAAAAATTGAAAAAAAATTTCAAAAAAAATTCAAAAAAAAATCGAAAAAAAAAATTTTCGAAAAAATAAAAAAAAAATTTTCAAAAAAAAATAAAAAAAAAATTTCAAAAAAAATAAAAAAAAAATCGAAAAAAAAATTTTCGAAAAAATAAAAAAAAAATTCAAAAAAAAATCGAAAAAAATTTTTTTCGAAAAAATGAAAAAAAATCTCAAAAAAAATAAAAAAAAAATCGAAAAAAAAATTTTTCGAAAAAATAAAAAAAAATTTCAAAAAAAATTTAAAAAAAAATTTCAAAAAAAATTCAAAAAAAAATCGAAAAAAAAATTTTTCGAAAAAATAAAAAAAAAATTTAAAAAAAAATAAAAAAAAAATAAAAAAAAAATCGAAAAAAAAAATTTTCGAAAAAATAAAAAAAAAAATTTCAAAAAAAAATCAAAAAAAAAATTTTCAAAAAAAAAATTGAAAAAAAAAATTCAAAAAAAATTAAAAAAAAAATCGAAAAAAAAAATTTTCAAAAAAAAAATTGAAAAAAAAAATAAAAAAAAAAATTTCCAAAAAAAAATTTCAAAAAAAATTCAAAAAAAAAATCGAAAAAATTTTTTTCGAAAAAATAAAAAAAAAATTCAAAAAAAAAATCGAAAAAAAAAATTTTCGAAAAAATAAAAAAAAAATCTCAAAAAAAATAAAAAAAAAATTTTCGAAAAAATAAAAAAAAAATTTCAAAAAAAAAATTCAAAAAAAAAATTCTAAAAAAATTCAAAAAAAAAATCGAAAAAAAAAATTTTCGAAAAAATAAAAAAAAAATTTCAAAAAAAATTTAAAAAAAATTTTCAAAAAAAAATTGAAAAAAAATTTCAAAAAAAATTCAAAAAAAAAATCGAAAAAAAAATTCAAAAAAAAAATCGAAAAAATAAAAAAAAATCTCAAAAAAAATAAAAAAAAAATCGAAAAAAAATTTTTTCGAAAAAATAGAAAAAAAAATTCAAAAAAAAAAACAAAAAAAAAATTTTCAAAAAAAAAATTTCAAAAAAAATACAAAAAAAAAATTTCAAAAAAAAAAAAAAAAAATTTCAAAAAAAAATCAAAAAAAAATTTTCAAAAAAAAAATTGAAAAAAAAATTTCAAAAAAAATTCAAAAAAAAATCGAAAAAAAAAAATTTTCAATAAAAATTCAAAAAAAAATCGAAAAAAAAAATTTCGAAAAAATAAAAAAAAAATTTCAAAAAAAATAAAAAAAAAATCGAAAAAAAAATTTTTCAAAAAAAAAATAAAAAAAAAATTTTCAAAAAAAAATTGAAAAAAAATTTCAAAAAAAATTCAAAAAAAATTGAAAAAAAAATTTTCGAAAAAATAAAAAAAAAATTTCAAAAAAAAATCAAAAAAAAAATTTTCAAAAAAAAATTCCAAAAAAAAATTGAAAAATAATTCAAAAAAATATTCGAAAAAAAAATTTTTCGAAAAAATAAAAAAAAAATCAAAAAAAAAATTTCAAAAAAAAAATTGAAAAAAAAAATCCAAAAGAAATTCGAAAAAAAATCGAAAAAAAAATTTTCGAAAAAATAAAAAAAAAAAATTCAAAAAAAAAAAAAAAAAAATTTTCAAAAAAAAATTTCAAAAAAAATTCAAAAAAAAATCGAAAAAAAAATTTTTCGAAAAAATAAAAAAAAAATTTAAAAAAAAATAAAAAAAAAAATCGAAAAAAAAAATTTTCGAAAAAATAAAAAAAAAAATTTCAAAAAAAAAATCAAAAAAAAATTTTTCAAAAAAAAAATTGAAAAAAAAAATTCAAAAAAAATTAAAAAAAAAATCGAAAAAAAAAATTTTCAAAAAAAAATTGAAAAAAAATTTCGAAAAAAATTCAAAAAAAAAATCGAAAAAATAAAAAAAAAAATTTCAAAAAAAATAAAAAAAAAAAATTTCAAAAAAAAAATTCAAAAAAAAATCGAAAAAAAATTTTTCGAAAAAATAAAAAAAAAATTCAAAAAAAAAATCGAAAAAATTTTTTTCGAAAAAATAAAAAAAAAATTCAAAAAAAAAAATTTTCAAAAAAAATTCAAAAAAAAATCGAAAAAAAATTTTTTCGAAAAAATAAAAAAAAAATTTAAAAAAAAATAAAAAAAAAAATCGAAAAAAAAAATTTTCGAAAAAATAAAAAAAAAAATTTCAAAAAAAAAATCAAAAAAAAATTTTTCAAAAAAAAATTGAAAAAAAAAATTCAAAAAAAATTAAAAAAAAAATCGAAAAAAAAAATTTTCAAAAAAAAATTGATAAAAAATTTCGAAAAAAATTCAAAAAAAAAATCGAAAAAATAAAAAAAAAAAATTTCAAAAAAAATAAAAAAAAAAATTTCAAAAAAAAATTTCAAAAAAAAATCGAAAAAAAATTTTTCGAAAAAATAAAAAAAAAATTCAAAAAAAAAATCGAAAAAAATTTTTTCGAAAAAATAAAAAAAAAAATTCAAAAAAAAAATCGAAAAAAAAAATTTTCGAAAAAATAAAAAAAAAATCTCAAAAAAAATAAAAAAAAAATTTTCGAAAAAATAAAAAAAAAATTTCAAAAAAAAAATTCAAAAAAAAAATTCTAAAAAAATTCAAAAAAAAAATCGAAAAAAAAAATTTTCGAAAAAATAAAAAAAAAAATTCAAAAAAAAAATTCAAAAAAAAATTTCAAAAAAAATTCAAAAAAAAAATCGAAAAAAAAATTCAAAAAAAAATCGAAAAAATAAAAAAAAATCTCAAAAAAAATAAAAAAAAAATCGAAAAAAAAATTTTTCGAAAAAATAAAAAAAAAATCTCAAAAAAAATAAAAAAAAAATTTTCGAAAAAATAAAAAAAAAATTTCAAAAAAAAAATTCAAAAAAAAAATTCTAAAAAAATTCAAAAAAAAAATCGAAAAAAAAAATTTTAGAAAAAATAAAAAAAAAATTTCAAAAAAAAAATTCAAAAAAAAATTTCAAAAAAAATTCAAAAAAAAAATTTCAAAAAAAATTCAAAAAAAAAAATTTCAAAAAAAAAAAAAAAAAAAATTCTAAAAAAATTCAAAAAAAAAAATCGAAAAAAAAAATTTTTCGAAAAAATAAAAAAAAAATTTCAAAAAAAATTAAAAAAAAATTTTCAAAAAAAAATTGAAAAAAAATTTCAAAAAAAATTCAAAAAAAAATCGAAAAAAAAATTTTTCGAAAAAATAAAAAAAAAAATTTCAAAAAAAAAATTCAAAAAAAAATTCTAAAAAAATTCAAAAAAAAAAATCGAAAAAAAAAATTTTCGAAAAAATAAAAAAAAAAATTTCAAAAAAAAAATTCAAAAAAAAATTCTAAAAAAATTCAAAAAAAAAAATCGAAAAAAAAAATTTTTCGAAAAAATAAAAAAAAAATTTCAAAAAAAATTAAAAAAAAATTTTCAAAAAAAAATTGAAAAAAAATTTCAAAAAAAATTCAAAAAAAAATCGAAAAAAAAAATTTTCGAAAAAATAAAAAAAAAAATTTCAAAAAAAAAATTCAAAAAAAAATTCTAAAAAAATTCAAAAAAAAAATCGAAAAAAAAAAATTTTCGAAAAAATAAAAAAAAAAATTTCAAAAAAAATTGAAAAAAAATTTTCAAAAAAAAATTGAAAAAAAATTTCAAAAAAAATTCAAAAAAAAAATTTTCGAAAAAAAAAATTTTCGAAAAAATAAAAAAAAAATTTCAAAAAAAAATTCAAAAAAAAATTTCAAAAAAAATTCAAAAAAAAAATCGAAAAAAAAATTTTCGAAAAAATAAAAAAAAAAATCAAAAAAAAAATTTTCAAAAAAAATTCAAAAAAATAAAAAAAATTTCAAAAAAAATTTTTAAAAAAATTTCAAAAAAAAATTGAAAAAAAATTTCAAAAAAAATTCAAAAAAAAAATCGAAAAAAAAATTCAAAAAAAAAATCGAAAAAATAAAAAAAAATCTCAATAAAAATAAAAAAAAAATCGAAAAAAAATTTTTTCGAAAAAATAGAAAAAAAAATTCAAAAAAAAAAACAAAAAAAAAATTTTCAAAAAAAAAATTTCAAAAAAAATACAAAAAAAAAAATTTCAAAAAAAAAAAAAAAAATTTCAAAAAAAAAATCAAAAAAAAATTTTCAAAAAAAAAATTGAAAAAAAAATTTCAAAAAAAATTCAAAAAAAAATCGAAAAAAAAAAATTTTCAATAAAAATTCAAAAAAAAATCGAAAAAAAAAATTTCGAAAAAATAAAAAAAAAATTTCAAAAAAAATAAAAAAAAAATCGAAAAAAAAATTTTTCAAAAAAAAAATTAAAAAAAAATTTTCAAAAAAAAATTGAAAAAAAATTTCAAAAAAAATTCAAAAAAAATTGAAAAAAAAATTTTCGAAAAAATAAAAAAAAAATTTCAAAAAAAAATCAAAAAAAAAATTTTCAAAAAAAAATTCCAAAAAAAAATTGAAAAATAATTCAAAAAAATATTCGAAAAAAAAATTTTTCGAAAAAATAAAAAAAAAATCAAAAAAAAAATTTCAAAAAAAAAATTGAAAAAAAAAATCCAAAAGAAATTCGAAAAAAAATCGAAAAAAAAATTTTCGAAAAAATAAAAAAAAAAAATTAAAAAAAAAAAAAAAATTTTCAAAAAAAAATTTCAAAAAAAATTCAAAAAAAAATCGAAAAAAAAATTTTTCGAAAAAATAAAAAAAAAATTTAAAAAAAAATAAAAAAAAAAATCGAAAAAAAAAATTTTCGAAAAAATAAAAAAAAAAATTTCAAAAAAAAAATCAAAAAAAAATTTTTCAAAAAAAAAATTGAAAAAAAAAATTCAAAAAAAATTAAAAAAAAAATCGAAAAAAAAATTTTCAAAAAAAAATTGAAAAAAAATTTCGAAAAAAATTCAAAAAAAAAATCGAAAAAATAAAAAAAAAAATTTCAAAAAAAATAAAAAAAAAAATTTCAAAAAAAAAATTCAAAAAAAAATCGAAAAAAAATTTTTCGAAAAAATAAAAAAAAAATTCAAAAAAAAAATCGAAAAAATTTTTTTCGAAAAAATAAAAAAAAAATTCAAAAAAAAAAATTTTCAAAAAAAATTCAAAAAAAAATCGAAAAAAATTTTTTTCGAAAAAATAAAAAAAAAATTTTAAAAAAAATAAAAAAAAAATCGAAAAAAAAAATTTTCGAAAAAATAAAAAAAAAAATTTCAAAAAAAAAATCAAAAAAAAATTTTTCAAAAAAAAATTGAAAAAAAAAATTCAAAAAAAATTAAAAAAAAAATCGAAAAAAAAAATTTTCAAAAAAAAATTGATAAAAAATTTCGAAAAAAATTCAAAAAAAAAATCGAAAAAATAAAAAAAAAAATTTCAAAAAAAATAAAAAAAAAAATTTCAAAAAAAAATTTCAAAAAAAAATCGAAAAAAAATTTTTCGAAAAAATAAAAAAAAAATTCAAAAAAAAAATCGAAAAAAATTTTTTCGAAAAAATAAAAAAAAAAATTCAAAAAAAAAATCGAAAAAAAAAATTTTCGAAAAAATAAAAAAAAAATCTCAAAAAAAATAAAAAAAAAATTTTCGAAAAAATAAAAAAAAAATTTCAAAAAAAAAATTCAAAAAAAAAATTCTAAAAAAATTCAAAAAAAAAATCGAAAAAAAAAATTTTCGAAAAAATAAAAAAAAAAATTCAAAAAAAAAATTCAAAAAAAAATTTCAAAAAAAATTCAAAAAAAAAATCGAAAAAAAAATTCAAAAAAAAATCGAAAAAATAAAAAAAAATCTCAAAAAAAATAAAAAAAAAATCGAAAAAAAAATTTTTCGAAAAAATAAAAAAAAAATCTCAAAAAAAATAAAAAAAAAATTTTCGAAAAAATAAAAAAAAAATTTCAAAAAAAAAATTCAAAAAAAAAATTCTAAAAAAATTCAAAAAAAAAATCGAAAAAAAAAATTTTAGAAAAAATAAAAAAAAAATTTCAAAAAAAAAAATTCAAAAAAAAATTTCAAAAAAAATTAAAAAAAAATTTTCAAAAAAAAATTGAAAAAAAATTTCAAAAAAAATTCAAAAAAAAATCGAAAAAAAAAATTTTCGAAAAAATAAAAAAAAAATTTCAAAAAAAAAATTCAAAAAAAAATTCTAAAAAAATTCAAAAAAAAAAATCGAAAAAAAAAAATTTTCGAAAAAATAAAAAAAAAAATTTCAAAAAAAAAATTCAAAAAAAAATTCTAAAAAAATTCAAAAAAAAAAATCGAAAAAAAAAATTTTTCGAAAAAATAAAAAAAAAATTTCAAAAAAAATTAAAAAAAAATTTTCAAAAAAAAATTGAAAAAAAATTTCAAAAAAAATTCAAAAAAAAATCGAAAAAAAAAATTTTCGAAAAAATAAAAAAAAAAATTTCAAAAAAAAAATTCAAAAAAAAATTCTAAAAAAATTCAAAAAAAAAAATCGAAAAAAAAAAATTTTCGAAAAAATAAAAAAAAAAATTTCAAAAAAAATTGAAAAAAAATTTTCAAAAAAAAATTGAAAAAAAATTTCAAAAAAAATTCAAAAAAAAAATTTTCGAAAAAAAAAATTTTCGAAAAAATAAAAAAAAAATTTCAAAAAAAAATTCAAAAAAAAATTTCAAAAAAAATTCAAAAAAAAAATCGAAAAAAAAATTTTCGAAAAAATAAAAAAAAAATCAAAAAAAAAATTTTCAAAAAAAATTCAAAAAAATAAAAAAAATTTCAAAAAAAATTTTTAAAAAAATTTCAAAAAAAAATTGAAAAAAAATTTCAAAAAAAATTCAAAAAAAAATGGAAAAAAAAATTTTCGAAAAAATAAAAAAAAAATTTTCAAAAAAAAATTCAAAAAAAAATTTCAAAAAAAATTCAAAAAAAAAATCGAAAAAAAAATTCAAAAAAAAAATCGAAAAAAAAAAATTTTTCGAAAAAATAAAAAAAAAATTAAAAAAAAAATAAAAAAAAAATCGAAAAAAAAAATTTTCGAAAAAATAAAAAAAAAAATTTCAAAAAAAAAATTCAAAAAAAAATTTCAAAAAAAATTCAAAAAAAAAATCGAAAAAAAAATTCAAAAAAAAAATCGAAAAAATAAAAAAAAATCTCAAAAAAAATAAAAAAAAAATCGAAAAAAAAATTTTTCGAAAAAATAGAAAAAAAAATTCAAAAAAAAAATCAAAAAAAAAAATTTTCAAAAAAAAAATTTCAAAAAAAATTCAAAAAAAAAAATTTCAAAAAAAAAATAAAAAATTTCAAAAAAAAATCAAAAAAAAATTTTCAAAAAAAAAATTGAAAAAAAAATTTCAAAAAAAATTCAAAAAAAAATCGAAAAAAAAAAATTTTCAATAAAAATTCGAAAAAAATCGAAAAAAAAAATTTCGAAAAAATAAAAAAAAAATTTCAAAAAAAATAAAAAAAAAATCGAAAAAAAAATTTTTCAAAAAAAAATAAAAAAAAAATTTTCAAAAAAAAATTGAAAAAAAATTTCAAAAAAAATTCAAAAAAAATCGAAAAAAAAATTTTTCGAAAAAATAAAAAAAACATTTCAAAAAAAAATCAAAAAAAAAATTTTCAAACAAAAAATTCAAAAAAAAAATTGAAAAATAATTCAAAAAAAAAATCGAAAAAAAAATTTTTCGAAAAAATAAAAAAAATTTCAAAAAAAATTTTAAAAAAAATTTCAAAAAAAAATTGAAAAAAAATTTCAAAAAAAATTCAAAAAAAAATCGAAAAAAAAAATTTTCGAAAAAATAAAAAAAAAATTTTCAAAAAAAAATAAAAAAAAAATTTCAAAAAAAATAAAAAAAAAATCGAAAAAAAAATTTTCGAAAAAATAAAAAAAAAATTCAAAAAAAAATCGAAAAAAATTTTTTTCGAAAAAATGAAAAAAAATCTCAAAAAAAATAAAAAAAAAATCGAAAAAAAAATTTTTCGAAAAAATAAAAAAAAATTTCAAAAAAAATTAAAAAAAAAATTTCAAAAAAAATTCAAAAAAAAATCGAAAAAAAAATTTTTCGAAAAAATAAAAAAAAAAATTAAAAAAAAATAAAAAAAAAATAAAAAAAAAATCGAAAAAAAAAATTTTCGAAAAAATAAAAAAAAAAATTTCAAAAAAAAATCAAAAAAAAAATTTTCAAAAAAAAAATTGAAAAAAAAAATTCAAAAAAAATTAAAAAAAAAAATCGAAAAAAAAAATTTTCAAAAAAAAAATTGAAAAAAAAAATAAAAAAAAAAATTTCCAAAAAAAAATTTCAAAAAAAATTCAAAAAAAAAATCGAAAAAATTTTTTTCGAAAAAATAAAAAAAAAATTCAAAAAAAAAATCGAAAAAAAAAATTTTCGAAAAAATAAAAAAAAAATCTCAAAAAAAATAAAAAAAAAATTTTCGAAAAAATAAAAAAAAAATTTCAAAAAAAAAATTCAAAAAAAAAATTCTAAAAAAATTCAAAAAAAAAATCGAAAAAAAAAATTTTCGAAAAAATAAAAAAAAAATTTCAAAAAAAATTTAAAAAAAATTTTCAAAAAAAAATTGAAAAAAAATTTCAAAAAAAATTCAAAAAAAAAATCGAAAAAAAAATTCAAAAAAAAAATCGAAAAAATAAAAAAAAATCTCAAAAAAAATAAAAAAAAAATCGAAAAAAAATTTTTTCGAAAAAATAGAAAAAAAAATTCAAAAAAAAAAACAAAAAAAAAATTTTCAAAAAAAAAATTTCAAAAAAAATACAAAAAAAAAATTTCAAAAAAAAAAAAAAAAAATTTCAAAAAAAAAATCAAAAAAAAATTTTCAAAAAAAAAATTGAAAAAAAAATTTCAAAAAAAATTCAAAAAAAAATCGAAAAAAAAAAATTTTCAATAAAAATTCAAAAAAAAATCGAAAAAAAAAATTTCGAAAAAATAAAAAAAAAATTTCAAAAAAAATAAAAAAAAAATCGAAAAAAAAATTTTTCAAAAAAAAAATAAAAAAAAAATTTTCAAAAAAAAATTGAAAAAAAATTTCAAAAAAAATTCAAAAAAAATTGAAAAAAAAATTTTCGAAAAAATAAAAAAAAAATTTCAAAAAAAAATCAAAAAAAAAATTTTCAAAAAAAAATTCCAAAAAAAAATTGAAAAATAATTCAAAAAAATATTCGAAAAAAAAATTTTTCGAAAAAATAAAAAAAAAATCAAAAAAAAAAATTTCAAAAAAAAAATTGAAAAAAAAAATCCAAAAGAAATTCAAAAAAAAATTTTCGAAAAAATAAAAAAAAAAAATTCAAAAAAAAAAAAAAAAAAATTTTCAAAAAAAAATTTCAAAAAAAATTCAAAAAAAAATCGAAAAAAAAATTTTTCGAAAAAATAAAAAAAAAATTTAAAAAAAAATAAAAAAAAAAATCGAAAAAAAAAATTTTCGAAAAAATAAAAAAAAAATTTCAAAAAAAAAATCAAAAAAAAATTTTTCAAAAAAAAAATTGAAAAAAAAAATTCAAAAAAAATTAAAAAAAAAATCGAAAAAAAAATTTTTCAAAAAAAAATTGAAAAAAAATTTCGAAAAAAATTCAAAAAAAAAATCGAAAAAATAAAAAAAAAAATTTCAAAAAAAATAAAAAAAAAAATTTCAAAAAAAAAATTCAAAAAAAAATCGAAAAAAAATTTTTCGAAAAAATAAAAAAAAAATTCAAAAAAAAAATCGAAAAAATTTTTTTCGAAAAAATAAAAAAAAAATTCAAAAAAAAAAATTTTCAAAAAAAATTCAAAAAAAAATCGAAAAAAAATTTTTTCGAAAAAATAAAAAAAAAATTTTAAAAAAAATAAAAAAAAAAATCGAAAAAAAAAAATTTCGAAAAAATAAAAAAAAAATTTCAAAAAAAAAATCAAAAAAAAATTTTTCAAAAAAAAATTGAAAAAAAAAATTCAAAAAAAATTAAAAAAAAAATCGAAAAAAAAAATTTTCAAAAAAAAATTGATAAAAAATTTCGAAAAAAATTCAAAAAAAAAATCGAAAAAATAAAAAAAAAAAATTTCAAAAAAAATAAAAAAAAAATTTCAAAAAAAAATTTCAAAAAAAAATCGAAAAAAAATTTTTCGAAAAAATAAAAAAAAAATTCAAAAAAAAAATCGAAAAAAATTTTTTCGAAAAAATAAAAAAAAAAATTCAAAAAACAAATCGAAAAAAAAAATTTTCGAAAAAATAAAAAAAAAATCTAAAAAAAAATAAAAAAAAAATTTTCGAAAAAATAAAAAAAAAATTTCAAAAAAAAAATTCAAAAAAAAAATTCTAAAAAAATTCAAAAAAAAAATCGAAAAAAAAAATTTTCGAAAAAATAAAAAAAAAAATTCAAAAAAAAAATTCAAAAAAAAATTTCAAAAAAAATTCAAAAAAAAAATCGAAAAAAAAATTCAAAAAAAAATCGAAAAAATAAAAAAAAATCTCAAAAAAAATAAAAAAAAAATCGAAAAAAAAATTTTTCGAAAAAATAAAAAAAAAATCTCAAAAAAAATAAAAAAAAAATTTTCGAAAAAATAAAAAAAAAATTTCAAAAAAAAAATTCAAAAAAAAAATTCTAAAAAAATTCAAAAAAAAAATCGAAAAAAAAAATTTTAGAAAAAATAAAAAAAAAATTTCAAAAAAAAAATTCAAAAAAAAATTTCAAAAAAAATTCAAAAAAAAAATCGAAAAAAAAATTCAAAAAAAAATCGAAAAAATAAAAAAAAATCTCAAAAAAAATAAAAAAAAAATCGAAAAAAAAATTTTTCGAAACAATAGAAAAAAAAATTCAAAAAAAAAATAAAAAAAAAAATTTTCAAAAAAAAAATTTCAAAAAAAATTCAAAAAAAAAAATTTCAAAAAAAAAAAAAAAAAAATTCAAAAAAAAAATCAAAAAAAAATTGAAAAAAAAATTGAAAAAAAATTTCAAAAAAAATTCAAAAAAAAAATCGAAAAAAAAATTTAAAAAAAAATAAAAAAAAAAATTGAAAAAAAAAATTTTCGAAAAAATAAAAAAAAAATTCAAAAAAAAATCAAAAAAAAATTTTTCAAAAAAAAAATTGAAAAAAAAAATTCAAAAAAAAAATCGAAAAAAAAAAATTTTCAATAAAAATTCAAAAAAAAATCGAAAAAAAATTTTTTCGAAAAAATAAAAAAAAAATTTAAAAAAAAATAAAAAAAAATCGAAAAAAATAATTTTCGAAAAAATAAAAAAAAAAATTTCAAAAAAAAATCAAAAAAAATTTTTCAAAAAAAAAATTCAAAAAAAATTAAAAAAAAATCGAAAAAAAAAATTTTCAAAAAAAAAATCCAAAAAAAATTCAAAAAAAAAATCGAAAAAAATTTTTTCGAAAATATAAAAAAAAATTTAAAAAAAAATCGAAAAAAAAAATTTTCGAAAAAATAAAAAAAAAATCTCAAAAAAAATCGAAAAAAAAATTTTCGAAAAAATAAAAAAAAAATTCAAAAAAAAAATCGAAAAAAATTTTTTCGAAAAAATAAAAAAAAAATTCAAAAAAAAAATCGAAAAAAAAAATTTTCGAAAAAATAAAAAAAAAATCTCAAAAAAAATTAAAAAAAATTTTTCGAAAAAATAAAAAAAAATTTCAAAAAAAAAATTCAAAAAAAAAATTCTAAAAAAATTCAAAAAAAAATCGAAAAAAAAAATTTTCGAAAAAATAAAAAAAAAATTTCAAAAAAAATTAAAAAAAAAATTTTCAAAAAAAAATTGAAAAAAAATTTCAAAAAAAATTCAAAAAAAAATCGAAAAAAAAATTTTTCGAAAAAATAAAAAAAAAATTCAAAAAAAAAATTCAAAAAAAAATTTCAAAAAAAATTCATAAAAAAAATCGAAAAAAAAATTCAAAAAAAAAATCGAAAAAATAAAAAAAAATCTCGAAAAAAATAAAAAAAAATCGAAAAAAAAAATTTTCGAAAAAATAGAAAAAAAAATTCAAAAAAAAAATCAAAAAAAAAAATTTTCAAAAAAAAAATTTCAAAAAAAATTCAAAAAAAAAAATTTCAAAAAAAAAAAAAAAAAAATTTCAAAAAAAAAATCAAAAAAAAATTTTCAAAAAAAAATTGAAAAAAAATTTCAAAAAAAATTCAAAAAAAAAATCGAAAAAAAAATTTTTCGAAAAAATAAAAAAAAAATTTTAAAAAAAATAAAAAAAAAATCGAAAAAAAAAATTTTCGAAAAAATAAAAAAAAAAATTTCAAAAAAAAATCAAAAAAAAATTTTTCAAAAAAAAAATTGAAAAAAAAAATTAAAAAAAAATTTAAAAAAAAATCGAAAAAAAATTTTTCAAAAAAAAAATTGAAAAAAAAAATAAAAAAAAAAATTTTCAAAAAAAAAATTTCAAAAAAAATTCAAAAAAAATCGAAAAAAATTTTTTCGAAAAAATAAAAAAAAAATTCAAAAAAAAAATCGAAAAAAAAAAATTTCGAAAAAATAAAAAAAAAATCTCAAAAAAAATAAAAAAAAAAATTTCGAAAAAATTAAAAAAAAATTTCAAAAAAAAAAATCAAAAAAAAAATTCTAAAAAAATTCAAAAAAAAAATGGAAAAAAAAAATTTTCGAAAAAATAAAAAAAAAATTCAAAAAAAATTTAAAAAAAATTTTCAAAAAAAAATTGAAAAAAAATTTCAAAAAAAATTCAAAAAAAAAATCGAAAAAAAAAATTTAAAAAAAAATTCAAAAAAAAAATCGAAAAAAAAATTCAAAAAAAAAATCGAAAAAATAAAAAAAAATCTCAAAAAAAATAAAAAAAAAATCGAAAAAAAAATTTTTCGAAAAAATAGAAAAAAAAATTCAAAAAAAAAATCAAAAAAAAAAATTTTCAAAAAAAAAATTTCAAAAAAAATTCAAAAAAAAAAATTTCAAAAAAAAAAAAAAAAAAATTTCAAAAAAAAAATCAAAAAAAAATTTTCAAAAAAAATTGAAAAAAAATTTCAAAAAAAATTCAAAAAAAAAATCGAAAAAAAAATTTTTCGAAAAAATAAAAAAAAAAATTAAAAAAAAATTAAAAAAAAAATCGAAAAAAAAAATTTTCGAAAAAATAAAAAAAAAAATTTCAAAAAAAAATCAAAAAAAAATTTTTCAAAAAAAAAATTGAAAAAAAAAATTCAAAAAAAATTAAAAAAAAAATCGAAAAAAAAATTATCAAAAAAAAAATTGAAAAAAAAAATAAAAAAAAAAATTTTCAAAAAAAAATTTCAAAAAAAATTCAAAAAAAAAATCGAAAAAAATTTTTTCGAAAAAATAAAAAAAAAATTCAAAAAAAAAATCGAAAAAAAAAATTTTCGAAAAAATAAAAAAAAAATCTCAAAAAAAATAAAAAAAAATTTTTCGAAAAAATAAAAAAATTTCAAAAAAAAAATTCAAAAAAAAAATTCTAAAAAAATTCAAAAAAAAAATCGAAAAAAAAAATTTTCGAAAAAATAAAAAAAAAATTTCAAAAAAAATTTCAAAAAAATTTTCAAAAAAGAATTGAAAAAAAATTTCAAAAAAAATTCAAAAAAAAAATCGAAAAAAAAAATTTTCGAAAAAATAAAAAAAAAATTCAAAAAAAAATTTCAAAAAAAATTCAAAAAAAAAATCGAAAAAAAAATTCAAAAAAAAAATCGAAAAAATAAAAAAAAATCTCAAAAAAAATAAAAATAAAATCGAAAAAAAAATTTTTCGAAAGAATAGAAAAAAAAATTCAAAAAAAAAATCAAAAAAAAAATTTTCAAAAAAAAAATTTCAAAAAAAATTCAAAAAAAAAATTTCAAAAAAAAAAAAAAAAATTACAAAAAAAAAATCAAAAAAAAATTTTCAAAAAAAAAATTGAAAAAAAAATTTCAAAAAAAATTCAAAAAAAAATCGAAAAAAAAAATTTTCAATAAAAATTCAAAAAAAAATCGAAAAAAAAAATTTCGAAAAAATAAAAAAAAAATTTCAAAAAAAATAAAAAAAAAATCGAAAAAAAAAATTTTCGAAAAAATAAAAAAAAAATTTCAAAAAAAAATCAAAAAAAAAATTTTCAAAAAAAAAATTGAAAAATAATTCAAAAAAAAAATCGAAAAAAAAAATTTTCGAAAAAATAAAAAAAAAATCAAAAAAAAAAATTAAAAAAAAAAATTGAAAAAAAAAATCCAAAAGAAATTCAAAAAAAAACGAAAACAAAATTTTCGAAAAAATAAAAAAAAAAATTCAAAAAAAATAAAAAAAAAATTTTCAAAAAAAAATTTCAAAAAAAATTCAAAAAAAAAATCGAAAAAAAATTTTTCGAAAAAATAAAAAAAAAATTCAAAAAAAAAAATTTTCAAAAAAAATTCAAAAAAAAATCGAAAAAAAATTTTTTCGAAAAAATAAAAAAAAAAATTCAAAAAAAATAAAAAAAAAATTTTCAAAAAAAAATTTCAAAAAAAATTCAAAAAAAAAATCGAAAAAAAAATTTTCGAAAAAATAAAAAAAAAATCAAAAAAAAAATTTTAAAAAAAATTTCAAAAAAAAATTGAAAAAAAATTTCAAAAAAAATTCAAAAAAAAATCGAAAAAAAAAATTTTCGAAAAAATTAAAAAAAAATTTTCAAAAAAAAATTGAAAAAAAAATTCAAAAAAAAAATCGAAAAAAAAATTTTTCGAAAAAATAAAAAAAAATTTCAAAAAAAATAAAAAAAAAATCGAAAAAAAAATTTTTCGAAAAAATAGAAAAAAAATTCAAAAAAAAATCAAAAAAAAAAATTTTCAAAAAAAAAATTTCAAAAAAAATTCAAAAAAAAAAATTTCAAAAAAAAAAAAAAAAAATTTCAAAAAAAAAATCAAAAAAAAATTTTCAAAAAAAAATTGAAAAAAAAATTTCAAAAAAAATTCAAAAAAAAATCGAAAAAAAAAATTTTCGAAAAAATAAAAAAAAAAATTTCAAAAAAAAATTGAAATAAATTTCAAAAAAAAATCAAAAAAAAATTTTCAAAAAAAAATTGAAAAAAAATTTCAAAAAAAATTCAAGAAAAAAATCGAAAAAAAAATTTTTCGAAAAAATAAAAAAAAAATTTAAAAAAAAATTAAAAAAAAAATAAAAAAAAAAATCGAAAAAAAAAATTTTCGAAAAAATAAAAAAAAAATTTCAAAAAAAAAATCGAAAAAAAAATTCAAAAAAAAAATCGAAAAAATAAAAAAAAATCTCAAAAAAAATAAAAAAAAAATCGAAAAAAAAATTTTTCGAAAAAATAGAAAAAAAATTCAAAAAAAAATCAAAAAAAAAAATTTTCAAAAAAAAAATTTCAAAAAAAATTCAAAAAAAAAAATTTCAAAAAAAAAAAAAAAAAATTTCAAAAAAAAAATCAAAAAAAAATTTTCAAAAAAAAATTGAAAAAAAAATTTCAAAAAAAATTCAAAAAAAAATCGAAAAAAAAAATTTTCGAAAAAATAAAAAAAAAAATTTCAAAAAAAAATTGAAATAAATTTCAAAAAAAAATCAAAAAAAAATTTTCAAAAAAAAATTGAAAAAAAATTTCAAAAAAAATTCAAGAAAAAAATCGAAAAAAAAATTTTTCGAAAAAATAAAAAAAAAATTTAAAAAAAAATTAAAAAAAAAATAAAAAAAAAAATCGAAAAAAAAAATTTTCGAAAAAATAAAAAAAAAATTTCAAAAAAAAATCAAAAAAAAATTTTTCAAAAAAAAAATTGAAAAAAAAAATTCAAAAAAAAATCGAAAAAAAAAATTTTCAATAAAAATTCAAAAAAAAATCGAAAAAAATTTTTTTCGAAAAAATAAAAAAAAAATTTAAAAAAAAATAAAAAAAAAATCGAAAAAAAAAATTTTCGAAAATATAAAAAAAAAAATTTCAAAAAAAAATTTTTCAAAAAAAAAATTGAAAAAAAAAATTCAAAAAAAATTAAAAAAAAAATCGAAAAAAAAAATTTTCAAAAAAAAATTGAAAAAAAATTTCGAAAAAAATTCAAAAAAAAATCGAAAAAAAAATTTTTCGAAAAAATAAAAAAAAAAATTTCAAAAAAAAAATCGAAAAAATAAAAAAAAATCTCAAAAAAAATTAAAAAAAAATCGAAAAAAAAATTTTTCGAAAAAATAGAAAAAAAAATTCAAAAAAAAAAATTTTCAATAAAAAATTTCAAAAAAAATTCAAAAAAAAAAATTTCAAAAAAAAAAAAAAAAAAATTTCAAAAAAAAAATCAAAAAAAAATTTTCAAAAAAAAATTGAAAAAAAAATTTCAAAAAAAATTCAAAAAAAAATCGAAAAAAAAAATTTTCGAAAAAATAAAAAAAAAATTTTCAAAAAAAAATTGAAAAAAAAATTCAAAAAAAAATCGAAAAAAAAATTTTTCGAAAAAATAAAAAAAAAAATTTCAAAAAAAATAAAAAAAAAAATTTCAAAAAAAAAATTTCAAAAAAAATTCAAAAAAAAATCGAAAAAAAAATTTTTCGAAAAAATAAAAAAAAAATTTCAAAAAAAAATCAAAAAAAAATTTTTCAAAAAAAAAATTGAAAAAAAAAATTAAAAAAAAATTTAAAAAAAAAATGGAAAAAAAAAATTTTCAAAAAAAAATTGAAAAAAAAAATAAAAAAAAAATTTTCAAAAAAAAATTTCAAAAAAAATTTTAAAAAAATTTTCAAAGAAAAATTTCAAAAAAAATTCAAAAAAAAAAAATCGAAAAAAAAATTTTCGAAAAAATAAAAAAAAAATTCAAAAAAAAAATCGAAAAAAAATTTTTTCGAAAAAATGAAAAAAAATCTCAAAAAAAAATTCAAAAAAAAATCGAAAAAAAATTTTTCGAAAAAATAAAAAAAAAATCAAAAAAAAAATCGAAAAAAATTTTTTTCGAAAAAATGAAAAAAAATCTCAAAAAAAATTTTAAAAAAATCGAAAAAAAAATTTTTCGAAAAAATAAAAAAAATTTCAAAAAAAATTTTAAAAAAAATTTCAAAAAAAAATTGAAAAAAAATTTCAAAAAAAATTCAAAAAAAAATGGAAAAAAAAAATTTTCGAAAAAATAAAAAAAAAATTTTCAAAAAAAAATTGAAAAAAAAATTTCAAAAAAAATTCAAAAAAAAATTTTCAATAAAAATTCAAAAAAAAATCGAAAAAAAAATTTTCGAAAAAATAAAAAAAAAATTTCAAAAAAAATAAAAAAAAAATCGAAAAAAAATAAAAAAAAAATCGAAAAAAAAATTTTTCGAAAAAATTAAAAAAAAATTCAAAAAAAAATCGAAAAAAAAATTTTTCGAAAAAATAAAAAAAAATTTCTAAAAAAATTTAAAAAAAAATTTCAAAAAAGATTCAAAAAAAAATCGAAAAAAAAAATTTTCGAAAAAATAAAAAAAAATTTAAAAAAAAATAATCGAAAAAAAAAATTTTCGAAAAAATAAAAAAAAAATTTCAAAAAAAAATCAAAAAAAAATTTTTCAAAAAAAAATTGAAAAAAAAAATTCAAAAAAAATTTAAAAAAAAATCGAAAAAAAAAATTTTCAAAAAAAAAATTGAAAAAAAAAATAAAAAAAAAAATTTTCAAAAAAAAATTTCAAAAAAAATTCAAAAAAAAAATCGAAAAAAACTTTTTCGAAAAAATAAAAAAAAAATCAAAAAAAAAACTCGAAAAAAAAAGTTTTCGAAAAAATAAAAAAAAAATCTCAAAAAAAATAAAAAAAAATTTTTCGAAAAAATAAAAAAAAAATTTCAAAAAAAAAATTAAAAAAAAAAATTCTAAAAAAATTCAAAAAAAAAATCGAAAAAAAAAATTTTACAAAAAATAAAAAAAAAATTTCAAAAAAAATTAAAAAAAAATTTTCAAAAAAAAATTGAAAAAAAATTTCAAAAAAAATTCAAAAAAAAATCGAAAAAAAAATTTTTCGAAAAAATAAAAAAAAAATTTCAAAAAAAAAATTCAAAAAAAAATTCTAAAAAAATTCAAAAAAAAAATCGAAAAAAAAAAATTTTCGAAAAAAAAAAAAAAAAATTTCAAAAAAAATTTAAAAAAAATTTTCAAAAAAAAATTGAAAAAAAATTTCAAAAAAAATTCAAAAAAAAATCGAAAAAAAAAATTTTCGAAAAAATAAAAAAAAAAATTTCAAAAAAAAAATTCAAAAAAAAATTTCAAAAAAAATTCAAAAAAAAAATCGAAAAAAAAATTTTCGAAAAAATAAAAAAAAAATTCAAAAAAAAAATCAAAAAAAAAATTTTCAAAAAAAAATTTCAAAAAAAATTCAAAAAAAAAAATTTCAAAAAGAAAAAAAAAAAATTTCAAAAAAAAAATCAAAAAAAAATTTTCAAAAAAAAAATTGAAAAAAAAATTCAAAAAAAAATCGAAAAAAAAAATTTTCAATGAAAATTAAAAAAAAAATCGAAAAAAAAAATTTCGAAAAAATAAAAAAAAAATTTCAAAAAAAATCGAAAAAAAAATTTTTCAAAAAAAAAATAAAAAAAAATTTTTCAAAAAAAAATTGAAAAAAAATTTCAAAAAAAATTCAAAAAAAATCGAAAAAAAATTTTTCGAAAAAATAAAAAAAAAATTTCAAAAAAAAATCAAAAAAAAATTTTTCAAAAAAAAAATTGAAAAAAAAAATTCAAAAAAAATTTAAAAAAAAATCGAAAAAAAAAATTTTCAAAAAAAAAATTGAAAAAAAAATAAAAAAAAAATTTTCAAAAAAAAATTTCAAAAAAAATTTTAAAAAAATTTTCAAAAAAAAATTTCAAAAAAAATTTAAAAAAAAAATCGAAAAAAAAATTTTCGAAAAAATAAAAAAAAAATCAAAAAAAAAATCGAAAAAAAAAATTTTCGAAAAAAAAATTGAAAAAAAAAATTCAAAAAAAATTTAAAAAAAAATCGAAAAAAAAAATTTTCAAAAAAAAAATTGAAAAAAAAAATAAAAAAAAAAATTTTCAAAAAAAAATTTCAAAAAAAATTCAAAAAAAAATCGAAAAAATTTTTTTCGAAAAAATAAAAAAAAAAATCAAAAAAAAAATCGAAAAAAAAAGTTTTCGAAAAAATAAAAAAAAAATCTCAAAAAAAATAAAAAAAAAATTTTCGAAAAAATAAAAAAAAAATTTCAAAAAAAAAATTAAAAAAAAAAATTCTAAAAAAATTAAAAAAAAAAAATCGAAAAAAAAAATTTTCGAAAAAATAAAAAAAAAATTTCAAAAAAAATTAAAAAAAAATTTTCAAAAAAAAATTGAAAAAAAATTTCAAAAAAAATTCAAAAAAAAATCGAAAAAAAAAATTTTCGAAAAAATAAAAAAAAAAATTTCAAAAAAAAAATTCAAAAAAAATTCTAAAAAAATTCAAAAAAAAAATCGAAAAAAAAAAATTTTCGAAAAAATAAAAAAAAAAATTTCAAAAAAAAAATTCAAAAAAAAATTTCAAAAAAAATTCAAAAAAAAAATCGAAAAAAAAATTTTCGAAAAAATAAAAAAAAAATTCAAAAAAAAAATCGAAAAAATAAAAAAAAATCTCAAAAAAAATAAAAAAAAAATCGAAAAAAAAATTTTTCGAAAAAATAGAAAAAAAAATTCAAAAAAAAATAAAAAAAAAAAATTTTCAAAAAAAAATTTCAAAAAAAATTCAAAAAAAAAAATTAAAAAAAAAAAAAAAAAAAATTTCAAAATAAAAATCAAAAAAAAATTTTCAAAAAAAAAATTGAAAAAAAAATTTCAAAAAAAATTCAAAAAAAATCGAAAAAAAAAATTTTCAATGAAAATTCAAAAAAAAATCGAAAAAAAAAATTTCGAAAAAATAAAAAAAAAATTTCAAAAAAAATTTAAAAAAAATTTTCAAAAAAAAATTGAAAAAAAATTTCAAAAAAAATTCAAAAAAAAATCGAAAAAAAAAATTTTCGAAAAAATAAAAAAAAAAATTTCAAAAAAAAAATTCAAAAAAAAATTTCAAAAAAAATTCAAAAAAAAAATCGAAAAAAAAATTTTCGAAAAAATAAAAAAAAAATTCAAAAAAAAAATCAAAAAAAAAATTTTCAAAAAAAAATTTCAAAAAAAATTCAAAAAAAAAAATTTCAAAAAGAAAAAAAAAAAATTTCAAAAAAAAAATCAAAAAAAAATTTTCAAAAAAAAAATTGAAAAAAAAATTCAAAAAAAAATCGAAAAAAAAAATTTTCAATGAAAATTAAAAAAAAAATCGAAAAAAAAAATTTCGAAAAAATAAAAAAAAAATTTCAAAAAAAATCGAAAAAAAAATTTTTCAAAAAAAAAATAAAAAAAAATTTTTCAAAAAAAAATTGAAAAAAAATTTCAAAAAAAATTCAAAAAAAATCGAAAAAAAATTTTTCGAAAAAATAAAAAAAAAATTTCAAAAAAAAATCAAAAAAAAATTTTTCAAAAAAAAAATTGAAAAAAAAAATTCAAAAAAAATTTAAAAAAAAATCGAAAAAAAAAATTTTCAAAAAAAAAATTGAAAAAAAAATAAAAAAAAAATTTTCAAAAAAAAATTTCAAAAAAAATTTTAAAAAAATTTTCAAAAAAAAATTTCAAAAAAAATTTAAAAAAAAAATCGAAAAAAAAATTTTCGAAAAAATAAAAAAAAAATCAAAAAAAAAATCGAAAAAAAAAATTTTCGAAAAAAAAATTGAAAAAAAAAATTCAAAAAAAATTTAAAAAAAAATCGAAAAAAAAAATTTTCAAAAAAAAAATTGAAAAAAAAAATAAAAAAAAAAATTTTCAAAAAAAAATTTCAAAAAAAATTCAAAAAAAAATCGAAAAAATTTTTTTCGAAAAAATAAAAAAAAAAATCAAAAAAAAAATCGAAAAAAAAAGTTTTCGAAAAAATAAAAAAAAAATCTCAAAAAAAATAAAAAAAAAATTTTCGAAAAAATAAAAAAAAAATTTCAAAAAAAAAATTAAAAAAAAAAATTCTAAAAAAATTAAAAAAAAAAAATCGAAAAAAAAAATTTTCGAAAAAATAAAAAAAAAATTTCAAAAAAAATTAAAAAAAAATTTTCAAAAAAAAATTGAAAAAAAATTTCAAAAAAAATTCAAAAAAAAATCGAAAAAAAAAATTTTCGAAAAAATAAAAAAAAAAATTTCAAAAAAAAAATTCAAAAAAAATTCTAAAAAAATTCAAAAAAAAAATCGAAAAAAAAAAATTTTCGAAAAAATAAAAAAAAAAATTTCAAAAAAAAAATTCAAAAAAAAATTTCAAAAAAAATTCAAAAAAAAAATCGAAAAAAAAATTTTCGAAAAAATAAAAAAAAAATTCAAAAAAAAAATCGAAAAAATAAAAAAAAATCTCAAAAAAAATAAAAAAAAAATCGAAAAAAAATTTTTTCGAAAAAATAGAAAAAAAAATTCAAAAAAAAAATCAAAAAAAAAAAAATTTTCAAAAAAAAAATTTCAAAAAAAATTAAAAAAAAAATCGAAAAAAAAAAATTTTCAATGAAAATTCAAAAAAAAATCGAAAAAAAAAATTTCGAAAAAATAAAAAAAAAATTTCAAAAAAAATAAAAAAAAAATCGAAAAAAAAATTTTTCAAAAAAAAAATAAAAAAATTTTCAAAAAAAAATTGAAAAAAAATTTCAAAAAAAATTCAAAAAAAATCGAAAAAAAAAATTTTCGAAAAAATAAAAAAAAAATTTCAAAAAAAAATCAAAAAAAAATTTTTCAAAAAAAAAATTCAAAAAAAAAATTGAAAAATAATTCAAAAAAAAAATCGAAAAAAAAAATTTTCGAAAAAATAAAAAAAAATCAAAAAAAAAAATTAAAAAAAAAAAATTGAAAAAAAAAATCAAAAAGAAATTCAAAAAAAAATCGAAAAAAAAAATTTTCGAAAAAATAAAAAAAAAAATTCAAAAAAAATAAAAAAAAAATTTTCAAAAAAAAATTTCAAAAAAAATTCAAAAAAAAAATCGAAAAAAAAATTTTCGAAAAAATAAAAAAAAAATTCAAAAAAAAAAAATTTTCAAAAAAAATTCAAAAAAAAATCGAACAAAAAATTTTCGAAAAAATGAAAAAAAATCTCAAAAAAAATAAAAAAAAAATCGAAAAAATAAAAAAAATTTCAAAAAAAATTTTAAAAAAAATTTCAAAAAAAATTGAAAAAAAATTTCAAAAAAAATTCAAAAAAAATGGAAAAAAAAATTTTCGAAAAAATAAAAAAAAAATTTTCAAAAAAAAATTGAAAAAAAAATTTCAAAAAAAATTCAAAAAAAAAATCGAAAAAAAAATTTTCGAAAAAATAAAAAAAAAATTCAAAAAAAAAAATTTTCAAAAAAAATTCAAAAAAAAATTGAAAAAAAATTTTTCGAAAAAATGAAAAAAAATCTCAAAAAAATAAAAAAAAAATCGAAAAAATAAAAAAAATTTCAAAAAAAATTTTAAAAAAAATTTCAAAAAAAAATTGAAAAAAAATTTCAAAAAAAATTCAAAAAAAAATGGAAAAAAAAATTTTCGAAAAAATAAAAAAAAAATTTTCAAAAAAAAATTGAAAAAAAAATTTCAAAAAAAATTCAAAAAAAAATCGAAAAAAAAAAAATTTTTCGAAAAAATAAAAAAAAATTAAAAAAAAAATAAAAAAAAAATCGAAAAAAAAAAATTTCGAAAAAATAAAAAAAAAAATTTCAAAAAAAAAATTCAAAAAAAAATTTCAAAAAAAATTCAAAAAAAAAATCGAAAAAAAAATTCAAAAAAAAAATCGAAAAAATAAAAAAAAATCTCAAAAAAAATAAAAAAAAATAGAAAAAAAAATTCAAAAAAAAATCAAAAAAAAAATTTTCAAAAAAAAAATTTCAAAAAAAATTCAAAAAAAAAAATTTCAAAAAAAAAAAAAAAAATTCAAAAAAAAAATCAAAAAAAAATTTTCAAAAAAAAAATTGAAAAAAAAATTTCAAAAAAAATTCAAAAAAAAATCGAAAAAAAAAAATTTCCAATAAAAATTAAAAAAAAAATCGAAAAAAAAAATTTCGAAAAAATAAAAAAAAAATTTCAAAAAAAATAAAAAAAAAATCGAAAAAAAAATTTTTCAAAAAAAAATAAAAAAAAAATTTTCAAAAAAAAATTGAAGAAAAATTTCAAAAAAAATTCAAAAAAAATCGAAAAAAAAATTTTTCGAAAAAATAAAAAAAAAATTTCAAAAAAAAATTTTTCAAAAAAAAAATTCAAAAAAAAAATTGAAAAATAATTCAAAAAAAAAATCGAAAAAAAAAAATTTCGAAAAAATAAAAAAAAATCAAAAAAAAAAATTGAAAAAAAAAAATCCAAAAGAAATTCAAAAAAAAATCGAAAAAAAAAATTTTCGAAAAAATAAAAAAAAAAATTCAAAAAAAATAAAAAAAAAATTTTCAAAAAAAAATTTCAAAAAAAATTCAAAAAAAAAATCGAAAAAAATTTTTTCGAAAAAATAAAAAAAAAATTCAAAAAAAAAAATTTTCAAAAAAAATTCAAAAAAAAATCGAAAAAAAAAATTTTCGAAAAAATAAAAAAAAAAATTCAAAAAAAATAAAAAAAAAATTTTCAAAAAAAAATTTCAAAAAAAATTCAAAAAAAAAATCGAAAAAAAAATTTTCGAAAAAATAAAAAAAAATTCAAAAAAAAAAATTTTCAAAAAAAATTCAAAAAAAAATCGAAAAAAAATTTTTCGAAAAAATGAAAAAAAATCTCAAAAAAAATCGAAAAAAAAATTTTTCGAAAAAATAAAAAAAATTTCAAAAAAAATTTTAAAAAAAATTTCAAAAAAAAATTGAAAAAAAATTTTCAAAAAAAAATAAAAAAAAAATTTCAAAAAAAATAAAAAAAAATCGAAAAAAAAATTTTCGAAAAAATAAAAAAAAAATTCAAAAAAAAAATCGAAAAAAAAATTTTTCGAAAAAATGAAAAAAAATCTCAATAAAAATAAAAAAAAAATCGAAAAAAAAATTTTTCGAAAAAATAAAAAAAAAATTCAAAAAAAATTTTAAAAAAAATTTCAAAAAAAATTCAAAAAAAAATCGAAAAAAAAATTTTTCGAAAAAATTAAAAAAAAAATTAAAAAAAAATAAAAAAAAAATCGAAAAAAAAAATTTTCGAAAAAATAAAAAAAAAATTTCAAAAAAAAATCAAAAAAAAATTTTTCAAAAAAAAAATTGAAAAAAAAAAATTAAAAAAAATTAAAAAAAAAATCGAAAAAAAAAATTTTCAAAAAAAAAATTGAAAAAAAAATAAAAAAAAAAAATTTCAAAAAAAAATTTCAAAAAAAATTCAAAAAAAAAATCGAAAAAGATTTTTTCGAAAAAATAAAAAAAAAATTCAAAAAAAAAATCGAAAAAAAAAATTTTCGAAAAAATAAAAAAAAAATCTCAAAAAAAAAAAAAATAAATTTTCGAAAAAATAAAAAAAAAATTTCAAAAAAAAAATTCAAAAAAAATATTCTAAAAAAATTCAAAAAAAAAATCGAAAAAAAAATTCAAAAAAAAATCGAAAAAATAAAGAAAAATAAAAAAAAAATCGAAAAAAAATTTTTTCGAAAAAATAGAAAAAAAAATTCAAAAAAAAATCAAAAAAAAAATTTTTCAAAAAAAAAATTCAAAAAAAATCGAAAAAAAAAATTTTCGAAAAAATAAAAAAAAAAATTTCAAAAAAAAAATTCAAAAAAAAATTTCAAAAAAAATTCAAAAAAAAAATCGAAAAAAAAATTCAAAAAAAAATCGAAAAAATAAAAAAAAATAAAAAAAAAATCGAAAAAAAATTTTTTCGAAAAAATAGAAAAAAAAATTCAAAAAAAAATCAAAAAAAAAATTTCAAAAAAAATTGAAAAAAAAAAATTTCAAAAAAAAAAAAAAAAAAAATTCAAAAAAAAATCAAAAAAAAATTTTCAAAAAAAAAATTGAAAAAAAAATTTCAGAAAAAATTCAAAAAAAAATCGAAAAAAAAAAATTTTCAATAAAAATTCAAAAAAAAATCGAAAAAAAAAATTTCGAAAAAATAAAAAAAAAATTTCAAAAAAAATAAAAAAAAAATCGAAAAAAAAATTTTTCGAAAAAATAAAAAAAAAATTTAAAAAAAAATAAAAAAAAAATCGAAAAAAAAAATTTTCGAAAAAATAAAAAAAAAAATTCAAAAAAAAATCAAAAAAAAATTTTTCAAAAAAAAAATTGAAAAAAAAAATTCAAAAAAAATTAAAAAAAAAATCGAAAAAAAAAATTTTCAAAAAAAAAATTGAAAAAAAAATAAAAAAAAAAATTTTCAAAAAAAAATTTCAAAAAAAATTCAAAAAAAAAATCGAAAAAAATTTTTTCGAAAAAATAAAAAAAAAATTCAAAAAAAAAATCGAAAAAAAAAATTTTCGAAAAAATAAAAAAAAAATCTCAAAAAAAATAAAAAAAAAATTTTCGAAAAAATAAAAAAAAAATTTCAAAAAAAAAATTCAAAAAAAAAATTCTAAAAAAATTCAAAAAAAAAATCGAAAAAAAAAATTTTCGAAAAAATAAAAAAAAAATTTCAAAAAAAATTAAAAAAAAATTTTCAAAAAAAAATTGAAAAAAAATTTCAAAAAAAATTCAAAAAAAAATCGAAAAAAAAAATTTTCGAAAAAATAAAAAAAAAATTTCAAAAAAAAAATTCAAAAAAAAATTTCAAAAAAAATTCAAAAAAAAAATCGAAAAAAAAATTCAAAAAAAAAAATCGAAAAAATAAAAAAAAGTCTCAAAAAAAATAAAAAAAAAATCGAAAAAAAAATTTTTCGAAAAAATAGAAAAAAAAATTCAAAAAAAAAATCAAAAAAAAAAATTTTCAAAAAAAATTCAAAAAAAAAAATTTCAAAAAAAAAAAAAAAAATTTCAAAAAAAAAATCAAAAAAAAATTTTCAAAAAAAAAATTGAAAAAAAAATTTCAAAAAAAATTCAAAAAAAAATCGAAAAAAAAAAATTTTCAATAAAAATTCAAAAAAAAATCGAAAAAAAAAATTTCGAAAAAATAAAAAAAAAATTTCAAAAAAAATAAAAAAAAAATTTAAAAAAAAAAAAATAAAAAAAAAATTTTCAAAAAAAAATTGAAAAGAAATTTCAAAAAAAATTCAAAAAAAATTGAAAAAAAAAATTTTCGAAAAAATAAAAAAAAAATTTCAAAAAAAAATCAAAAAAAAAATTTTCAAAAAAAAAATTCAAAAAAAAAATTGAAAAATAATTCAAAAAAATTTTCGAAAAAAAATTTTTTCGAAAAAATAAAAAAAAAATCAAAAAAAAAAATTTCAAAAAAAAAATTGAAAAAAAAATCCAAAAGAAATTCAAAAAAAAATCGAAAAAAAAATTTTTCGAAAAAATAAAAAAAAAATTAAAAAAAAATAAAAAAAAAATTTTCAAAAAAAAATTTCAAAAAAAATTCAAAAAAAAAATCGAAAAAATTTTTTTCGAAAAAATAAAAAAAAAATTAAAAAAAAATAGAAAAAAAATCGAAAAAAAAAATTTCAAAAAAAAATCAAAAAAAAATTTTTCAAAAAAAAAATTGAAAAAAAAAATAAAAAAAAAATTTTCAAAAAAAAATTTCAAAAAAAATTCAAAAAAAAAATCGAAAAAAATTTTTTCGAAAAAATAAAAAAAAATCAAAAAAAAAATCGAAAAAAAAAGTTTTCGAAAAAATAAAAAAAAAATCTCAAAAAAAATAAAAAAAAAATTTTCGAAAAAATAAAAAAAAAATTTCAAAAAAAAAATTCAAAAAAAAAATTCTAAAAAAATCCAAAAAAAAAAATCGAAAAAAAAAATTTTCGAAAAAATAAAAAAAAAATTTCAAATAAAATTAAAAAAAAATTTTCAAAAAAAAATTGAAAAAAAAATTCAAAAAAAATTCAAAAAAAAATCGAAAAAAAAAATTTTCGAAAAAATAAAAAAAAAAATTTCAAAAAAAAAATTCAAAAAAAAATTCTAAAAAAATTCAAAAAAAAAAATCGAAAAAAAAAATTTTTCGAAAAAATAAAAAAAAATTTCAAAAAAAATTAAAAAAAAATTTTCAAAAAAAAATTGAAAAAAAATTTCAAAAAAAATTCAAAAAAAAATCGAAAAAAAAAATTTTCGAAAAAATAAAAAAAAAAATTTCAAAAAAAAAATTCAAAAAAAAATTCTAAAAAAATTCAAAAAAAAAATCGAAAAAAAAAATTTTCGAAAAAATAAAAAAAAAATTTCAAAAAAAATTTAAAAAAAATTTTCAAAAAAAAATTGAAAAAAAATTTCAAAAAAAATTCAAAAAAAAAATTTTCGAAAAAAAAAATTTTCGAAAAAATAAAAAAAAAATTTCAAAAAAAAATTCAAAAAAAAATTTCAAAAAAAATTCAAAAAAAAAATCGAAAAAAAAATTTTCGAAAAAATAAAAAAAAAAATCAAAAAAAAAATTTTCAAAAAAAATTCAAAAAAATAAAAAAAATTTCAAAAAAAAATTTTTAAAAAAATTTCAAAAAAAAATTGAAAAAAAATTTCAAAAAAAATTCAAAAAAAAATGGAAAAAAAAATTTTCGAAAAAATAAAAAAAAAATTTTCAAAAAAAAATTGAAAAAAAAATTTCAAAAAAAATTCAAAAAAAAATCGAAAAAAAAAAATTTTTCGAAAAAATAAAAAAAAAATTAAAAAAAAAATAAAAAAAAATCGAAAAAAAAAATTTTCGAAAAAATAAAAAAAAAAATTTCAAAAAAAAAATTCAAAAAAAAATTTCAAAAAAAATTCAAAAAAAAAATCGAAAAAAAAATTCAAAAAAAAAATCGAAAAAATAAAAAAAAATCTCAAAAAAAATAAAAAAAAAATCGAAAAAAAAATTTTTCGAAAAAATAGAAAAAAAAATTCAAAAAAAAAATCAAAAAAAAAAATTTTCAAAAAAAAAATTTCAAAAAAAATTCAAAAAAAAAAATTTCAAAAAAAAAATAAAAAATTTCAAAAAAAAAATCAAAAAAAAATTTTCAAAAAAAAAATTGAAAAAAAAATTTCAAAAAAAATTAAAAAAAAAATCGAAAAAAAAAAATTTTCAATAAAAATTCGAAAAAAATCGAAAAAAAAAATTTCGAAAAAATAAAAAAAAAATTTCAAAAAAAATAAAAAAAAAATCGAAAAAAAAATTTTTCAAAAAAAAATAAAAAAAAAATTTTCAAAAAAAAATTTAAAAAAAATTTCAAAAAAAATTCAAAAAAAATCGAAAAAAAAATTTTTCGAAAAAATAAAAAAAACATTTCAAAAAAAAATCAAAAAAAAAATTTTCAAACAAAAAATTCAAAAAAAAAATTGAAAAATAATTCAAAAAAAAAATCGAAAAAAAAATTTTTCGAAAAAATAAAAAAAATTTCAAAAAAAATTTTAAAAAAAATTTCAAAAAAAAATTGAAAAAAAATTTCAAAAAAAATTCAAAAAAAAATCGAAAAAAAAAATTTTCGAAAAAATAAAAAAAAAATTTTCAAAAAAAAATAAAAAAAAAATTTCAAAAAAAATAAAAAAAAAATCGAAAAAAAAATTTTCGAAAAAATAAAAAAAAAATTCAAAAAAAAATCGAAAAAAATTTTTTTCGAAAAAATGAAAAAAAATCTCAAAAAAAATAAAAAAAAAATCGAAAAAAAAATTTTTCGAAAAAATAAAAAAAAATTTCAAAAAAAATTTAAAAAAAAATTTCAAAAAAAATTCAAAAAAAAATCGAAAAAAAAATTTTTCGAAAAAATAAAAAAAAAATTTAAAAAAAAATAAAAAAAAAATAAAAAAAAAATCGAAAAAAAAAATTTTCGAAAAAATAAAAAAAAAAATTTCAAAAAAAAATCAAAAAAAAAATTTTCAAAAAAAAAATTGAAAAAAAAAATTCAAAAAAAATTAAAAAAAAAATCGAAAAAAAAAATTTTCAAAAAAAAAATTGAAAAAAAAAATAAAAAAAAAAATTTCCAAAAAAAAATTTCAAAAAAAATTCAAAAAAAAAATCGAAAAAATTTTTTTCGAAAAAATAAAAAAAAAATTCAAAAAAAAAATCGAAAAAAAAAATTTTCGAAAAAATAAAAAAAAAATCTCAAAAAAAATAAAAAAAAAATTTTCGAAAAAATAAAAAAAAAATTTCAAAAAAAAAATTCAAAAAAAAAATTCTAAAAAAATTCAAAAAAAAAATCGAAAAAAAAAATTTTCGAAAAAATAAAAAAAAAATTTCAAAAAAAATTTAAAAAAAATTTTCAAAAAAAAATTGAAAAAAAATTTCAAAAAAAATTCAAAAAAAAAATCGAAAAAAAAATTCAAAAAAAAAATCGAAAAAATAAAAAAAAATCTCAAAAAAAATAAAAAAAAAATCGAAAAAAAATTTTTTCGAAAAAATAGAAAAAAAAATTCAAAAAAAAAAACAAAAAAAAAATTTTCAAAAAAAAAATTTCAAAAAAAATACAAAAAAAAAATTTCAAAAAAAAAAAAAAAAAATTTCAAAAAAAAATCAAAAAAAAATTTTCAAAAAAAAAATTGAAAAAAAAATTTCAAAAAAAATTCAAAAAAAAATCGAAAAAAAAAAATTTTCAATAAAAATTCAAAAAAAAATCGAAAAAAAAAATTTCGAAAAAATAAAAAAAAAATTTCAAAAAAAATAAAAAAAAAATCGAAAAAAAAATTTTTCAAAAAAAAAATAAAAAAAAAATTTTCAAAAAAAAATTGAAAAAAAATTTCAAAAAAAATTCAAAAAAAATTGAAAAAAAAATTTTCGAAAAAATAAAAAAAAAATTTCAAAAAAAAATCAAAAAAAAAATTTTCAAAAAAAAATTCCAAAAAAAAATTGAAAAATAATTCAAAAAAATATTCGAAAAAAAAATTTTTCGAAAAAATAAAAAAAAAATCAAAAAAAAAATTTCAAAAAAAAAATTGAAAAAAAAAATCCAAAAGAAATTCGAAAAAAAATCGAAAAAAAAATTTTCGAAAAAATAAAAAAAAAAAATTCAAAAAAAAAAAAAAAAAAATTTTCAAAAAAAAATTTCAAAAAAAATTCAAAAAAAAATCGAAAAAAAAATTTTTCGAAAAAATAAAAAAAAAATTTAAAAAAAAATAAAAAAAAAAATCGAAAAAAAAAATTTTCGAAAAAATAAAAAAAAAAATTTCAAAAAAAAAATCAAAAAAAAATTTTTCAAAAAAAAAATTGAAAAAAAAATTTCAAAAAAAATTAAAAAAAAAATCGAAAAAAAAAATTTTCAAAAAAAAATTGAAAAAAAATTTCGAAAAAAATTCAAAAAAAAAATCGAAAAAATAAAAAAAAAAATTTCAAAAAAAATAAAAAAAAAAAATTTCAAAAAAAAAATTCAAAAAAAAATCGAAAAAAAATTTTTCGAAAAAATAAAAAAAAAATTCAAAAAAAAAATCGAAAAAATTTTTTTCGAAAAAATAAAAAAAAAATTCAAAAAAAAAAATTTTCAAAAAAAATTCAAAAAAAAATCGAAAAAAAATTTTTTCGAAAAAATAAAAAAAAAATTTAAAAAAAAATAAAAAAAAAAATCGAAAAAAAAAATTTTCGAAAAAATAAAAAAAAAAATTTCAAAAAAAAAATCAAAAAAAAATTTTTCAAAAAAAAATTGAAAAAAAAAAATTCAAAAAAAATTAAAAAAAAAATCGAAAAAAAAAATTTTCAAAAAAAAATTGATAAAAAATTTCGAAAAAAATTCAAAAAAAAAATCGAAAAAATAAAAAAAAAAAATTTCAAAAAAAATAAAAAAAAAAATTTCAAAAAAAAATTTCAAAAAAAAATCGAAAAAAAATTTTTCGAAAAAATAAAAAAAAAATTCAAAAAAAAAATCGAAAAAAATTTTTTCGAAAAAATAAAAAAAAAAATTCAAAAAAAAAATCGAAAAAAAAAATTTTCGAAAAAATAAAAAAAAAATCTCAAAAAAAATAAAAAAAAAATTTTCGAAAAAATAAAAAAAAAATTTCAAAAAAAAAATTCAAAAAAAAAATTCTAAAAAAATTCAAAAAAAAAATCGAAAAAAAAAATTTTCGAAAAAATAAAAAAAAAAATTCAAAAAAAAAATTCAAAAAAAAATTTCAAAAAAAATTCAAAAAAAAAATCGAAAAAAAAATTCAAAAAAAAATCGAAAAAATAAAAAAAAATCTCAAAAAAAATAAAAAAAAAATCGAAAAAAAAATTTTTCGAAAAAATAAAAAAAAAATCTCAAAAAAAATAAAAAAAAAATTTTCGAAAAAATAAAAAAAAAATTTCAAAAAAAAAATTCAAAAAAAAAATTCTAAAAAAATTCAAAAAAAAAATCGAAAAAAAAAATTTTAGAAAAAATAAAAAAAAAATTTCAAAAAAAAAATTCAAAAAAAAATTTCAAAAAAAATTCAAAAAAAAAATTTCAAAAAAAATTCAAAAAAAAAAATTTCAAAAAAAAAAAAAAAAAAAATTCTAAAAAAATTCAAAAAAAAAAATCGAAAAAAAAAATTTTTCGAAAAAATAAAAAAAAAATTTCAAAAAAAATTAAAAAAAAATTTTCAAAAAAAAATTGAAAAAAAATTTCAAAAAAAATTCAAAAAAAAATCGAAAAAAAAATTTTTCGAAAAAATAAAAAAAAAAATTTCAAAAAAAAAATTCAAAAAAAAATTCTAAAAAAATTCAAAAAAAAAAATCGAAAAAAAAAATTTTCGAAAAAATAAAAAAAAAAATTTCAAAAAAAAAATTCAAAAAAAAATTCTAAAAAAATTCAAAAAAAAAAATCGAAAAAAAAAATTTTTCGAAAAAATAAAAAAAAAATTTCAAAAAAAATTAAAAAAAAATTTTCAAAAAAAAATTGAAAAAAAATTTCAAAAAAAATTCAAAAAAAAATCGAAAAAAAAAATTTTCGAAAAAATAAAAAAAAAAATTTCAAAAAAAAAATTCAAAAAAAAATTCTAAAAAAATTCAAAAAAAAAATCGAAAAAAAAAAATTTTCGAAAAAATAAAAAAAAAAATTTCAAAAAAAATTGAAAAAAAATTTTCAAAAAAAAATTGAAAAAAAATTTCAAAAAAAATTCAAAAAAAAAATTTTCGAAAAAAAAAATTTTCGAAAAAATAAAAAAAAAATTTCAAAAAAAAATTCAAAAAAAAATTTCAAAAAAAATTCAAAAAAAAAATCGAAAAAAAATTTTCGAAAAAATAAAAAAAAAAATCAAAAAAAAAATTTTCAAAAAAAATTCAAAAAAATAAAAAAAATTTCAAAAAAAATTTTTAAAAAAATTTCAAAAAAAAATTGAAAAAAAATTTCAAAAAAAATTCAAAAAAAAAATCGAAAAAAAAATTCAAAAAAAAAATCGAAAAAATAAAAAAAAATCTCAATAAAAATAAAAAAAAAATCGAAAAAAAATTTTTTCGAAAAAATAGAAAAAAAAATTCAAAAAAAAAAACAAAAAAAAAATTTTCAAAAAAAAAATTTCAAAAAAAATACAAAAAAAAAAATTTCAAAAAAAAAAAAAAAATTTCAAAAAAAAAATCAAAAAAAAATTTTCAAAAAAAAAATTGAAAAAAAAATTTCAAAAAAAATTCAAAAAAAAATCGAAAAAAAAAAATTTTCAATAAAAATTCAAAAAAAAATCGAAAAAAAAAATTTCGAAAAAATAAAAAAAAAATTTCAAAAAAAATAAAAAAAAAATCGAAAAAAAAATTTTTCAAAAAAAAAATTAAAAAAAAATTTTCAAAAAAAAATTGAAAAAAAATTTCAAAAAAAATTCAAAAAAAATTGAAAAAAAAATTTTCGAAAAAATAAAAAAAAAATTTCAAAAAAAAATCAAAAAAAAAATTTTCAAAAAAAAATTCCAAAAAAAAATTGAAAAATAATTCAAAAAAATATTCGAAAAAAAAATTTTTCGAAAAAATAAAAAAAAAATCAAAAAAAAAATTTCAAAAAAAAAATTGAAAAAAAAAATCCAAAAGAAATTCGAAAAAAAATCGAAAAAAAAATTTTCGAAAAAATAAAAAAAAAAAATTAAAAAAAAAAAAAAAATTTTCAAAAAAAAATTTCAAAAAAAATTCAAAAAAAAATCGAAAAAAAAATTTTTCGAAAAAATAAAAAAAAAATTTAAAAAAAAATAAAAAAAAAAATCGAAAAAAAAAATTTTCGAAAAAATAAAAAAAAAAATTTCAAAAAAAAAATCAAAAAAAAATTTTTCAAAAAAAAAATTGAAAAAAAAAATTCAAAAAAAATTAAAAAAAAAATCGAAAAAAAAATTTTCAAAAAAAAATTGAAAAAAAATTTCGAAAAAAATTCAAAAAAAAAATCGAAAAAATAAAAAAAAAAATTTCAAAAAAAATAAAAAAAAAAATTTCAAAAAAAAAATTCAAAAAAAAATCGAAAAAAAATTTTTCGAAAAAATAAAAAAAAAATTCAAAAAAAAAATCGAAAAAATTTTTTTCGAAAAAATAAAAAAAAAATTCAAAAAAAAAAATTTTCAAAAAAAATTCAAAAAAAAATCGAAAAAAATTTTTTTCGAAAAAATAAAAAAAAAATTTAAAAAAAAATAAAAAAAAAATCGAAAAAAAAAATTTTCGAAAAAATAAAAAAAAAAATTTCAAAAAAAAAATCAAAAAAAAATTTTTCAAAAAAAAATTGAAAAAAAAAATTCAAAAAAAATTAAAAAAAAAATCGAAAAAAAAAATTTTCAAAAAAAAATTGATAAAAAATTTCGAAAAAAATTCAAAAAAAAAATCGAAAAAATAAAAAAAAAAATTTCAAAAAAAATAAAAAAAAAAATTTCAAAAAAAAATTTCAAAAAAAAATCGAAAAAAAATTTTTCGAAAAAATAAAAAAAAAATTCAAAAAAAAAATCGAAAAAAATTTTTTCGAAAAAATAAAAAAAAAAATTCAAAAAAAAAATCGAAAAAAAAAATTTTCGAAAAAATAAAAAAAAAATCTCAAAAAAAATAAAAAAAAAATTTTCGAAAAAATAAAAAAAAAATTTCAAAAAAAAAATTCAAAAAAAAAATTCTAAAAAAATTCAAAAAAAAAATCGAAAAAAAAAATTTTCGAAAAAATAAAAAAAAAAATTCAAAAAAAAAATTCAAAAAAAAATTTCAAAAAAAATTCAAAAAAAAAATCGAAAAAAAAATTCAAAAAAAAATCGAAAAAATAAAAAAAAATCTCAAAAAAAATAAAAAAAAAATCGAAAAAAAAATTTTTCGAAAAAATAAAAAAAAAATCTCAAAAAAAATAAAAAAAAAATTTTCGAAAAAATAAAAAAAAAATTTCAAAAAAAAAATTCAAAAAAAAAATTCTAAAAAAATTCAAAAAAAAAATCGAAAAAAAAAATTTTAGAAAAAATAAAAAAAAAATTTCAAAAAAAAAAATTCAAAAAAAAATTTCAAAAAAAATTAAAAAAAAATTTTCAAAAAAAAATTGAAAAAAAATTTCAAAAAAAATTCAAAAAAAAATCGAAAAAAAAAATTTTCGAAAAAATAAAAAAAAAAATTTCAAAAAAAAAATTCAAAAAAAAATTCTAAAAAAATTCAAAAAAAAAAATCGAAAAAAAAAAATTTTCGAAAAAATAAAAAAAAAAATTTCAAAAAAAAAATTCAAAAAAAAATTCTAAAAAAATTCAAAAAAAAAAATCGAAAAAAAAAATTTTTCGAAAAAATAAAAAAAAAATTTCAAAAAAAATTAAAAAAAAATTTTCAAAAAAAAATTGAAAAAAAATTTCAAAAAAAATTCAAAAAAAAATCGAAAAAAAAAATTTTCGAAAAAATAAAAAAAAAAATTTCAAAAAAAAAATTCAAAAAAAAATTCTAAAAAAATTCAAAAAAAAAAATCGAAAAAAAAAAATTTTCGAAAAAATAAAAAAAAAAATTTCAAAAAAAATTGAAAAAAAATTTTCAAAAAAAAATTGAAAAAAAATTTCAAAAAAAATTCAAAAAAAAAATTTTCGAAAAAAAAAATTTTCGAAAAAATAAAAAAAAAATTTCAAAAAAAAATTCAAAAAAAAATTTCAAAAAAAATTCAAAAAAAAAATCGAAAAAAAAATTTTCGAAAAAATAAAAAAAAAATCAAAAAAAAAATTTTCAAAAAAAATTCAAAAAAATAAAAAAAATTTCAAAAAAAATTTTTAAAAAAATTTCAAAAAAAAATTGAAAAAAAATTTCAAAAAAAATTCAAAAAAAAATGGAAAAAAAAATTTTCGAAAAAATAAAAAAAAAATTTTCAAAAAAAAATTCAAAAAAAAATTTCAAAAAAAATTCAAAAAAAAAATCGAAAAAAAAATTCAAAAAAAAAATCGAAAAAAAAAAATTTTTCGAAAAAATAAAAAAAAAATTAAAAAAAAAATAAAAAAAAAATCGAAAAAAAAAATTTTCGAAAAAATAAAAAAAAAAATTTCAAAAAAAAAATTCAAAAAAAAATTTCAAAAAAAATTCAAAAAAAAAATCGAAAAAAAAATTCAAAAAAAAAATCGAAAAAATAAAAAAAAATCTCAAAAAAAATAAAAAAAAAATCGAAAAAAAAATTTTTCGAAAAAATAGAAAAAAAAATTCAAAAAAAAAATCAAAAAAAAAAATTTTCAAAAAAAAAATTTCAAAAAAAATTCAAAAAAAAAAATTTCAAAAAAAAAATAAAAAATTTCAAAAAAAAATCAAAAAAAAATTTTCAAAAAAAAAATTGAAAAAAAAATTTCAAAAAAAATTCAAAAAAAAATCGAAAAAAAAAAATTTTCAATAAAAATTCGAAAAAAATCGAAAAAAAAAATTTCGAAAAAATAAAAAAAAAATTTCAAAAAAAATAAAAAAAAAATCGAAAAAAAAATTTTTCAAAAAAAAATAAAAAAAAAATTTTCAAAAAAAAATTGAAAAAAAATTTCAAAAAAAATTCAAAAAAAATCGAAAAAAAAATTTTTCGAAAAAATAAAAAAAACATTTCAAAAAAAAATCAAAAAAAAAATTTTCAAACAAAAAATTCAAAAAAAAAATTGAAAAATAATTCAAAAAAAAAATCGAAAAAAAAATTTTTCGAAAAAATAAAAAAAATTTCAAAAAAAATTTTAAAAAAAATTTCAAAAAAAAATTGAAAAAAAATTTCAAAAAAAATTCAAAAAAAAATCGAAAAAAAAAATTTTCGAAAAAATAAAAAAAAAATTTTCAAAAAAAAATAAAAAAAAAATTTCAAAAAAAATAAAAAAAAAATCGAAAAAAAAATTTTCGAAAAAATAAAAAAAAAATTCAAAAAAAAATCGAAAAAAATTTTTTTCGAAAAAATGAAAAAAAATCTCAAAAAAAATAAAAAAAAAATCGAAAAAAAAATTTTTCGAAAAAATAAAAAAAAATTTCAAAAAAAATTAAAAAAAAAATTTCAAAAAAAATTCAAAAAAAAATCGAAAAAAAAATTTTTCGAAAAAATAAAAAAAAAAATTAAAAAAAAATAAAAAAAAAATAAAAAAAAAATCGAAAAAAAAAATTTTCGAAAAAATAAAAAAAAAAATTTCAAAAAAAAATCAAAAAAAAAATTTTCAAAAAAAAAATTGAAAAAAAAAATTCAAAAAAAATTAAAAAAAAAAATCGAAAAAAAAAATTTTCAAAAAAAAAATTGAAAAAAAAAATAAAAAAAAAAATTTCCAAAAAAAAATTTCAAAAAAAATTCAAAAAAAAAATCGAAAAAATTTTTTTCGAAAAAATAAAAAAAAAATTCAAAAAAAAAATCGAAAAAAAAAATTTTCGAAAAAATAAAAAAAAAATCTCAAAAAAAATAAAAAAAAAATTTTCGAAAAAATAAAAAAAAAATTTCAAAAAAAAAATTCAAAAAAAAAATTCTAAAAAAATTCAAAAAAAAAATCGAAAAAAAAAATTTTCGAAAAAATAAAAAAAAAATTTCAAAAAAAATTTAAAAAAAATTTTCAAAAAAAAATTGAAAAAAAATTTCAAAAAAAATTCAAAAAAAAAATCGAAAAAAAAATTCAAAAAAAAAATCGAAAAAATAAAAAAAAATCTCAAAAAAAATAAAAAAAAAATCGAAAAAAAATTTTTTCGAAAAAATAGAAAAAAAAATTCAAAAAAAAAAACAAAAAAAAAATTTTCAAAAAAAAAATTTCAAAAAAAATACAAAAAAAAAATTTCAAAAAAAAAAAAAAAAAATTTCAAAAAAAAAATCAAAAAAAAATTTTCAAAAAAAAAATTGAAAAAAAAATTTCAAAAAAAATTCAAAAAAAAATCGAAAAAAAAAAATTTTCAATAAAAATTCAAAAAAAAATCGAAAAAAAAAATTTCGAAAAAATAAAAAAAAAATTTCAAAAAAAATAAAAAAAAAATCGAAAAAAAAATTTTTCAAAAAAAAAATAAAAAAAAAATTTTCAAAAAAAAATTGAAAAAAAATTTCAAAAAAAATTCAAAAAAAATTGAAAAAAAAATTTTCGAAAAAATAAAAAAAAAATTTCAAAAAAAAATCAAAAAAAAAATTTTCAAAAAAAAATTCCAAAAAAAAATTGAAAAATAATTCAAAAAAATATTCGAAAAAAAAATTTTTCGAAAAAATAAAAAAAAAATCAAAAAAAAAAATTTCAAAAAAAAAATTGAAAAAAAAAATCCAAAAGAAATTCAAAAAAAAATTTTCGAAAAAATAAAAAAAAAAAATTCAAAAAAAAAAAAAAAAAAATTTTCAAAAAAAAATTTCAAAAAAAATTAAAAAAAAAATCGAAAAAAAAATTTTTCGAAAAAATAAAAAAAAAATTTAAAAAAAAATAAAAAAAAAAATCGAAAAAAAAAATTTTCGAAAAAATAAAAAAAAAATTTCAAAAAAAAAATCAAAAAAAAATTTTTCAAAAAAAAAATTGAAAAAAAAAATTCAAAAAAAATTAAAAAAAAAATCGAAAAAAAAATTTTTCAAAAAAAAATTGAAAAAAAATTTCGAAAAAAATTCAAAAAAAAAATCGAAAAAATAAAAAAAAAAATTTCAAAAAAAATAAAAAAAAAAATTTCAAAAAAAAAATTCAAAAAAAAATCGAAAAAAAATTTTTCGAAAAAATAAAAAAAAAATTCAAAAAAAAAATCGAAAAAATTTTTTTCGAAAAAATAAAAAAAAAATTCAAAAAAAAAAATTTTCAAAAAAAATTCAAAAAAAAATCGAAAAAAAATTTTTTCGAAAAAATAAAAAAAAAATTTTAAAAAAAATAAAAAAAAAAATCGAAAAAAAAAAATTTCGAAAAAATAAAAAAAAAATTTCAAAAAAAAAATCAAAAAAAAATTTTTCAAAAAAAAATTGAAAAAAAAAATTCAAAAAAAATTAAAAAAAAAATCGAAAAAAAAAATTTTCAAAAAAAAATTGATAAAAAATTTCGAAAAAAATTCAAAAAAAAAATCGAAAAAATAAAAAAAAAAAATTTCAAAAAAAATAAAAAAAAAATTTCAAAAAAAAATTTCAAAAAAAAATCGAAAAAAAATTTTTCGAAAAAATAAAAAAAAAATTCAAAAAAAAAATCGAAAAAAATTTTTTCGAAAAAATAAAAAAAAAAATTCAAAAAACAAATCGAAAAAAAAAATTTTCGAAAAAATAAAAAAAAAATCTAAAAAAAAATAAAAAAAAAATTTTCGAAAAAATAAAAAAAAAATTTCAAAAAAAAAATTCAAAAAAAAAATTCTAAAAAAATTCAAAAAAAAAATCGAAAAAAAAAATTTTCGAAAAAATAAAAAAAAAAATTCAAAAAAAAAATTCAAAAAAAAATTTCAAAAAAAATTCAAAAAAAAAATCGAAAAAAAAATTCAAAAAAAAATCGAAAAAATAAAAAAAAATCTCAAAAAAAATAAAAAAAAAATCGAAAAAAAAATTTTTCGAAAAAATAAAAAAAAAATCTCAAAAAAAATAAAAAAAAAATTTTCGAAAAAATAAAAAAAAAATTTCAAAAAAAAAATTCAAAAAAAAAATTCTAAAAAAATTCAAAAAAAAAATCGAAAAAAAAAATTTTAGAAAAAATAAAAAAAAAATTTCAAAAAAAAAATTCAAAAAAAAATTTCAAAAAAAATTCAAAAAAAAAATCGAAAAAAAAATTCAAAAAAAAATCGAAAAAATAAAAAAAAATCTCAAAAAAAATAAAAAAAAAATCGAAAAAAAAATTTTTCGAAACAATAGAAAAAAAAATTCAAAAAAAAAATAAAAAAAAAAATTTTCAAAAAAAAAATTTCAAAAAAAATTCAAAAAAAAAAATTTCAAAAAAAAAAAAAAAAAAATTCAAAAAAAAAATCAAAAAAAAATTGAAAAAAAAATTGAAAAAAAATTTCAAAAAAAATTCAAAAAAAAAATCGAAAAAAAAATTTAAAAAAAAATAAAAAAAAAAATTGAAAAAAAAAATTTTCGAAAAAATAAAAAAAAAATTCAAAAAAAAATCAAAAAAAAATTTTTCAAAAAAAAAATTGAAAAAAAAAATTCAAAAAAAAAATCGAAAAAAAAAAATTTTCAATAAAAATTCAAAAAAAAATCGAAAAAAAATTTTTTCGAAAAAATAAAAAAAAAATTTAAAAAAAAATAAAAAAAAATCGAAAAAAATAATTTTCGAAAAAATAAAAAAAAAAATTTCAAAAAAAAATCAAAAAAAATTTTTCAAAAAAAAAATTCAAAAAAAATTAAAAAAAAATCGAAAAAAAAAATTTTCAAAAAAAAAATCCAAAAAAAATTCAAAAAAAAAATCGAAAAAAATTTTTTCGAAAATATAAAAAAAAATTTAAAAAAAAATCGAAAAAAAAAATTTTCGAAAAAATAAAAAAAAAATCTCAAAAAAAATCGAAAAAAAAATTTTCGAAAAAATAAAAAAAAAATTCAAAAAAAAAATCGAAAAAAATTTTTTCGAAAAAATAAAAAAAAAATTCAAAAAAAAAATCGAAAAAAAAAATTTTCGAAAAAATAAAAAAAAAATCTCAAAAAAAATTAAAAAAAAATTTTCGAAAAAATAAAAAAAAATTTCAAAAAAAAAATTCAAAAAAAAAATTCTAAAAAAATTCAAAAAAAAATCGAAAAAAAAAATTTTCGAAAAAATAAAAAAAAAATTTCAAAAAAAATTAAAAAAAAATTTTCAAAAAAAAATTGAAAAAAAATTTCAAAAAAAATTCAAAAAAAAATCGAAAAAAAAATTTTTCGAAAAAATAAAAAAAAAAATTCAAAAAAAAAATTCAAAAAAAAATTTCAAAAAAAATTCATAAAAAAAATCGAAAAAAAAATTCAAAAAAAAAATCGAAAAAATAAAAAAAAATCTCGAAAAAAATAAAAAAAAATCGAAAAAAAAAATTTTCGAAAAAATAGAAAAAAAAATTCAAAAAAAAAATCAAAAAAAAAAATTTTCAAAAAAAAAATTTCAAAAAAAATTCAAAAAAAAAAATTTCAAAAAAAAAAAAAAAAAAATTTCAAAAAAAAAATCAAAAAAAAATTTTCAAAAAAAAATTGAAAAAAAATTTCAAAAAAAATTCAAAAAAAAAATCGAAAAAAAAATTTTTCGAAAAAATAAAAAAAAAATTTTAAAAAAAATAAAAAAAAAATCGAAAAAAAAAATTTTCGAAAAAATAAAAAAAAAAATTTCAAAAAAAAATCAAAAAAAAATTTTTCAAAAAAAAAATTGAAAAAAAAAATTAAAAAAAAATTTAAAAAAAAATCGAAAAAAAATTTTTCAAAAAAAAAATTGAAAAAAAAAATAAAAAAAAAAATTTTCAAAAAAAAAATTTCAAAAAAAATTCAAAAAAAATCGAAAAAAATTTTTTCGAAAAAATAAAAAAAAAATTCAAAAAAAAAATCGAAAAAAAAAAATTTCGAAAAAATAAAAAAAAAATCTCAAAAAAAATAAAAAAAAAAATTTCGAAAAATTAAAAAAAAATTTCAAAAAAAAAAATCAAAAAAAAAATTCTAAAAAAATTCAAAAAAAAAATGGAAAAAAAAAATTTTCGAAAAAATAAAAAAAAAATTCAAAAAAAATTTAAAAAAAATTTTCAAAAAAAAATTGAAAAAAAATTTCAAAAAAAATTCAAAAAAAAAATCGAAAAAAAAAATTTAAAAAAAAATTCAAAAAAAAAATCGAAAAAAAAATTCAAAAAAAAAATCGAAAAAATAAAAAAAAATCTCAAAAAAAATAAAAAAAAAATCGAAAAAAAAATTTTTCGAAAAAATAGAAAAAAAAATTCAAAAAAAAAATCAAAAAAAAAAATTTTCAAAAAAAAAATTTCAAAAAAAATTCAAAAAAAAAAATTTCAAAAAAAAAAAAAAAAAAATTTCAAAAAAAAAATCAAAAAAAAATTTTCAAAAAAAATTGAAAAAAAATTTCAAAAAAAATTCAAAAAAAAAATCGAAAAAAAAATTTTTCGAAAAAATAAAAAAAAAAATTAAAAAAAAATTAAAAAAAAAATCGAAAAAAAAAATTTTCGAAAAAATAAAAAAAAAAATTTCAAAAAAAAATCAAAAAAAAATTTTTCAAAAAAAAAATTGAAAAAAAAAATTCAAAAAAAATTAAAAAAAAAATCGAAAAAAAAATTATCAAAAAAAAAATTGAAAAAAAAAATAAAAAAAAAAATTTTCAAAAAAAAATTTCAAAAAAAATTCAAAAAAAAAATCGAAAAAAATTTTTTCGAAAAAATAAAAAAAAAATTCAAAAAAAAAATCGAAAAAAAAAATTTTCGAAAAAATAAAAAAAAAATCTCAAAAAAAATAAAAAAAAATTTTTCGAAAAAATAAAAAAATTTCAAAAAAAAAATTCAAAAAAAAAATTCTAAAAAAATTCAAAAAAAAAATCGAAAAAAAAAATTTTCGAAAAAATAAAAAAAAAATTTCAAAAAAAATTTCAAAAAAATTTTCAAAAAAGAATTGAAAAAAAATTTCAAAAAAAATTCAAAAAAAAAATCGAAAAAAAAAATTTTCGAAAAAATAAAAAAAAAATTCAAAAAAAAAATTCAAAAAAAAATTTCAAAAAAAATTCAAAAAAAAAATCGAAAAAAAAATTCAAAAAAAAAATCGAAAAAATAAAAAAAAATCTCAAAAAAAATAAAAATAAAATCGAAAAAAAAATTTTTCGAAAGAATAGAAAAAAAAATTCAAAAAAAAAATCAAAAAAAAAATTTTCAAAAAAAAAATTTCAAAAAAAATTCAAAAAAAAAATTTCAAAAAAAAAAAAAAAAATTACAAAAAAAAAATCAAAAAAAAATTTTCAAAAAAAAAATTGAAAAAAAAATTTCAAAAAAAATTCAAAAAAAAATCGAAAAAAAAAATTTTCAATAAAAATTCAAAAAAAAATCGAAAAAAAAAATTTCGAAAAAATAAAAAAAAAATTTCAAAAAAAATAAAAAAAAAATCGAAAAAAAAAATTTTCGAAAAAATAAAAAAAAAATTTCAAAAAAAAATCAAAAAAAAAATTTTCAAAAAAAAAATTGAAAAATAATTCAAAAAAAAAATCGAAAAAAAAAATTTTCGAAAAAATAAAAAAAAAATCAAAAAAAAAAATTAAAAAAAAAAATTGAAAAAAAAAATCCAAAAGAAATTCAAAAAAAAACGAAAACAAAATTTTCGAAAAAATAAAAAAAAAAATTCAAAAAAAATAAAAAAAAAATTTTCAAAAAAAAATTTCAAAAAAAATTCAAAAAAAAAATCGAAAAAAAATTTTTCGAAAAAATAAAAAAAAAATTCAAAAAAAAAAATTTTCAAAAAAAATTCAAAAAAAAATCGAAAAAAAATTTTTTCGAAAAAATAAAAAAAAAAATTCAAAAAAAATAAAAAAAAAATTTTCAAAAAAAAATTTCAAAAAAAATTCAAAAAAAAAATCGAAAAAAAAATTTTCGAAAAAATAAAAAAAAAATCAAAAAAAAAATTTTAAAAAAAATTTCAAAAAAAAATTGAAAAAAAATTTCAAAAAAAATTCAAAAAAAAATCGAAAAAAAAAATTTTCGAAAAAATTAAAAAAAAATTTTCAAAAAAAAATTGAAAAAAAAATTCAAAAAAAAAATCGAAAAAAAAATTTTTCGAAAAAATAAAAAAAAATTTCAAAAAAAATAAAAAAAAAAATTTCAAAAAAAAATTTCAAAAAAAATTCAAAAAAAATCGAAAAAAAAATTTTTCGAAAAAATAAAAAAAAAATTTCAAAAAAAAATCAAAAAAAAATTTTTCAAAAAAAAAATTGAAAAAAAAAATTCAAAAAAAATTTAAAAAAAAATCGAAAAAAAAATTTTCAAAAAAAAAATTGAAAAAAAAAATAAAAAAAAAATTTTCAAAAACAAATTTCAAAAAAAATTTAAAAAAAATTTTCAAAAAAAAAATTCAAAAAAAATTCAAAAAAAAAATCGAAAAAAAATAAAAAAAAAATTCAAAAAAAAAATCGAAAAAAAAAATTTTCGAAAAAATGAAAAAAAATCTCAAAAAAAAACTCAAAAAAAAAATCGAAAAAAAAATTTTCGAAAAAATAAAAAAAAAATTCAAAAAAAAAATCGAAAAAAAAATTTTTCGAAAAAATGAAAAAAAATAAAAAAAAAATCTTTCGAAAAAATAAAAAAAATTTCAAAAAAAATTTTAAAAAAAATTTCAAAAAAAAATTGAAAAAAAATTTCAAAAAAAATTCAAAAAAAAATGGAAAAAAAAATTTTTCGAAAAAATAAAAAAATTGAAAAAAAAAATTCAAAAAAAATTAAAAAAAAAATCGAAAAAAAAAATTTTCAAAAAAAAAATTGAAAAAAAAAATAAAAAAAAAATTTTCAAAAAAAAATTTCAAAAAAAATTTAAAAAAAATTTTCAAAAAAAAATTTCAAAAAAAATTCAAAAAAAAAATCGAAAAAATAAAAAAAAATTCAAAAAAAAAATCGAAAAAAAAATTTTTCGAAAAAATGAAAAAAAATCTCAAAAAAAAATTCAAAAAAAAATCGAAAAAAAAATTTTCGAAAAAATAAAAAAAAAATTCAAAAAAAAAATCGAAAAAAAAAATTTTCGAAAAAATGAAAAAAAATCTCAAAAAAAATAAAAAAAAAATCGAAAAAAAAATTTTTCGAAAAAATAAAAAAAATTTCAAAAAAAATTTTAAAAAAAATTTCAAAAAAAAATTGAAAAAAAATTTCAAAAAAAATTCAAAAAAAAATGGAAAAAAAAAATTTTCGAAAAAATAAAAAAATTTAAAAAAAAATTTCAAAAAAAATTCAAAAAAAAATCGAAAAAAAAAAATTTTCAATAAAAATTCAAAAAAAAATTTCGAAAAAATAAAAAAAAAATTTCAAAAAAAATAAAAAAAAAATCGAAAAAAAAATTTTCGAAAAAATAAAAAAAAAATCAAAAAAAAATCGAAAAAAAAATTTTTCGAAAAAATAAAAAAAAAATTGAAAAAAAAAATCCAAAAAAAATAAAAAAAAAATTTTCAAAAAAAAATTTCAAAAAAAATTCAAAAAAAAAATCGAAAAAAAATTTTTCGAAAAAATAAAAAAAAAATTCAAAAAAAAAAATTTTCAAAAAAAATTCAAAAAAAAATCGAAAAAAAATTTTTTCGAAAAAATAAAAAAAAAAATTCAAAAAAAATAAAAAAAAAATTTTCAAAAAAAAATTTCAAAAAAAATTCAAAAAAAAAATCGAAAAAAAAATTTTCGAAAAAATAAAAAAAAAATCAAAAAAAAAATTTTAAAAAAAATTTCAAAAAAAAATTGAAAAAAAATTTCAAAAAAAATTCAAAAAAAAATCGAAAAAAAAAATTTTCGAAAAAATTAAAAAAAAATTTTCAAAAAAAAATTGAAAAAAAAATTCAAAAAAAAAATCGAAAAAAAAATTTTTCGAAAAAATAAAAAAAAATTTCAAAAAAAATAAAAAAAAAAATTTCAAAAAAAAATTTCAAAAAAAATTCAAAAAAAATCGAAAAAAAAATTTTTCGAAAAAATAAAAAAAAAATTTCAAAAAAAATCAAAAAAAAATTTTTCAAAAAAAAAATTGAAAAAAAAAATTCAAAAAAAATTTAAAAAAAAATCGAAAAAAAAATTGAAAAAAAAAAATTGAAAAAAAAAATAAAAAAAAAATTTTCAAAAACAAATTTCAAAAAAAATTTAAAAAAAATTTTCAAAAAAAAAATTCAAAAAAAATTCAAAAAAAAAAATCGAAAAAAAATAAAAAAAAAATTCAAAAAAAAAATCGAAAAAAAAAATTTTCGAAAAAATGAAAAAAAATCTCAAAAAAAAACTCAAAAAAAAAATCGAAAAAAAAATTTTCGAAAAAATAAAAAAAAAATTCAAAAAAAAAATCGAAAAAAAAATTTTTCGAAAAAATGAAAAAAAATAAAAAAAAAATCTTTCGAAAAAATAAAAAAAATTTCAAAAAAAATTTTAAAAAAAATTTCAAAAAAAAATTGAAAAAAAATTTCAAAAAAAATTCAAAAAAAAATGGAAAAAAAAATTTTTCGAAAAAATAAAAAAATTGAAAAAAAAAATTCAAAAAAAATTAAAAAAAAAATCGAAAAAAAAAATTTTCAAAAAAAAAATTGAAAAAAAAAATAAAAAAAAAATTTTCAAAAAAAAATTTCAAAAAAAATTTAAAAAAAATTTTCAAAAAAAAATTTCAAAAAAAATTCAAAAAAAAAATCGAAAAAATAAAAAAAAATTCAAAAAAAAAATCGAAAAAAAAATTTTTCGAAAAAATGAAAAAAAATCTCAAAAAAAAATTCAAAAAAAAATCGAAAAAAAAATTTTCGAAAAAATAAAAAAAAAATTCAAAAAAAAAATCGAAAAAAAAAATTTTCGAAAAAATGAAAAAAAATCTCAAAAAAAATAAAAAAAAAATCGAAAAAAAAATTTTTCGAAAAAATAAAAAAAATTTCAAAAAAAATTTTAAAAAAAATTTCAAAAAAAAATTGAAAAAAAATTTCAAAAAAAATTCAAAAAAAAATGGAAAAAAAAAATTTTCGAAAAAATAAAAAAATTTAAAAAAAAATTTCAAAAAAAATTCAAAAAAAAATCGAAAAAAAAAAATTTTCAATAAAAATTCAAAAAAAAATTTCGAAAAAATAAAAAAAAAATTTCAAAAAAAATAAAAAAAAAATCGAAAAAAAAATTTTCGAAAAAATAAAAAAAAAAATCAAAAAAAAATCGAAAAAAAAATTTTTCGAAAAAATAAAAAAAAATAAAAAAAAAAATCGAAAAAAAAATTTTTCGAAAAAATAAAAAAAAAAAATTTCAAAAAAAAATCAAAAAAAAATTTTTCAAAAAAAAAATTGAAAAAAAAATTTCAAAAAAAATTCAAAAAAAAAATCGAAAAACAAATTCAAAAAAAAAATCGAAAAAATAAAAAAAAATCTCAAAAAAAATAAAAAAAAATCGAAAAAAAAATTCAAAAAAAAAATCAAAAAAAAAAATCAAAAAAAAAAATTTTTAAAAAAATTCAAAAAAAAAAATTTCAAAAAAAAAAAAAAAAAAATTCAAAAAAAAAATTTTCAAAAAAAAATTGAAAAAAAATTTCAAAAAAAATTCAAAAAAAAAATCGAAAAAAAAATTTTTCGAAAAAATAAAAAAAAAATTTAAAAAAAAATAAAAAAAAAAATCGAAAAAAAAAATTTTCGAAAAAATAAAAAAAAAAATTTCAAAAAAAAATCAAAAAAAAATTTTTCAAAAAAAAAATTGAAAAAAAAAATTCAAAAAAAAATCGAAAAAAAAAAATTTTCAATAAAAATTCAAAAAAAAATCGAAAAAAAATTTTTTCGAAAAAATAAAAAAAAAATTTAAAAAAAAATAAAAAAAAAATCGAAAAAAAAAATTTTCGAAAAAATAAAAAAAAAAATTTCAAAAAAAAATCAAAAAAAAATTTTTCAAAAAAAAATTTCAAAAAAAATTCAAAAAAAAAATCGAAAAAAAATTTTTCGAAAAAATAAAAAAAAAATTCAAAAAAAAAAATTTTCAAAAAAAATTCAAAAAAAAATCGAAAAAAATTTTTTTCGAAAAAATAAAAAAAAAAATTCAAAAAAAATAAAAAAAAAATTTTCAAAAAAAAATTGAAAAATAATTCAAAAAAAAAATCGAAAAAAAAAATTTTCGAAAAAATAAAAAAAAAATCAAAAAAAAAAATTAAAAAAAAAAAATTGAAAAAAAAAATCCAAAAGAAATTCAAAAAAAAAACGAAAACAAAATTTTCGAAAAAGTAAAAAAAAAATTCAAAAAAAATAAAAAAAAAATTTTCAAAAAAAAATTTCAAAAAAAATTCAAAAAAAAAATCGAAAAAAAATTTTTCGAAAAAATAAAAAAAAAATTCAAAAAAAAAAATTTTCAAAAAAAATTCAAAAAAAAATCGAAAAAAAATTTTTTCGAAAAAATAAAAAAAAAAATTCAAAAAAAATAAAAAAAAAATTTTCAAAAAAAAATTTCAAAAAAAAATTCAAAAAAAAAATCGAAAAAAAAATTTTCGAAAAAATAAAAAAAAAAATCAAAAAAAAAATTTTAAAAAAAATTTCAAAAAAAAATTGAAAAAAAATTTCAAAAAAAATTCAAAAAAAAATCGAAAAAAAAAATTTTCGAAAAAATTAAAAAAAAATTTTCAAAAAAAAATTGAAAAAAAAATTCAAAAAAAAAATCGAAAAAAAAATTTTTCGAAAAAATAAAAAAAAATTTCAAAAAAAATAAAAAAAAAAATTTCAAAAAAAAATTTCAAAAAAAATTCAAAAAAAATCGAAAAAAAAATTTTTCGAAAAAATAAAAAAAAAATTTCAAAAAAAAATCAAAAAAAAATTTTTCAAAAAAAAAATTTAAAAAAAAAATTCAAAAAAAATTAAAAAAAAAATCGAAAAAAAAATTTTCAAAAAAAAAATTGAAAAAAAAAATAAAAAAAAAATTTTCAAAAACAAATTTCAAAAAAAATTTAAAAAAAATTTTCAAAAAAAAAATTCAAAAAAAATTCAAAAAAAAAAATCGAAAAAAAATAAAAAAAAAATTCAAAAAAAAAATCGAAAAAAAAAATTTTCGAAAAAATGAAAAAAAATCTCAAAAAAAAACTCAAAAAAAAAATCGAAAAAAAAATTTTCGAAAAAATAAAAAAAAAATTCAAAAAAAAAATCGAAAAAAAAATTTTTCGAAAAAATGAAAAAAAATAAAAAAAAAATCTTTCGAAAAAATAAAAAAAATTTCAAAAAAAATTTTAAAAAAAATTTCAAAAAAAAATTGAAAAAAAATTTCAAAAAAAATTCAAAAAAAAATGGAAAAAAAAATTTTTCGAAAAAATAAAAAAATTGAAAAAAAAAATTCAAAAAAAATTAAAAAAAAAATCGAAAAAAAAAATTTTCAAAAAAAAAATTGAAAAAAAAAATAAAAAAAAAATTTTCAAAAAAAAATTTCAAAAAAAATTTTAAAAAAATTTTCAAAAAAAAATTTCAAAAAAAATTCAAAAAAAAAATCGAAAAAATAAAAAAAAATTCAAAAAAAAAATCGAAAAAAAAATTTTTCGAAAAAATGAAAAAAAATCTCAAAAAAAAATTCAAAAAAAAATCGAAAAAAAAATTTTCGAAAAAATAAAAAAAAAATTCAAAAAAAAAATCGAAAAAAAAATTTTTCGAAAAAATGAAAAAAAATCTCAAAAAAAATAAAAAAAAAATCGAAAAAAAAATTTTTCGAAAAAATAAAAAAAATTTCAAAAAAAATTTTTAAAAAAATTTCAAAAAAAAATTGAAAAAAAATTTCAAAAAAAATTCAAAAAAAAATGGAAAAAAAAAATTTTCGAAAAAATAAAAAAATTTAAAAAAAAATTTCAAAAAAAATTCAAAAAAAAATCGAAAAAAAAAAATTTTCAATAAAAATTCAAAAAAAAATTTCGAAAAAATAAAAAAAAAATTTCAAAAAAAATAAAAAAAAAATCGAAAAAAAAATTTTCGAAAAAATAAAAAAAAAATCAAAAAAAAATCGAAAAAAAAATTTTTCGAAAAAATAAAAAAAAATAAAAAAAAAATCGAAAAAAAAATTTTTCGAAAAAATAAAAAAAAAAATTTCAAAAAAAAATCAAAAAAAAATTTTTCAAAAAAAAAATTGAAAAAAAAATTTCAAAAAAAATTCAAAAAAAAAATCGAAAAACAAATTCAAAAAAAAAATCGAAAAAATAAAAAAAAATCTCAAAAAAAATAAAAAAAAATCGAAAAAAAAATTCAAAAAAAAAATCAAAAAAAAAAATTTTCAAAAAAAAAATTTTTAAAAAAATTCAAAAAAAAAAATTTCAAAAAAAAAAAAAAAAAAATTCAAAAAAAAAATCAAAAAAAAATTTTCAAAAAAAAATTGAAAAAAAATTTCAAAAAAAATTCAAAAAAAAAATCGAAAAAAAAATTTTTCGAAAAAATAAAAAAAAAATTTAAAAAAAAATTAAAAAAAAAATCGAAAAAAAAAATTTTCGAAAAAATAAAAAAAAAAATTTCAAAAAAAAATCAAAAAAAAATTTTTCAAAAAAAAAATTGAAAAAAAAAATTCAAAAAAAAATCGAAAAAAAAAAATTTTCAATAAAAATTAAAAAAAAAATCGAAAAAAAATTTTTTCGAAAAAATAAAAAAAAAATTTAAAAAAAAATAAAAAAAAAATCGAAAAAAAAAATTTTCGAAAAAATAAAAAAAAAAATTTCAAAAAAAAATCAAAAAAAAATTTTTCAAAAAAAAAATTGAAAAAAAAAATTCAAAAAAAATTTAAAAAAAATCGAAAAAAAAAATTTTCAAAAAAAAATTGAAAAAAAATTTCGAAAAAAATTCAAAAAAAAAATCGAAAAAAAATTTTTTCGAAAAAATAAAAAAAAAATTTCAAAAAAAATAAAAAAAAAAATTTCAAAAAAAAATTTCAAAAAAAAATCGAAAAAAAAATTTTCGAAAAAATAAAAAAAAAATTCAAAAAAAAAAATCGAAAAAAATTTTTTCGAAAAAATAAAAAAAAATTCAAAAAAAAAATCGAAAAAAAATTTTTTCGAAAAAATAAAAAAAAAATCTCAAAAAAAATAAAAAAAAAATTTTCGAAAAAATAAAAAAAAAATTTCAAAAAAAAAATTCAAAAAAAAAATTCTAAAAAAATTCAAAAAAAAAATCGAAAAAAAAATTTTTCGAAAAAATAAAAAAAAAATTTCAAAAAAAAAATTCAAAAAAAATTTCAAAAAAAATTCAAAAAAAAAATCGAAAAAAAAATTCAAAAAAAAATCGAAAAAATAAAAAAAAATCTCAAAAAAAATAAAAAAAAAATCGAAAAAAAAATTTTTCGAAAAAATAAAAAAAAAATCTCAAAAAAAATAAAAAAAAAATTTTCGAAAAAATAAAAAAAAAATTTCAAAAAAAAAATTCAAAAAAAAAATTCTAAAAAAATTCAAAAAAAAAATCGAAAAAAAAAATTTTAGAAAAAATAAAAAAAAAATTTCAAAAAAAAAAATTCAAAAAAAAATTTCAAAAAAAATTAAAAAAAAATTTTCAAAAAAAAATTGAAAAAAAATTTCAAAAAAAATTCAAAAAAAAATCGAAAAAAAAAATTTTCGAAAAAATAAAAAAAAAAATTTCAAAAAAAAAATTCAAAAAAAAATTCTAAAAAAATTCAAAAAAAAAAATCGAAAAAAAAAAATTTTCGAAAAAATAAAAAAAAAAATTTCAAAAAAAAAATTCAAAAAAAAATTCTAAAAAAATTCAAAAAAAAAAATCGAAAAAAAAAATTTTTCGAAAAAATAAAAAAAAAATTTCAAAAAAAATTAAAAAAAAATTTTCAAAAAAAAATTGAAAAAAAATTTCAAAAAAAATTCAAAAAAAAATCGAAAAAAAAAATTTTCGAAAAAATAAAAAAAAAAATTTCAAAAAAAAAATTCAAAAAAAAATTCTAAAAAAATTCAAAAAAAAAAATCGAAAAAAAAAAATTTTCGAAAAAATAAAAAAAAAAATTTCAAAAAAAATTGAAAAAAAATTTTCAAAAAAAAATTGAAAAAAAATTTCAAAAAAAATTCAAAAAAAAAATTTTCGAAAAAAAAAATTTTCGAAAAAATAAAAAAAAAATTTCAAAAAAAAATTCAAAAAAAAATTTCAAAAAAAATTCAAAAAAAAAATCGAAAAAAAAATTTTCGAAAAAATAAAAAAAAAATCAAAAAAAAAATTTTCAAAAAAAATTCAAAAAAATAAAAAAAATTTCAAAAAAAATTTTTAAAAAAATTTCAAAAAAAAATTGAAAAAAAATTTCAAAAAAAATTAAAAAAAAAATGGAAAAAAAAATTTTCGAAAAAATAAAAAAAAAATTTTCAAAAAAAAATTCAAAAAAAAATTTCAAAAAAAATTCAAAAAAAAATCGAAAAAAAAATTCAAAAAAAAAATCGAAAAAAAAAAATTTTTCGAAAAAATAAAAAAAAAATTAAAAAAAAAATAAAAAAAAAATCGAAAAAAAAAATTTTCGAAAAAATAAAAAAAAAAATTTCAAAAAAAAAATTCAAAAAAAAATTTCAAAAAAAATTCAAAAAAAAAATCGAAAAAAAAATTCAAAAAAAAAATCGAAAAAAAAATTTTTCGAAAAAATAGAAAAAAAAATTCAAAAAAAAAATCAAAAAAAAAAATTTTCAAAAAAAAAATTTCAAAAAAAATTCAAAAAAAAAAATTTCAAAAAAAAAATAAAAAATTTCAAAAAAAAATCAAAAAAAAATTTTCAAAAAAAAAATTGAAAAAAAAATTTCAAAAAAAATTCAAAAAAAAATCGAAAAAAAAAAATTTTCAATAAAAATTCGAAAAAAATCGAAAAAAAAAATTTCGAAAAAATAAAAAAAAAATTTCAAAAAAAATAAAAAAAAAATCGAAAAAAAAATTTTTCAAAAAAAAATAAAAAAAAAATTTTCAAAAAAAAATTGAAAAAAAATTTCAAAAAAAATTCAAAAAAAATCGAAAAAAAAATTTTTCGAAAAAATAAAAAAAACATTTCAAAAAAAAATCAAAAAAAAAATTTTCAAACAAAAAATTCAAAAAAAAAATTGAAAAATAATTCAAAAAAAAAATCGAAAAAAAAATTTTTCGAAAAAATAAAAAAAATTTCAAAAAAAATTTTAAAAAAAATTTCAAAAAAAAATTGAAAAAAAATTTCAAAAAAAATTCAAAAAAAAATCGAAAAAAAAAATTTTCGAAAAAATAAAAAAAAAATTTTCAAAAAAAAATAAAAAAAAAATTTCAAAAAAAATAAAAAAAAAATCGAAAAAAAAATTTTCGAAAAAATAAAAAAAAAATTCAAAAAAAAATCGAAAAAAATTTTTTTCGAAAAAATGAAAAAAAATCTCAAAAAAAATAAAAAAAAAATCGAAAAAAAAATTTTTCGAAAAAATAAAAAAAAATTTCAAAAAAAATTAAAAAAAAAATTTCAAAAAAAATTCAAAAAAAAATCGAAAAAAAAATTTTTCGAAAAAATAAAAAAAAAAATTAAAAAAAAATAAAAAAAAAATAAAAAAAAAATCGAAAAAAAAAATTTTCGAAAAAATAAAAAAAAAAATTTCAAAAAAAAATCAAAAAAAAAATTTTCAAAAAAAAAATTGAAAAAAAAAATTCAAAAAAAATTAAAAAAAAAAATCGAAAAAAAAAATTTTCAAAAAAAAAATTGAAAAAAAAAATAAAAAAAAAAATTTCCAAAAAAAAATTTCAAAAAAAATTCAAAAAAAAAATCGAAAAAATTTTTTTCGAAAAAATAAAAAAAAAATTCAAAAAAAAAATCGAAAAAAAAAATTTTCGAAAAAATAAAAAAAAAATCTCAAAAAAAATAAAAAAAAAATTTTCGAAAAAATAAAAAAAAAATTTCAAAAAAAAAATTCAAAAAAAAAATTCTAAAAAAATTCAAAAAAAAAATCGAAAAAAAAAATTTTCGAAAAAATAAAAAAAAAATTTCAAAAAAAATTTAAAAAAAATTTTCAAAAAAAAATTGAAAAAAAATTTCAAAAAAAATTCAAAAAAAAAATCGAAAAAAAAATTCAAAAAAAAAATCGAAAAAATAAAAAAAAATCTCAAAAAAAATAAAAAAAAAATCGAAAAAAAATTTTTTCGAAAAAATAGAAAAAAAAATTCAAAAAAAAAACAAAAAAAAAATTTTCAAAAAAAAAATTTCAAAAAAAATACAAAAAAAAAATTTCAAAAAAAAAAAAAAAAAATTTCAAAAAAAAAATCAAAAAAAAATTTTCAAAAAAAAAATTGAAAAAAAAATTTCAAAAAAAATTCAAAAAAAAATCGAAAAAAAAAAATTTTCAATAAAAATTCAAAAAAAAATCGAAAAAAAAAATTTCGAAAAAATAAAAAAAAAATTTCAAAAAAAATAAAAAAAAAATCGAAAAAAAAATTTTTCAAAAAAAAAATAAAAAAAAAATTTTCAAAAAAAAATTGAAAAAAAATTTCAAAAAAAATTCAAAAAAAATTGAAAAAAAAATTTTCGAAAAAATAAAAAAAAAATTTCAAAAAAAAATCAAAAAAAAAATTTTCAAAAAAAAATTCCAAAAAAAAATTGAAAAATAATTCAAAAAAATATTCGAAAAAAAAATTTTTCGAAAAAATAAAAAAAAAATCAAAAAAAAAAATTTCAAAAAAAAAATTGAAAAAAAAAATCCAAAAGAAATTCAAAAAAAAATTTTCGAAAAAATAAAAAAAAAAAATTCAAAAAAAAAAAAAAAAAATTTTCAAAAAAAAATTTCAAAAAAAATTCAAAAAAAAATCGAAAAAAAAATTTTTCGAAAAAATAAAAAAAAAATTTAAAAAAAAATAAAAAAAAAAATCGAAAAAAAAAATTTTCGAAAAAATAAAAAAAAAATTTCAAAAAAAAAATCAAAAAAAAATTTTTCAAAAAAAAAATTGAAAAAAAAAAATTCAAAAAAAATTAAAAAAAAAATCGAAAAAAAAATTTTTCAAAAAAAAATTGAAAAAAAATTTCGAAAAAAATTCAAAAAAAAAATCGAAAAAATAAAAAAAAAAATTTCAAAAAAAATAAAAAAAAAATTTCAAAAAAAAAATTCAAAAAAAAATCGAAAAAAAATTTTTCGAAAAAATAAAAAAAAAATTCAAAAAAAAAATCGAAAAAATTTTTTTCGAAAAAATAAAAAAAAAATTCAAAAAAAAAAATTTTCAAAAAAAATTCAAAAAAAAATCGAAAAAAAATTTTTTCGAAAAAATAAAAAAAAAAATTTAAAAAAAATAAAAAAAAAAATCGAAAAAAAAAAATTTCGAAAAAATAAAAAAAAAATTTCAAAAAAAAAATCAAAAAAAAATTTTTCAAAAAAAAATTGAAAAAAAAAATTCAAAAAAAATTAAAAAAAAAATCGAAAAAAAAAATTTTCAAAAAAAAATTGATAAAAAATTTCGAAAAAAATTCAAAAAAAAAATCGAAAAAATAAAAAAAAAAAATTTCAAAAAAAATAAAAAAAAAATTTCAAAAAAAAATTTCAAAAAAAAATCGAAAAAAAATTTTTCGAAAAAATAAAAAAAAAATTCAAAAAAAAAATCGAAAAAAATTTTTTCGAAAAAATAAAAAAAAAAATTCAAAAAACAAATCGAAAAAAAAAATTTTCGAAAAAATAAAAAAAAAATCTAAAAAAAAATAAAAAAAAAATTTTCGAAAAAATAAAAAAAAAATTTCAAAAAAAAAATTCAAAAAAAAAATTCTAAAAAAATTCAAAAAAAAAATCGAAAAAAAAAATTTTCGAAAAAATAAAAAAAAAAATTCAAAAAAAAAATTCAAAAAAAAATTTCAAAAAAAATTCAAAAAAAAAATCGAAAAAAAAATTCAAAAAAAAATCGAAAAAATAAAAAAAAATCTCAAAAAAAATAAAAAAAAAATCGAAAAAAAAATTTTTCGAAAAAATAAAAAAAAAATCTCAAAAAAAATAAAAAAAAAATTTTCGAAAAAATAAAAAAAAAATTTCAAAAAAAAAATTCAAAAAAAAAATTCTAAAAAAATTCAAAAAAAAAATCGAAAAAAAAAATTTTAGAAAAAATAAAAAAAAAATTTCAAAAAAAAAATTCAAAAAAAAATTTCAAAAAAAATTCAAAAAAAAAATCGAAAAAAAAATTCAAAAAAAAATCGAAAAAATAAAAAAAAATCTCAAAAAAAAAAAAAAAAAATCGAAAAAAAAATTTTTCGAAACAATAGAAAAAAAAATTCAAAAAAAAAATAAAAAAAAAAATTTTCAAAAAAAAAATTTCAAAAAAAATTCAAAAAAAAAAATTTCAAAAAAAAAAAAAAAAAAATTCAAAAAAAAAATCAAAAAAAAATTGAAAAAAAAATTGAAAAAAAATTTCAAAAAAAATTCAAAAAAAAAATCGAAAAAAAAATTTAAAAAAAAATAAAAAAAAAAATTGAAAAAAAAAATTTTCGAAAAAATAAAAAAAAAATTCAAAAAAAAATCAAAAAAAAATTTTTCAAAAAAAAAATTGAAAAAAAAAATTCAAAAAAAAAATCGAAAAAAAAAAATTTTCAATAAAAATTCAAAAAAAAATCGAAAAAAAATTTTTTCGAAAAAATAAAAAAAAAATTTAAAAAAAAATAAAAAAAAATCGAAAAAAATAATTTTCGAAAAAATAAAAAAAAAAATTTCAAAAAAAAATCAAAAAAAATTTTTCAAAAAAAAAATTCAAAAAAAATTAAAAAAAAATCGAAAAAAAAAATTTTCAAAAAAAAAATCCAAAAAAAATTCAAAAAAAAAATCGAAAAAAATTTTTTCGAAAATATAAAAAAAAATTTAAAAAAAAATCGAAAAAAAAAATTTTTAAAAAATAAAAAAAAAATCTCAAAAAAAATCGAAAAAAAAATTTTCGAAAAAATAAAAAAAAAATTCAAAAAAAAAATCGAAAAAAATTTTTTCGAAAAAATAAAAAAAAAATTCAAAAAAAAAATCGAAAAAAAAAATTTTCGAAAAAATAAAAAAAAAATCTCAAAAAAAATTAAAAAAAAATTTTCGAAAAAATAAAAAAAAATTTCAAAAAAAAAATTCAAAAAAAAAATTCTAAAAAAATTCAAAAAAAAATCGAAAAAAAAAATTTTCGAAAAAATAAAAAAAAAATTTCAAAAAAAATTAAAAAAAAATTTTCAAAAAAAAATTGAAAAAAAATTTCAAAAAAAATTCAAAAAAAAATCGAAAAAAAAATTTTTCGAAAAAATAAAAAAAAAAATTCAAAAAAAAAATTCAAAAAAAAATTTCAAAAAAAATTCATAAAAAAAATCGAAAAAAAAATTCAAAAAAAAAATCGAAAAAATAAAAAAAAATCTCGAAAAAAATAAAAAAAAATCGAAAAAAAAAATTTTCGAAAAAATAGAAAAAAAAATTCAAAAAAAAAATCAAAAAAAAAAATTTTCAAAAAAAAAATTTCAAAAAAAATTCAAAAAAAAAAATTTCAAAAAAAAAAAAAAAAAAATTTCAAAAAAAAAATCAAAAAAAAATTTTCAAAAAAAAATTGAAAAAAAATTTCAAAAAAAATTCAAAAAAAAAATCGAAAAAAAAATTTTTCGAAAAAATAAAAAAAAAATTTTAAAAAAAATAAAAAAAAAATCGAAAAAAAAAATTTTCGAAAAAATAAAAAAAAAAATTTCAAAAAAAAATCAAAAAAAAATTTTTCAAAAAAAAAATTGAAAAAAAAAATTAAAAAAAAATTTAAAAAAAAATCGAAAAAAAATTTTTCAAAAAAAAAATTGAAAAAAAAAATAAAAAAAAAAATTTTCAAAAAAAAAATTTCAAAAAAAATTCAAAAAAAATCGAAAAAAATTTTTTCGAAAAAATAAAAAAAAAATTCAAAAAAAAAATCGAAAAAAAAAAATTTCGAAAAAATAAAAAAAAAATCTCAAAAAAAATAAAAAAAAAAATTTCGAAAAAATTAAAAAAAAATTTCAAAAAAAAAAATCAAAAAAAAAATTCTAAAAAAATTCAAAAAAAAAATCGAAAAAAAAAATTTTCGAAAAAATAAAAAAAAAATCTAAAAAAAAATAAAAAAAAAATTTTCGAAAAAATAAAAAAAAAAATTCAAAAAACAAATCGAAAAAAAAAATTTTCGAAAAAATAAAAAAAAAATCTAAAAAAAAATAAAAAAAAAATTTTCGAAAAAATAAAAAAAAAATTTCAAAAAAAAAATTCAAAAAAAAAATTCTAAAAAAATTCAAAAAAAAAATCGAAAAAAAAAATTTTCGAAAAAATAAAAAAAAAAATTCAAAAAAAAAATTCAAAAAAAAATTTCAAAAAAAATTCAAAAAAAAAATCGAAAAAAAAATTAAAAAAAAATTTAAAAAAAAATCGAAAAAAAATTTTTCAAAAAAAAAATTGAAAAAAAAAATAAAAAAAAAAATTTTCAAAAAAAAAATTTCAAAAAAAATTCAAAAAAAATCGAAAAAAATTTTTTCGAAAAAATAAAAAAAAAATTCAAAAAAAAAATCGAAAAAAAAAAATTTCGAAAAAATAAAAAAAAAATCTCAAAAAAAATAAAAAAAAAAATTTCGAAAAAATTAAAAAAAAATTTCAAAAAAAAAAATCAAAAAAAAAATTCTAAAAAAATTCAAAAAAAAAATCGAAAAAAAAAATTTTCGAAAAAATAAAAAAAAAATTCAAAAAAAATTTAAAAAAAATTTTCAAAAAAAAATTGAAAAAAAATTTCAAAAAAAATTCAAAAAAAAAATCGAAAAAAAAAATTTAAAAAAAAATTCAACAAAAAAATCGAAAAAAAAATTCAAAAAAAAAATCGAAAAAATAAAAAAAAATCTCAAAAAAAATAAAAAAAAAATCGAAAAAAAAATTTTTCGAAAAAATAGAAAAAAAAATTCAAAAAAAAAATCAAAAAAAAAAATTTTCAAAAAAAAAATTTCAAAAAAAATTAAAAAAAAAAAATTTCAAAAAAAAAAAAAAAAAAATTTCAAAAAAAAAATCAAAAAAAAATTTTCAAAAAAAATTGAAAAAAAATTTCAAAAAAAATTCAAAAAAAAAATCGAAAAAAAAATTTTTCGAAAAAATAAAAAAAAAAATTAAAAAAAAATTAAAAAAAAAATCGAAAAAAAAAATTTTCGAAAAAATAAAAAAAAAAATTTCAAAAAAAAATCAAAAAAAAATTTTTCAAAAAAAAAATTGAAAAAAAAAATTCAAAAAAAATTAAAAAAAAAATCGAAAAAAAAATTATCAAAAAAAAAATTGAAAAAAAAAATAAAAAAAAAAATTTTCAAAAAAAAATTTCAAAAAAAATTCAAAAAAAAAATCGAAAAAAATTTTTTCGAAAAAATAAAAAAAAAATTCAAAAAAAAAATCGAAAAAAAAAATTTTCGAAAAAATAAAAAAAAAATCTCAAAAAAAATAAAAAAAAATTTTTCGAAAAAATAAAAAAATTTCAAAAAAAAAATTCAAAAAAAAAATTCTAAAAAAATTCAAAAAAAAAATCGAAAAAAAAAATTTTCGAAAAAATAAAAAAAAAATTTCAAAAAAAATTTCAAAAAAATTTTCAAAAAAGAATTGAAAAAAAATTTCAAAAAAAATTCAAAAAAAAAATCGAAAAAAAAAATTTTCGAAAAAATAAAAAAAAAATTCAAAAAAAAAATTCAAAAAAAAATTTCAAAAAAAATTCAAAAAAAAAATCGAAAAAAAAATTCAAAAAAAAAATCGAAAAAATAAAAAAAAATCTCAAAAAAAATAAAAATAAAATCGAAAAAAAAATTTTTCGAAAGAATAGAAAAAAAAATTCAAAAAAAAAATCAAAAAAAAAATTTTCAAAAAAAAAATTTCAAAAAAAATTCAAAAAAAAAATTTCAAAAAAAAAAAAAAAAATTACAAAAAAAAAATCAAAAAAAAATTTTCAAAAAAAAAATTGAAAAAAAAATTTCAAAAAAAATTCAAAAAAAAATCGAAAAAAAAAATTTTCAATAAAAATTCAAAAAAAAATCGAAAAAAAAAATTTCGAAAAAATAAAAAAAAAATTTCAAAAAAAATAAAAAAAAAATCGAAAAAAAAAATTTTCGAAAAAATAAAAAAAAAATTTCAAAAAAAAATCAAAAAAAAAATTTTCAAAAAAAAAATTGAAAAATAATTCAAAAAAAAAATCGAAAAAAAAAATTTTCGAAAAAATAAAAAAAAAATCAAAAAAAAAAATTAAAAAAAAAAATTGAAAAAAAAAATCCAAAAGAAATTCAAAAAAAAACGAAAACAAAATTTTCGAAAAAATAAAAAAAAAAATTCAAAAAAAATAAAAAAAAAATTTTCAAAAAAAAATTTCAAAAAAAATTCAAAAAAAAAATCGAAAAAAAATTTTTCGAAAAAATAAAAAAAAAATTCAAAAAAAAAAATTTTCAAAAAAAATTCAAAAAAAAATCGAAAAAAAATTTTTTCGAAAAAATAAAAAAAAAAATTCAAAAAAAATAAAAAAAAAATTTTCAAAAAAAAATTTCAAAAAAAATTCAAAAAAAAAATCGAAAAAAAAATTTTCGAAAAAATAAAAAAAAAATCAAAAAAAAAATTTTAAAAAAAATTTCAAAAAAAAATTGAAAAAAAATTTCAAAAAAAATTCAAAAAAAAATCGAAAAAAAAAATTTTCGAAAAAATTAAAAAAAAATTTTCAAAAAAAAATTGAAAAAAAAATTCAAAAAAAAAATCGAAAAAAAAATTTTTCGAAAAAATAAAAAAAAATTTCAAAAAAAATAAAAAAAAAAATTTCAAAAAAAAATTTCAAAAAAAATTCAAAAAAAATCGAAAAAAAAATTTTTCGAAAAAATAAAAAAAAAATTTCAAAAAAAAATCAAAAAAAAATTTTTCAAAAAAAAAATTGAAAAAAAAAATTCAAAAAAAATTTTCAAAAAAAAAATTGAAAAAAAAAATAAAAAAAAAATTTTCAAAAACAAATTTCAAAAAAAATTTAAAAAAAATTTTCAAAAAAAAAATTCAAAAAAAATTCAAAAAAAAAATCGAAAAAAAATAAAAAAAAAAATTCAAAAAAAAAATCGAAAAAAAAAATTTTCGAAAAAATGAAAAAAAATCTCAAAAAAAAACTCAAAAAAAAAATCGAAAAAAAAATTTTCGAAAAAATAAAAAAAAAATTCAAAAAAAAAATCGAAAAAAAAATTTTTCGAAAAAATGAAAAAAAATAAAAAAAAAATCTTTCGAAAAAATAAAAAAAATTTCAAAAAAAATTTTAAAAAAAATTTCAAAAAAAAATTGAAAAAAAATTTCAAAAAAAATTCAAAAAAAAATGGAAAAAAAAATTTTTCGAAAAAATAAAAAAATTGAAAAAAAAAATTCAAAAAAAATTAAAAAAAAAATCGAAAAAAAAAATTTTCAAAAAAAAAATTGAAAAAAAAAATAAAAAAAAAATTTTCAAAAAAAAATTTCAAAAAAAATTTAAAAAAAATTTTCAAAAAAAAATTTCAAAAAAAATTCAAAAAAAAAATCGAAAAAATAAAAAAAAATTCAAAAAAAAAATCGAAAAAAAAATTTTTCGAAAAAATGAAAAAAAATCTCAAAAAAAAATTCAAAAAAAAATCGAAAAAAAAATTTTCGAAAAAATAAAAAAAAAATTCAAAAAAAAAATCGAAAAAAAAAATTTTCGAAAAAATGAAAAAAAATCTCAAAAAAAATTAAAAAAAAATCGAAAAAAAAATTTTTCGAAAAAATAAAAAAAATTTCAAAAAAAATTTTAAAAAAAATTTCAAAAAAAAATTGAAAAAAAATTTCAAAAAAAATTCAAAAAAAAATGGAAAAAAAAAATTTTCGAAAAAATAAAAAAATTTAAAAAAAAATTTCAAAAAAAATTCAAAAAAAAATCGAAAAAAAAAAATTTTCAATAAAAATTCAAAAAAAAATTTCGAAAAAATAAAAAAAAAATTTCAAAAAAAATAAAAAAAAAATCGAAAAAAAAATTTTCGAAAAAATAAAAAAAAAAATCAAAAAAAAATCGAAAAAAAAATTTTTCGAAAAAATAAAAAAAAAATTGAAAAAAAAAATCCAAAAGAAATTCAAAAAAAAACGAAAACAAAATTTTCGAAAAAATAAAAAAAAAAATTCAAAAAAAATAAAAAAAAAATTTTCAAAAAAAAATTTCAAAAAAAATTCAAAAAAAAAATCGAAAAAAAATTTTTCGAAAAAATAAAAAAAAAATTCAAAAAAAAAAATTTTCAAAAAAAATTCAAAAAAAAATCGAAAAAAAATTTTTTCGAAAAAATAAAAAAAAAAATTCAAAAAAAATAAAAAAAAAATTTTCAAAAAAAAATTTCAAAAAAAATTCAAAAAAAAAATCGAAAAAAAAATTTTCGAAAAAATAAAAAAAAAATCAAAAAAAAAATTTTAAAAAAAATTTCAAAAAAAAATTGAAAAAAAATTTCAAAAAAAATTCAAAAAAAAATCGAAAAAAAAAATTTTCGAAAAAATTAAAAAAAAATTTTCAAAAAAAAATTGAAAAAAAAATTCAAAAAAAAAATCGAAAAAAAAATTTTTCGAAAAAATAAAAAAAAATTTCAAAAAAAATAAAAAAAAAAATTTCAAAAAAAAATTTCAAAAAAAATTCAAAAAAAATCGAAAAAAAAATTTTTCGAAAAAATAAAAAAAAAATTTCAAAAAAAAATCAAAAAAAAATTTTTCAAAAAAAAAATTGAAAAAAAAAATTCAAAAAAAATTTAAAAAAAAATCGAAAAAAAAATTTTCAAAAAAAAAATTGAAAAAAAAAATAAAAAAAAAAATTTTCAAAAACAAATTTCAAAAAAAATTTAAAAAAAATTTTCAAAAAAAAAATTCAAAAAAAATTCAAAAAAAAAAATCGAAAAAAAATAAAAAAAAAATTCAAAAAAAAAATCGAAAAAAAAAATTTTCGAAAAAATGAAAAAAAATCTCAAAAAAAAACTCAAAAAAAAAATCGAAAAAAAAATTTTCGAAAAAATAAAAAAAAAATTCAAAAAAAAAATCGAAAAAAAAATTTTTCGAAAAAATGAAAAAAAATAAAAAAAAAATCTTTCGAAAAAATAAAAAAAATTTCAAAAAAAATTTTAAAAAAAATTTCAAAAAAAAATTGAAAAAAAATTTCAAAAAAAATTCAAAAAAAAATGGAAAAAAAAATTTTTCGAAAAAATAAAAAAATTGAAAAAAAAAATTGAAAAAAAATTAAAAAAAAAATCGAAAAAAAAAATTTTCAAAAAAAAAATTGAAAAAAAAAATAAAAAAAAAATTTTCAAAAAAAAATTTCAAAAAAAATTTAAAAAAAATTTTCAAAAAAAAATTTCAAAAAAAATTCAAAAAAAAAATCGAAAAAATAAAAAAAAATTCAAAAAAAAAATCGAAAAAAAAATTTTTCGAAAAAATGAAAAAAAATCTCAAAAAAAAATTCAAAAAAAAATCGAAAAAAAAATTTTCGAAAAAATAAAAAAAAAATTCAAAAAAAAAATCGAAAAAAAAAATTTTCGAAAAAATGAAAAAAAATCTCAAAAAAAATAAAAAAAAAATCGAAAAAAAAATTTTTCGAAAAAATAAAAAAAATTTCAAAAAAAATTTTAAAAAAAATTTCAAAAAAAAATTGAAAAAAAATTTCAAAAAAAATTCAAAAAAAAATGGAAAAAAAAAATTTTCGAAAAAATAAAAAAATTTAAAAAAAAATTTCAAAAAAAATTCAAAAAAAAATCGAAAAAAAAAAATTTTCAATAAAAATTCAAAAAAAAATTTCGAAAAAATAAAAAAAAAATTTCAAAAAAAATAAAAAAAAAATCGAAAAAAAAATTTTCGAAAAAATAAAAAAAAAAATCAAAAAAAAATCGAAAAAAAAATTTTTCGAAAAAATAAAAAAAAATAAAAAAAAAAATCGAAAAAAAAATTTTTCGAAAAAATAAAAAAAAAAATTTCAAAAAAAAATCAAAAAAAAATTTTTCAAAAAAAAAATTGAAAAAAAAATTTCAAAAAAAATTCAAAAAAAAAATCGAAAAACAAATTCAAAAAAAAAATCGAAAAAATAAAAAAAAATCTCAAAAAAAATAAAAAAAAATCGAAAAAAAAATTCAAAAAAAAAATCAAAAAAAAAAATCAAAAAAAAAAATTTTTAAAAAAATTCAAAAAAAAAAATTTCAAAAAAAAAAAAAAAAAAATTCAAAAAAAAAATTTTCAAAAAAAAATTGAAAAAAAATTTCAAAAAAAATTCAAAAAAAAAATCGAAAAAAAAATTTTTCGAAAAAATAAAAAAAAAATTTAAAAAAAAATAAAAAAAAAAATCGAAAAAAAAAATTTTCGAAAAAATAAAAAAAAAAATTTCAAAAAAAAATCAAAAAAAAATTTTTCAAAAAAAAAATTGAAAAAAAAAATTCAAAAAAAAATCGAAAAAAAAAAATTTTCAATAAAAATTCAAAAAAAAATCGAAAAAAAATTTTTTCGAAAAAATAAAAAAAAAATTTAAAAAAAAATAAAAAAAAAATCGAAAAAAAAAATTTTCGAAAAAATAAAAAAAAAAATTTCAAAAAAAAATCAAAAAAAAATTTTTCAAAAAAAAATTTCAAAAAAAATTCAAAAAAAAAATCGAAAAAAAATTTTTCGAAAAAATAAAAAAAAAATTCAAAAAAAAAAATTTTCAAAAAAAATTCAAAAAAAAATCGAAAAAAATTTTTTTCGAAAAAATAAAAAAAAAAATTCAAAAAAAATAAAAAAAAAATTTTCAAAAAAAAATTGAAAAATAATTCAAAAAAAAAATCGAAAAAAAAAATTTTCGAAAAAATAAAAAAAAAATCAAAAAAAAAAATTAAAAAAAAAAAATTGAAAAAAAAAATCCAAAAGAAATTCAAAAAAAAAACGAAAACAAAATTTTCGAAAAAATAAAAAAAAAATTCAAAAAAAATAAAAAAAAATTTTCAAAAAAAAATTTCAAAAAAAATTCAAAAAAAAAATCGAAAAAAAATTTTTCGAAAAAATAAAAAAAAAATTCAAAAAAAAAAATTTTCAAAAAAAATTCAAAAAAAAATCGAAAAAAAATTTTTTCGAAAAAATAAAAAAAAAAATTCAAAAAAAATAAAAAAAAAATTTTCAAAAAAAAATTTCAAAAAAAAATTCAAAAAAAAAATCGAAAAAAAAATTTTCGAAAAAATAAAAAAAAAAATCAAAAAAAAAATTTTAAAAAAAATTTCAAAAAAAAATTGAAAAAAAATTTCAAAAAAAATTCAAAAAAAAATCGAAAAAAAAAATTTTTGAAAAAATTAAAAAAAAATTTTCAAAAAAAAATTGAAAAAAAAATTCAAAAAAAAAATCGAAAAAAAAATTTTTCGAAAAAATAAAAAAAAATTTCAAAAAAAATAAAAAAAAAAATTTCAAAAAAAAATTTCAAAAAAAATTCAAAAAAAATCGAAAAAAAAATTTTTCGAAAAAATAAAAAAAAAATTTCAAAAAAAAATCAAAAAAAAATTTTTCAAAAAAAAAATTTAAAAAAAAAATTCAAAAAAAATTAAAAAAAAAATCGAAAAAAAAATTTTCAAAAAAAAAATTGAAAAAAAAAATAAAAAAAAAATTTTCAAAAACAAATTTCAAAAAAAATTTAAAAAAAATTTTCAAAAAAAAAATTCAAAAAAAATTCAAAAAAAAAAATCGAAAAAAAATAAAAAAAAAATTCAAAAAAAAAATCGAAAAAAAAAATTTTCGAAAAAATGAAAAAAAATCTCAAAAAAAAACTCAAAAAAAAAATCGAAAAAAAAATTTTCGAAAAAATAAAAAAAAAATTCAAAAAAAAAATCGAAAAAAAAATTTTTCGAAAAAATGAAAAAAAATAAAAAAAAAATCTTTCGAAAAAATAAAAAAAATTTCAAAAAAAATTTTAAAAAAAATTTCAAAAAAAAATTGAAAAAAAATTTCAAAAAAAATTCAAAAAAAAATGGAAAAAAAAATTTTTCGAAAAAATAAAAAAATTGAAAAAAAAAATTCAAAAAAAATTAAAAAAAAAATCGAAAAAAAAAATTTTCAAAAAAAAAATTGAAAAAAAAAATAAAAAAAAAATTTTCAAAAAAAAATTTCAAAAAAAATTTTAAAAAAATTTTCAAAAAAAAATTTCAAAAAAAATTCAAAAAAAAAATCGAAAAAATAAAAAAAAATTCAAAAAAAAAATCGAAAAAAAAATTTTTCGAAAAAATGAAAAAAAATCTCAAAAAAAAATTCAAAAAAAAATCGAAAAAAAAATTTTCGAAAAAATAAAAAAAAAATTCAAAAAAAAAATCGAAAAAAAAATTTTTCGAAAAAATGAAAAAAAATCTCAAAAAAAATAAAAAAAAAATCGAAAAAAAAATTTTTCGAAAAAATAAAAAAAATTTCAAAAAAAATTTTTAAAAAAATTTCAAAAAAAAATTGAAAAAAAATTTCAAAAAAAATTCAAAAAAAAATGGAAAAAAAAAATTTTCGAAAAAATAAAAAAATTTAAAAAAAAATTTCAAAAAAAATTCAAAAAAAAATCGAAAAAAAAAAATTTTCAATAAAAATTCAAAAAAAAATTTCGAAAAAATAAAAAAAAAATTTCAAAAAAAATAAAAAAAAAATCGAAAAAAAAATTTTCGAAAAAATAAAAAAAAAATCAAAAAAAAATCGAAAAAAAAATTTTTCGAAAAAATAAAAAAAAATAAAAAAAAAATCGAAAAAAAAATTTTTCGAAAAAATAAAAAAAAAAAATTCAAAAAAAAATCAAAAAAAAATTTTTCAAAAAAAAAATTGAAAAAAAAATTTCAAAAAAAATTCAAAAAAAAAATCGAAAAACAAATTCAAAAAAAAAATCGAAAAAATAAAAAAAAATCTCAAAAAAAATAAAAAAAAATCGAAAAAAAAATTCAAAAAAAAAATCAAAAAAAAAAATTTTCAAAAAAAAAATTTTTAAAAAAATTCAAAAAAAAAAATTTCAAAAAAAAAAAAAAAAAAATTCAAAAAAAAAATCAAAAAAAAATTTTCAAAAAAAAATTGAAAAAAAATTTCAAAAAAAATTCAAAAAAAAAATCGAAAAAAAAATTTTTCGAAAAAATAAAAAAAAAATTTAAAAAAAAATTAAAAAAAAAATCGAAAAAAAAAATTTTCGAAAAAAAAATTTTTAAAAAAATTCAAAAAAAAAAATTTCAAAAAAAAAAAAAAAAAAAATTCAAAAAAAAAATCAAAAAAAAATTTTCAAAAAAAAATTGAAAAAAAATTTCAAAAAAAATTCAAAAAAAAAATCGAAAAAAAAATTTTTCGAAAAAATAAAAAAAAAATTCAAAAAAAAATCAAAAAAAAATTTTTCAAAAAAAAAATTGAAAAAAAAAATTCAAAAAAAAATCGAAAAAAAAAAATTTTCAATAAAAATTAAAAAAAAAATCGAAAAAAAATTTTTTCGAAAAAATAAAAAAAAAATTTAAAAAAAAATAAAAAAAAAATCGAAAAAAAAAATTTTCGAAAAAATAAAAAAAAAAATTTCAAAAAAAAATCAAAAAAAAATTTTTCAAAAAAAAAATTGAAAAAAAAAATTCAAAAAAAATTTAAAAAAAATCGAAAAAAAAAATTTTCAAAAAAAAATTGAAAAAAAATTTCGAAAAAAATTCAAAAAAAAAATCGAAAAAAAATTTTTTCGAAAAAATAAAAAAAAAATTTCAAAAAAAATAAAAAAAAAAATTTCAAAAAAAAATTTCAAAAAAAAATCGAAAAAAAAATTTTCGAAAAAATAAAAAAAAAATTCAAAAAAAAAAATCGAAAAAAATTTTTTCGAAAAAATAAAAAAAAATTCAAAAAAAAAATCGAAAAAAAATTTTTTCGAAAAAATAAAAAAAAAATCTCAAAAAAAATAAAAAAAAAATTTTCGAAAAAATAAAAAAAAAATTTCAAAAAAAAAATTCAAAAAAAAAATTCTAAAAAAATTCAAAAAAAAAATCGAAAAAAAAATTTTTCGAAAAAATAAAAAAAAAATTTCAAAAAAAAAATTCAAAAAAAATTTCAAAAAAAATTCAAAAAAAAAATCGAAAAAAAAATTCAAAAAAAAATCGAAAAAATAAAAAAAAATCTCAAAAAAAATTAAAAAAAAATCGAAAAAAAATTTTTTCGAAAAAATAAAAAAAAAATCTCAAAAAAAATAAAAAAAAATTTTTCGAAAAAATAAAAAAAAAATTTCAAAAAAAAAATTCAAAAAAAAATTTCAAAAAAAATTCAAAAAAAAAATCGAAAAAAAAATTCAAAAAAAAATCGAAAAAATAAAAAAAAATCTCAAAAAAAATAAAAAAAAAATCGAAAAAAAATTTTTTCGAAACAATAGAAAAAAAAATTCAAAAAAAAATCAAAAAAAAAAATTTTCAAAAAAAAAATTTCAAAAAAAATTCAAAAAAAAAAATTTCAAAAAAAAAAAAAAAAAATTTCAAAAAAAAAATCAAAAAAAAATTAAAAAAAAATTTCAAAAAAAATTCAAAAAAAAAATCGAAAAAAAAATTAAAAAAAAAATAAAAAAAAAATCGAAAAAAAAAATTTTCGAAAAAATAAAAAAAAAATTTCAAAAAAAAATCAAAAAAAAATTTTTCAAAAAAAAAATTGAAAAAAAAAATTCAAAAAAAAATCGAAAAAAAAAAATTTTCAATAAAAATTCAAAAAAAAATCGAAAAAAAATTTTTTCGAAAAAATAAAAAAAAAATTAAAAAAAAAATAAAAAAAAAAATCGAAAAAAAAAATTTTCGAAAAAATAAAAAAAAAAATTTCAAAAAAAAAATCAAAAAAAAAATTTTCAAAAAAAAAATTCAAAAAAAATTAAAAAAAAAATCGAAAAAAAAAATTTTCAAAAAAAAATTGAAAAAAAAAATAAAAAAAAAATTTTCAAAAAAAAATTCCAAAAAAAATTAAAAAAAAAAATCGAAAAAAATTTTTTCGAAAATATAAAAAAAAATTAAAAAAAAAATCGAAAAAAAAAATTTTCGAAAAAATAAAAAAAAAATCTCAAAAAAAATCGAAAAAAAAATTTTCGAAAAAATAAAAAAAAAATTCAAAAAAAAAATCGAAAAAATAAAAAAAATCTCAAAAAAAATAAAAAAAAAATCGAAAAAATAGAAAAAAAAATTCAAAAAAAAAATCAAAAAAAAAATTTTCAAAAAAAAAATTTCAAAAAAAATTCAAAAAAAAAAATTTAAAAAAAAATTCAAAAAAAAAAATTTCAAAAAAAAAATCAAAAAAAAATTTTCAAAAAAAAAATTGAAAAAAAAAATCGAAAAAAAAAATTTTCAATAAAAATTCAAAAAAAAATCGAAAAAAAAAATTTCGAAAAAATAAAAAAAAAATTTCAAAAAAAATAAAAAAAAAATCGAAAAAAAAATTTTTCAAAAAAAAAATAAAAAAAAAATTTTCAAAAAAAAAATTCAAAAAAAAAATTGAAAAGAAATTAAAAAAAAAATCGAAAAAAAAAATTTTCGAAAAAATAAAAAAAAAATTCAAAAAAAATAAAAAAAAAATTTTCAAAAAAAAATTTCAAAAAAAATTCAAAAAAAAAATCGAAAAAAAAAATTTCGAAAAAATAAAAAAAAATTCAAAAAAAAAAATTTTCAAAAAAAAATCGAAAAAAAAATTTTTCGAAAAAATAAAAAAAAAAATTCAAAAAAAATAAAAAAAAAATTTTCAAAAAAAAAATTTCAAAAAAAATTCAAAAAAAAAATCGAAAAAAAAATTTTCGAAAAAATAAAAAAAATATTCAAAAAAAAAAATTTTCAAAAAAAATTCAAAAAAAAATCGAAAAAAAAATTTTCGAAAAAATAAAAAAAAAATTCAAAAAAAAAATCGAAAAAAATTTTTTTCGAAAAAATAGAAAAAAAATTCAAAAAAAAAAATTTTCAAAAAAAATTCAAAAAAAAATCGAAAAAAAAATTTTCGAAAAAATAAAAAAAAAATTCAAAAAAAAAATCGAAAAAAAAATTTTTCGAAAAAATGAAAAAAAATCTCAAAAAAAATAAAAAAAAAATCGAAAAAAAAATTTTTCGAAAAAATAAAAAAAAATTTCAAAAAAAATTTAAAAAAAAATTTCAAAAAAAAATTGAAAAAAAATTTCAAAAAATATTCAAAAAAAAATCGAAAAAAAAAATTTTCGAAAAAATAATAAAAAAAATTTCAAAAAAAAATTGAAAAAAAATTTCGAAAAAAATTCAAAAAAAAAATCGAAAAAAAAATTTTTCGAAAAAATAAAAAAAAAAATTTCAAAAAAAAAAAAAAAAAAATTTCAAAAAAAAATTTCAAAAAAAATTAAAAAAAAATCGAAAAAAAAATTCAAAAAAAAAATCGAAAAAATAAAAAAAAATCTCAAAAAAAATAAAAAAAAAATCGAAAAAAAATTTTTTCGAAAAAATAGAAAAAAAAATTCAAAAAAAAAAACAAAAAAAAAATTTTCAAAAAAAAAATTTCAAAAAAAATAAAAAAAAAAAATTTCAAAAAAAAAAAAAAAAAATTTCAAAAAAAAAATCAAAAAAAAATTTTCAAAAAAAAAATTGAAAAAAAAATTTCAAAAAAAATTCAAAAAAAAATCGAAAAAAAAAAATTTTCAATAAAAATTCAAAAAAAAATCGAAAAAAAAAATTTCGAAAAAATAAAAAAAAAAATTTCAAAAAAAATAAAAAAAAAATCGAAAAAAAAATTTTTCAAAAAAAAAATAAAAAAAAAATTTTCAAAAAAAAATTGAAAAAAAATTTCAAAAAAAATTCAAAAAAAATTGAAAAAAAAATTTTCGAAAAAATAAAAAAAAAATTTCAAAAAAAAATCAAAAAAAAAATTTTCAAAAAAAAATTCCAAAAAAAAATTGAAAAATAATTCAAAAAAATATTCGAAAAAAAAATTTTTCGAAAAAATAAAAAAAAAATCAAAAAAAAAAATTTCAAAAAAAAAATTGAAAAAAAAAATCCAAAAGAAATTCAAAAAAAAATCGAAAAAAAAAATTTTCGAAAAAATAAAAAAAAAAAATTCAAAAAAAAAAAAAAAAAAATTTTCAAAAAAAAATTTCAAAAAAAATTCAAAAAAAAATCGAAAAAAAAATTTTTCGAAAAAATAAAAAAAAAATTTTAAAAAAAATAAAAAAAAAAATCGAAAAAAAAAATTTTCGAAAAAATAAAAAAAAAATTTCAAAAAAAAAATCAAAAAAAAATTTTTCAAAAAAAAAATTGAAAAAAAAAAATTCAAAAAAAATTAAAAAAAAAATCGAAAAAAAAAATTTTCAAAAAAAAATTGAAAAAAAATTTCGAAAAAAATTCAAAAAAAAAATCGAAAAAATAAAAAAAAAAATTTCAAAAAAAATAAAAAAAAAAATTTCAAAAAAAAAATTCAAAAAAAAATCGAAAAAAAATTTTTCGAAAAAATAAAAAAAAAATTCAAAAAAAAAATCGAAAAATTTTTTTTCGAAAAAATAAAAAAAAAATTCAAAAAAAAAATTTTTCAAAAAAAATTCAAAAAAAAATCGAAAAAAAATTTTTTCGAAAAAATGAAAAAAAAATTTAAAAAAAAATAAAAAAAAAATCGAAAAAAAAAATTTTCGAAAAAATAAAAAAAAAAATCAAAAAAAAAAATCAAAAAAAAAAATTTTTAAAAAAATTCAAAAAAAAAAATTTCAAAAAAAAAAAAAAAAAAATTCAAAAAAAAAATTTTCAAAAAAAAATTGAAAAAAAATTTCAAAAAAAATTCAAAAAAAAAATCGAAAAAAAAATTTTTCGAAAAAATAAAAAAAAAATTTAAAAAAAAATAAAAAAAAAATCGAAAAAAAAAATTTTCGAAAAAATAAAAAAAAAAATTTCAAAAAAAAATCAAAAAAAAATTTTTCAAAAAAAAAATTGAAAAAAAAAATTCAAAAAAAAATCGAAAAAAAAAAATTTTCAATAAAAATTCAAAAAAAAATCGAAAAAAAATTTTTTCGAAAAAATAAAAAAAAAATTTAAAAAAAAATAAAAAAAAAATCGAAAAAAAAAATTTTCGAAAAAATAAAAAAAAAAATTTCAAAAAAAAATCAAAAAAAAATTTTTCAAAAAAAAATTTCAAAAAAAATTCAAAAAAAAAATCGAAAAAAAATTTTTCGAAAAAATAAAAAAAAAATTCAAAAAAAAAAATTTTCAAAAAAAATTCAAAAAAAAATCGAAAAAAATTTTTTTCGAAAAAATAAAAAAAAAAATTCAAAAAAAATAAAAAAAAAATTTTCAAAAAAAAATTGAAAAATAATTCAAAAAAAAAATCGAAAAAAAAAATTTTCGAAAAAATAAAAAAAAAATCAAAAAAAAAAATTAAAAAAAAAAAATTGAAAAAAAAAATCCAAAAGAAATTCAAAAAAAAAACGAAAACAAAATTTTCGAAAAAATAAAAAAAAAATTCAAAAAAAATAAAAAAAAAATTTTCAAAAAAAAATTTCAAAAAAAATTCAAAAAAAAAATCGAAAAAAAATTTTTCGAAAAAATAAAAAAAAAATTCAAAAAAAAAAATTTTCAAAAAAAATTCAAAAAAAAATCGAAAAAAAATTTTTTCGAAAAAATAAAAAAAAAAATTCAAAAAAAATAAAAAAAAAATTTTCAAAAAAAAATTTCAAAAAAAAATTCAAAAAAAAAATCGAAAAAAAAATTTTCGAAAAAATAAAAAAAAAAATCAAAAAAAAAATTTTAAAAAAAATTTCAAAAAAAAATTGAAAAAAAATTTCAAAAAAAATTCAAAAAAAAATCGAAAAAAAAAATTTTCGAAAAAATTAAAAAAAAATTTTCAAAAAAAAATTGAAAAAAAAATTCAAAAAAAAAATCGAAAAAAAAATTTTTCGAAAAAATAAAAAAAAATTTCAAAAAAAATAAAAAAAAAAATTTCAAAAAAAAATTTCAAAAAAAATTCAAAAAAAATCGAAAAAAAAATTTTTCGAAAAAATAAAAAAAAAATTTCAAAAAAAAATCAAAAAAAAATTTTTCAAAAAAAAAATTTAAAAAAAAAATTCAAAAAAAATTAAAAAAAAATCGAAAAAAAAATTTTCAAAAAAAAAATTGAAAAAAAAAATAAAAAAAAAATTTTCAAAAACAAATTTCAAAAAAAATTTAAAAAAAATTTTCAAAAAAAAAATTCAAAAAAAATTCAAAAAAAAAAATCGAAAAAAAATAAAAAAAAAATTCAAAAAAAAAATCGAAAAAAAAATTTTTCGAAAAAATGAAAAAAAATCTCAAAAAAAAACTCAAAAAAAAAATCGAAAAAAAAATTTTCGAAAAAATAAAAAAAAAATTCAAAAAAAAAATCGAAAAAAAAATTTTTCGAAAAAATGAAAAAAAATAAAAAAAAAATCTTTCGAAAAAATAAAAAAAATTTCAAAAAAAATTTTAAAAAAAATTTCAAAAAAAAATTGAAAAAAAATTTCAAAAAAAATTCAAAAAAAAATGGAAAAAAAAATTTTTCGAAAAAATAAAAAAATTGAAAAAAAAAATTCAAAAAAAATTAAAAAAAAAATCGAAAAAAAAAATTTTCAAAAAAAAAATTGAAAAAAAAAATAAAAAAAAAATTTTCAAAAAAAAATTTCAAAAAAAATTTAAAAAAAATTTTCAAAAAAAAATTTCAAAAAAAATTCAAAAAAAAAATCGAAAAAATAAAAAAAAATTCAAAAAAAAAATCGAAAAAAAAATTTTTCGAAAAAATGAAAAAAAATCTCAAAAAAAAATTCAAAAAAAAATCGAAAAAAAAATTTTCGAAAAAATAAAAAAAAAATTCAAAAAAAAAATCGAAAAAAAAATTTTTCGAAAAAATGAAAAAAAATCTCAAAAAAAATAAAAAAAAAATCGAAAAAAAAATTTTTCGAAAAAATAAAAAAAATTTCAAAAAAAATTTTTAAAAAAATTTCAAAAAAAAATTGAAAAAAAATTTCAAAAAAAATTCAAAAAAAAATGGAAAAAAAAAATTTTCGAAAAAATAAAAAAATTTAAAAAAAAATTTCAAAAAAAATTCAAAAAAAAATCGAAAAAAAAAAATTTTCAATAAAAATTCAAAAAAAAATTTCGAAAAAATAAAAAAAAAATTTCAAAAAAAATAAAAAAAAAATCGAAAAAAAAATTTTCGAAAAAATAAAAAAAAAATCAAAAAAAAATCGAAAAAAAAATTTTTCGAAAAAATAAAAAAAAATAAAAAAAAAATCGAAAAAAAAATTTTTCGAAAAAATAAAAAAAAAAATTTCAAAAAAAAATCAAAAAAAAATTTTTCAAAAAAAAAATTGAAAAAAAAATTTCAAAAAAAATTCAAAAAAAAAATCGAAAAACAAATTCAAAAAAAAAATCGAAAAAATAAAAAAAAATCTCAAAAAAAATAAAAAAAAATCGAAAAAAAAATTCAAAAAAAAAATCAAAAAAAAAAATTTTCAAAAAAAAAATTTTTAAAAAAATTCAAAAAAAAAAATTTCAAAAAAAAAAAAAAAAAAATTCAAAAAAAAAATCAAAAAAAAATTTTCAAAAAAAAATTGAAAAAAAATTTCAAAAAAAATTCAAAAAAAAAATCGAAAAAAAAATTTTTCGAAAAAATAAAAAAAAAATTTAAAAAAAAATTAAAAAAAAAATCGAAAAAAAAAATTTTCGAAAAAATAAAAAAAAAAATTTCAAAAAAAAATCAAAAAAAAATTTTTCAAAAAAAAAATTGAAAAAAAAAATTCAAAAAAAAATCGAAAAAAAAAAATTTTCAATAAAAATTAAAAAAAAAATCGAAAAAAAATTTTTTCGAAAAAATAAAAAAAAAATTTAAAAAAAAATAAAAAAAAAATCGAAAAAAAAAATTTTCGAAAAAATAAAAAAAAAAATTTCAAAAAAAAATCAAAAAAAAATTTTTCAAAAAAAAAATTGAAAAAAAAAATTCAAAAAAAATTTAAAAAAAATCGAAAAAAAAAATTTTCAAAAAAAAATTGAAAAAAAATTTCGAAAAAAATTCAAAAAAAAAATCGAAAAAAAATTTTTTCGAAAAAATAAAAAAAAAATTTCAAAAAAAATAAAAAAAAAAATTTCAAAAAAAAATTTCAAAAAAAAATCGAAAAAAAAATTTTCGAAAAAATAAAAAAAAAATTCAAAAAAAAAAATCGAAAAAAATTTTTTCGAAAAAATAAAAAAAAATTCAAAAAAAAAATCGAAAAAAAATTTTTTCGAAAAAATAAAAAAAAAATCTCAAAAAAAATAAAAAAAAAATTTTCGAAAAAATAAAAAAAAAATTTCAAAAAAAAAATTCAAAAAAAAAATTCTAAAAAAATTCAAAAAAAAAATCGAAAAAAAAATTTTTCGAAAAAATAAAAAAAAAATTTCAAAAAAAAAATTCAAAAAAAATTTCAAAAAAAATTCAAAAAAAAAATCGAAAAAAAAATTCAAAAAAAAATCGAAAAAATAAAAAAAAATCTCAAAAAAAATTAAAAAAAAATCGAAAAAAAATTTTTTCGAAAAAATAAAAAAAAAATCTCAAAAAAAATAAAAAAAAATTTTTCGAAAAAATAAAAAAAAAATTTCAAAAAAAAAATTCAAAAAAAAATTTCAAAAAAAATTCAAAAAAAAAATCGAAAAAAAAATTCAAAAAAAAATCGAAAAAATAAAAAAAAATCTCAAAAAAAATAAAAAAAAAATCGAAAAAAAATTTTTTCGAAACAATAGAAAAAAAAATTCAAAAAAAAATCAAAAAAAAAAATTTTCAAAAAAAAAATTTCAAAAAAAATTCAAAAAAAAAAATTTCAAAAAAAAAAAAAAAAAATTTCAAAAAAAAAATCAAAAAAAAATTGAAAAAAAATTTCAAAAAAAATTCAAAAAAAAAATCGAAAAAAAAATTAAAAAAAAAATAAAAAAAAAATCGAAAAAAAAAATTTTCGAAAAAATAAAAAAAAAATTTCAAAAAAAAATCAAAAAAAAATTTTTCAAAAAAAAAATTGAAAAAAAAAATTCAAAAAAAAATCGAAAAAAAAAAATTTTCAATAAAAATTCAAAAAAAAATCGAAAAAAAATTTTTTCGAAAAAATAAAAAAAAAATTAAAAAAAAAATAAAAAAAAAAATCGAAAAAAAAAATTTTCGAAAAAATAAAAAAAAAAATTTCAAAAAAAAAATCAAAAAAAAAATTTTCAAAAAAAAAATTCAAAAAAAATTAAAAAAAAATTTTCGAAAAAAAAAATTTCAAAAAATAAATTTTCAAGAAAAAAAATTTTAAAAAATTCAGAAAAAATTTCAAAAAAAATTTCAAAAAAAAATCGAAAAAAAAATTTTCGAAAAAATAAAAAAAAAATTCAAAAAAAAAAATCGAAAAAAATTTTTTCGAAAAAATAAAAAAAAATTCAAAAAAAAAATCGAAAAAAAATTTTTTCGAAAAAATAAAAAAAAAATCTCAAAAAAAATAAAAAAAAAATTTTCGAAAAAATAAAAAAAAAATTTCAAAAAAAAAATTCAAAAAAAAAATTCTAAAAAAATTCAAAAAAAAAATCGAAAAAAAAATTTTTCGAAAAAATAAAAAAAAAATTTCAAAAAAAAAATTCAAAAAAAATTTCAAAAAAAATTCAAAAAAAAAATCGAAAAAAAAATTCAAAAAAAAATCGAAAAAATAAAAAAAAATCTCAAAAAAAATTAAAAAAAAATCGAAAAAAAATTTTTTCGAAAAAATAAAAAAAAAATCTCAAAAAAAATAAAAAAAAATTTTTCGAAAAAATAAAAAAAAAATTTCAAAAAAAAAATTCAAAAAAAAATTTCAAAAAAAATTCAAAAAAAAAATCGAAAAAAAAATTCAAAAAAAAATCGAAAAAATAAAAAAAAATCTCAAAAAAAATAAAAAAAAAATCGAAAAAAAATTTTTTCGAAACAATAGAAAAAAAAATTCAAAAAAAAATCAAAAAAAAAAATTTTCAAAAAAAAAATTTCAAAAAAAATTCAAAAAAAAAAATTTCAAAAAAAAAAAAAAAAAATTTCAAAAAAAAAATCAAAAAAAAATTGAAAAAAAATTTCAAAAAAAATTCAAAAAAAAAATCGAAAAAAAAATTAAAAAAAAAATAAAAAAAAAATCGAAAAAAAAAATTTTCGAAAAAATAAAAAAAAAATTCAAAAAAAAAAATCGAAAAAAATTTTTTCGAAAAAATAAAAAAAAATTCAAAAAAAAAATCGAAAAAAAATTTTTTCGAAAAAATAAAAAAAAAATCTCAAAAAAAATAAAAAAAAAATTTTCGAAAAAATAAAAAAAAAATTTCAAAAAAAAAATTCAAAAAAAAAATTCTAAAAAAATTCAAAAAAAAAATCGAAAAAAAAATTTTTCGAAAAAATAAAAAAAAAATTTCAAAAAAAAAATTCAAAAAAAATTTCAAAAAAAATTCAAAAAAAAAATCGAAAAAAAAATTCAAAAAAAAATCGAAAAAATAAAAAAAAATCTCAAAAAAAATTAAAAAAAAATCGAAAAAAAATTTTTTCGAAAAAATAAAAAAAAAATCTCAAAAAAAATAAAAAAAAATTTTTCGAAAAAATAAAAAAAAAATTTCAAAAAAAAAATTCAAAAAAAAATTTCAAAAAAAATTCAAAAAAAAAATCGAAAAAAAAATTCAAAAAAAAATCGAAAAAATAAAAAAAAATCTCAAAAAAAATAAAAAAAAAATCGAAAAAAAATTTTTTCGAAACAATAGAAAAAAAAATTCAAAAAAAAATCAAAAAAAAAAATTTTCAAAAAAAAAATTTCAAAAAAAATTCAAAAAAAAAAATTTCAAAAAAAAAAAAAAAAAATTTCAAAAAAAAAATCAAAAAAAAATTGAAAAAAAATTTCAAAAAAAATTCAAAAAAAAAATCGAAAAAAAAATTAAAAAAAAAATAAAAAAAAAATCGAAAAAAAAAATTTTCGAAAAAATAAAAAAAAAATTTCAAAAAAAAATCAAAAAAAAATTTTTCAAAAAAAAAATTGAAAAAAAAAATTCAAAAAAAAATCGAAAAAAAAAAATTTTCAATAAAAATTCAAAAAAAAATCGAAAAAAAATTTTTTCGAAAAAATAAAAAAAAAATTAAAAAAAAAATAAAAAAAAAAATCGAAAAAAAAAATTTTCGAAAAAATAAAAAAAAAATTTCAAAAAAAAAATCAAAAAAAAAATTTTCAAAAAAAAAATTCATAAAAAATTAAAAAAAAAATCGAAAAAAAAAATTTTCAAAAAAAAATTGAAAAAAAAAATAAAAAAAAAATTTTCAAAAAAAAATTCCAAAAAAAATTAAAAAAAAAATCGAAAAAAATTTTTTCGAAAATATAAAAAAAAATTAAAAAAAAAATCGAAAAAAAAAATTTTCGAAAAAATAAAAAAAAAATCTCAAAAAAAATCGAAAAAAAAATTTTCGAAAAAATAAAAAAAAAATTCAAAAAAAAAATCGAAAAAATAAAAAAAAATCTCAAAAAAAATAAAAAAAAAATCGAAAAAATAGAAAAAAAAATTCAAAAAAAAAATCAAAAAAAAAATTTTCAAAAAAAAAATTTCAAAAAAAATTCAAAAAAAAAAATTTTAAAAAAAATTCAAAAAAAAAAATTTCAAAAAAAAAATCAAAAAAAAATTTTCAAAAAAAAAATTGAAAAAAAAAATCGAAAAAAAAAATTTTCAATAAAAATTCAAAAAAAAATCGAAAAAAAAAATTTCGAAAAAATAAAAAAAAAATTTCAAAAAAAATAAAAAAAAAATCGAAAAAAAAATTTTTCAAAAAAAAAATAAAAAAAAAATTTTCAAAAAAAAAAAAAAAAAAATTTCAAAAAAAAATTTCAAAAAAAATTAAAAAAAAAATCGAAAAAAAAATTCAAAAAAAAAATCGAAAAAATAAAAAAAAATCTCAAAAAAAATAAAAAAAAAATCGAAAAAAAATTTTTTCGAAAAAATAGAAAAAAAAATTCAAAAAAAAAAACAAAAAAAAAATTTTCAAAAAAAAAATTTCAAAAAAAATACAAAAAAAAAATTTCAAAAAAAAAAAAAAAAAATTTCAAAAAAAAAATCAAAAAAAAATTTTCAAAAAAAAAATTGAAAAAAAAATTTCAAAAAAAATTCAAAAAAAAATCGAAAAAAAAAAATTTTCAATAAAAATTCAAAAAAAAATCGAAAAAAAAAATTTCGAAAAAATAAAAAAAAAATTTCAAAAAAAATAAAAAAAAAATCGAAAAAAAAATTTTTCAAAAAAAAAATAAAAAAAAAATTTTCAAAAAAAAATTGAAAAAAAATTTCAAAAAAAATTCAAAAAAAATTGAAAAAAAAATTTTCGAAAAAATAAAAAAAAAATTTCAAAAAAAAATCAAAAAAAAAATTTTCAAAAAAAAATTCCAAAAAAAAATTGAAAAATAATTCAAAAAAATATTCGAAAAAAAAATTTTTCGAAAAAATAAAAAAAAAATCAAAAAAAAAAATTTCAAAAAAAAAATTGAAAAAAAAAATCCAAAAGAAATTCAAAAAAAAATCGAAAAAAAAAATTTTCGAAAAAATAAAAAAAAAAAATTCAAAAAAAAAAAAAAAAAAATTTTCAAAAAAAAATTTCAAAAAAAATTCAAAAAAAAATCGAAAAAAAAATTTTTCGAAAAAATAAAAAAAAAATTTAAAAAAAAATAAAAAAAAAAATCGAAAAAAAAAATTTTCGAAAAAATAAAAAAAAAATTTCAAAAAAAAAATCAAAAAAAAATTTTTCAAAAAAAAAATTGAAAAAAAAAAATTCAAAAAAAATTAAAAAAAAAATCGAAAAAAAAAATTTTCAAAAAAAAATTGAAAAAAAATTTCGAAAAAAATTCAAAAAAAAAATCGAAAAAATAAAAAAAAAATTTCAAAAAAAATAAAAAAAAAAATTTCAAAAAAAAAATTCAAAAAAAAATCGAAAAAAAATTTTTCGAAAAAATAAAAAAAAAATTCAAAAAAAAAATCGAAAAATTTTTTTTCGAAAAAATAAAAAAAAAATTCAAAAAAAAAAATTTTCAAAAAAAATTCAAAAAAAAATCGAAAAAAAATTTTTTCGAAAAAATGAAAAAAAAATTTAAAAAAAAATTAAAAAAAAATCGAAAAAAAAAATTTTCGAAAAAATAAAAAAAAAAATTTCAAAAAAAAAATCAAAAAAAAATTTTTCAAAAAAAAATTGAAAAAAAAAATTCAAAAAAAATTAAAAAAAAAATCGAAAAAAAAAATTTTCAAAAAAAAATTGATAAAAAATTTCGAAAAAAATTCAAAAAAAAAATCGAAAAAATAAAAAAAAAAAATTTCAAAAAAAATAAAAAAAAAAATTTCAAAAAAAAATTTCAAAAAAAAATCGAAAAAATTTTTTTCGAAAAAATAAAAAAAAAATTCAAAAAAAAAATCGAAAAAAAAAATTTTCGAAAAAATAAAAAAAAAATCTCAAAAAAAATAAAAAAAAAATTTTCGAAAAAATAAAAAAAAAATTTCAAAAAAAAAATTCAAAAAAAAAATTCTAAAAAAATTCAAAAAAAAAATCGAAAAAAAAAATTTTCGAAAAAATAAAAAAAAAAATTCAAAAAAAAAATTCAAAAAAAAATTTCAAAAAAAATTCAAAAAAAAAATCGAAAAAAAAATTCAAAAAAAAATCGAAAAAATAAAAAAAAATCTCAAAAAAAATAAAAAAAAAATCGAAAAAAGAATTTTTCGAAAAAATAAAAAAAAAATCTCAAAAAAAATAAAAAAAAAATTTTCGAAAAAATAAAAAAAAAATTTCAAAAAAAAAATTCAAAAAAAAAAATCTAAAAAAATTCAAAAAAAAAATCGAAAAAAAAAATTTTAGAAAAAATAAAAAAAAAATTTCAAAAAAAAAATTCAAAAAAAAATTTCAAAAAAAATTCAAAAAAAAAATCGAAAAAAAAATTCAAAAAAAAATCGAAAAAATAAAAAAAAATCTCAAAAAAAATAAAAAAAAAATCGAAAAAAAAATTTTTCGAAACAATAGAAAAAAAAATTCAAAAAAAAAATAAAAAAAAAAATTTTCAAAAAAAAAATTTCAAAAAAAATTCAAAAAAAAAAATTTCAAAAAAAAAAAAAAAAAATTTCAAAAAAAAAATCAAAAAAAAATTGAAAAAAAAATTGAAAAAAAATTTCAAAAAAAATTCAAAAAAAAAATCGAAAAAAAAATTTAAAAAAAAATAAAAAAAAAAATCGAAAAAAAAATTTTCGAAAAAATAAAAAAAAAATTCAAAAAAAAATCAAAAAAAAATTTTTCAAAAAAAAAATTGAAAAAAAAAATTCAAAAAAAAAATCGAAAAAAAAAAATTTTCAATAAAAATTCAAAAAAAAATCGAAAAAAAATTTTTTCGAAAAAATAAAAAAAAAATTTAAAAAAAAATAAAAAAAAAATCGAAAAAAATAATTTTCGAAAAAATAAAAAAAAAAATTTCAAAAAAAAATCAAAAAAAATTTTTCAAAAAAAAAATTCAAAAAAAATTAAAAAAAAAATCGAAAAAAAAAATTTTCAAAAAAAAAATTGAATAAAAAAATAAATAAAAAATTTTCAAAAAAAAATTCCAAAAAAAATTCAAAAAAAAAATCGAAAAAAATTTTTTCGAAAATATAAAAAAAAATTTAAAAAAAAATCGAAAAAAAAAATTTTCGAAAAAATAAAAAAAAAATCTCAAAAAAAATCGAAAAAAAAATTTTCGAAAAAATAAAAAAAAAATTCAAAAAAAAAATCGAAAAAATAAAAAAAAATCTCAAAAAAAATTTAAAAAAAATCGAAAAAATAGAAAAAAAAATTCAAAAAAAAAATTTTCAAAAACAAAATTTCAAAAAAAATTCAAAAAAAAAAATTTTCGAAAAAATAAAAAAAAAATTCAAAAAAAAAATCGAAAAAAATTTTTTCGAAAAAATAAAAAAAAAATTCAAAAAAAAAATCGAAAAAAAAAATTTTCGAAAAAATAAAAAAAAAATCTCAAAAAAAATTAAAAAAAATTTTTCGAAAAAATAAAAAAAAAATTTCAAAAAAAATTAAAAAAAAATTTTCAAAAAAAAATTGAAAAAAAATTTCAAAAAAAATTCAAAAAAAAATCGAAAAAAAAAATTTTCGAAAAAATAAAAAAAAAAATTCAAAAAAAAAATTCAAAAAAAATTTTCAAAAAAAATTCATAAAAAAAATCGAAAAAAAAATTCAAAAAAAAAATCGAAAAAATAAAAAAAAATCTCGAAAAAAATAAAAAAAAAATCGAAAAAAAAAATTTTCGAAAAAATAGAAAAAAAAATTCAAAAAAAAAATCAAAAAAAAAAAATTTTCAAAAAAAAAATTTCAAAAAAAATTCAAAAAAAAAAATTTCAAAAAAAAAAAAAAAAAAATTTCAAAAAAAAAATCAAAAAAAAAATTTTCAAAAAAAAATTGAAAAAAAATTTCAAAAAAAATTCAAAAAAAAAATCGAAAAAAAAATTTTTCGAAAAAATAAAAAAAAAATTTTAAAAAAAATAAAAAAAAAATCGAAAAAAAAAATTTTCGAAAAAATAAAAAAAAAAATTTCAAAAAAAAATCAAAAAAAAATTTTTCAAAAAAAAAATTGAAAAAAAAAATTAAAAAAAAATTTAAAAAAAAATCGAAAAAAAATTTTTCAAAAAAAAAATTGAAAAAAAAAATAAAAAAAAAAATTTTCAAAAAAAAAATTTCAAAAAAAATTCAAAAAAAATCGAAAAAAATTTTTTCGAAAAAATAAAAAAAAAATTCAAAAAAAAAATCGAAAAAAAAAAATTTCGAAAAAATAAAAAAAAAATCTCAAAAAAAATAAAAAAAAAAATTTCGAAAAAATTAAAAAAAAATTTCAAAAAAAAAATTCAAAAAAAAAATTCTAAAAAAATTCAAAAAAAAAATCGAAAAAAAAAATTTTCGAAAAAATAAAAAAAAAATTCAAAAAAAATTTAAAAAAAATTTTCAAAAAAAAATTGAAAAAAAATTTCAAAAAAAATTCAAAAAAAAAATCGAAAAAAAAAATTTAAAAAAAAATTCAAAAAAAAAATCGAAAAAAAAATTCAAAAAAAAAATCGAAAAAATAAAAAAAAATCTCAAAAAAAATAAAAAAAAAAATCGAAAAAAAAATTTTTCGAAAAAATAGAAAAAAAAATTCAAAAAAAAAATAAAAAAAAAAAATTTTCAAAAAAAAAATTTCAAAAAAAATTCAAAAAAAAAAATTTCGAAAAAAAAAAAAAAAAAATTTCAAAAAAAAAATCAAAAAAAAATTTTTAAAAAAAAATTGAAAAAAAATTTCAAAAAAAATTCAAAAAAAAAATCGAAAAAAAAATTTTTCGAAAAAATAAAAAAAAAAATTAAAAAAAAATTAAAAAAAAAATCGAAAAAAAAAATTTTCGAAAAAATAAAAAAAAAAATTTCAAAAAAAAATCAAAAAAAAATTTTTCAAAAAAAAAATTGAAAAAAAAAATTCAAAAAAAATTAAAAAAAAAATCGAAAAAAAAATTATCAAAAAAAAAATTGAAAAAAAAAATAAAAAAAAAATTTTCAAAAAAAAATTTCAAAAAAAATTCAAAAAAAAAATCGAAAAAAATTTTTTCGAAAAAATAAAAAAAAAATTCAAAAAAAAAATCGAAAAAAAAAATTTTCGAAAAAATAAAAAAAAAATCTCAAAAAAAATAAAAAAAAATTTTTCGAAAAAATAAAAAAATTTCAAAAAAAAAATTCAAAAAAAAAATTCTAAAAAAATTCAAAAAAAAAATCGAAAAAAAAAATTTTCGAAAAAATAAAAAAAAAATTTCAAAAAAAATTTCAAAAAAATTTTCAAAAAAGAATTGAAAAAAAATTTCAAAAAAAATTCAAAAAAAAAATCGAAAAAAAAAATTTTCGAAAAAATAAAAAAAAAATTCAAAAAAAAAATTCAAAAAAAAATTTCAAAAAAAATTCAAAAAAAAAATCGAAAAAAAAATTCAAAAAAAAAATCGAAAAAATAAAAAAAAATCTCAAAAAAAATAAAAAAAAAATCGAAAAAAAAATTTTTCGAAAGAATAGAAAAAAAAATTCAAAAAAAAAATCAAAAAAAAAATTTTCAAAAAAAAAATTTCAAAAAAAATTCAAAAAAAAAATTTCAAAAAAAAAAAAAAAAATTACAAAAAAAAAATCAAAAAAAAATTTTCAAAAAAAAAATTGAAAAAAAAATTTCAAAAAAAATTCAAAAAAAAATCGAAAAAAAAAATTTTCAATAAAAATTCAAAAAAAAATCGAAAAAAAAAATTTCGAAAAAATAAAAAAAAAATTTCAAAAAAAATAAAAAAAAAATCGAAAAAAAAAATTTTCGAAAAAATAAAAAAAAAATTTCAAAAAAAAATCAAAAAAAAAATTTTCAAAAAAAAAATTGAAAAATAATTCAAAAAAAAAATCGAAAAAAAAAATTTTCGAAAAAATAAAAAAAAAATCAAAAAAAAAAATTAAAAAAAAAAAATTGAAAAAAAAAATCCAAAAGAAATTCAAAAAAAAACGAAAACAAAATTTTCGAAAAAATAAAAAAAAAAATTCAAAAAAAATAAAAAAAAAATTTTCAAAAAAAAATTTCAAAAAAAATTCAAAAAAAAAATCGAAAAAAAATTTTTCGAAAAAATAAAAAAAAAATTCAAAAAAAAAAATTTTCAAAAAAAATTCAAAAAAAAATCGAAAAAAAATTTTTTCGAAAAAATAAAAAAAAAAATTCAAAAAAAATAAAAAAAAAATTTTCAAAAAAAAATTTCAAAAAAAATTCAAAAAAAAAATCGAAAAAAAAATTTTCGAAAAAATAAAAAAAAAATCAAAAAAAAAATTTTAAAAAAAATTTCAAAAAAAAATTGAAAAAAAATTTCAAAAAAAATTCAAAAAAAAATCGAAAAAAAAAATTTTCGAAAAAATTAAAAAAAAATTTTCAAAAAAAAATTGAAAAAAAAATTCAAAAAAAAAATCGAAAAAAAAATTTTTCGAAAAAATAAAAAAAAATTTCAAAAAAAATAAAAAAAAAAATTTCAAAAAAAAATTTCAAAAAAAATTCAAAAAAAATCGAAAAAAAAATTTTTCGAAAAAATAAAAAAAAAATTTCAAAAAAAAATCAAAAAAAAATTTTTCAAAAAAAAAATTGAAAAAAAAAATTCAAAAAAAATTTAAAAAAAAATCGAAAAAAAAATTTTCAAAAAAAAAATTGAAAAAAAAAATAAAAAAAAAATTTTCAAAAACAAATTTCAAAAAAAATTTAAAAAAAATTTTCAAAAAAAAATTCAAAAAAAATTCAAAAAAAAAAATCGAAAAAAAATAAAAAAAAAATTCAAAAAAAAAATCGAAAAAAAAAATTTTCGAAAAAATGAAAAAAAATCTCAAAAAAAAACTCAAAAAAAAAATCGAAAAAAAAATTTTCGAAAAAATAAAAAAAAAATTCAAAAAAAAAATTCAAAAAAAAAATTCAAAAAAAAAATCGAAAAAAAAATTTTTCGAAAAAATGAAAAAAAATAAAAAAAAAATCTTTCGAAAAAATAAAAAAAATTTCAAAAAAAATTTTAAAAAAAATTTCAAAAAAAAATTGAAAAAAAATTTCAAAAAAAATTCAAAAAAAAATGGAAAAAAAAATTTTTCGAAAAAATAAAAAAATTGAAAAAAAAAATTCAAAAAAAATTTAAAAAAAAATCGAAAAAAAAAATTTTCAAAAAAAAAATTGAAAAAAAAAATAAAAAAAAAATTTTCAAAAAAAAATTTCAAAAAAAATTTAAAAAAAATTTTCAAAAAAAAATTTCAAAAAAAATTCAAAAAAAAAATCGAAAAAATAAAAAAAAATTCAAAAAAAAAATCGAAAAAAAAATTTTTCGAAAAAATGAAAAAAAATCTCAAAAAAAAATTCAAAAAAAAATCGAAAAAAAAATTTTCGAAAAAATAAAAAAAAAATTCAAAAAAAAAATCGAAAAAAAAAATTTTCGAAAAAATGAAAAAAAATCTCAAAAAAAATAAAAAAAAAATCGAAAAAAAAATTTTTCGAAAAAATAAAAAAAATTTCAAAAAAAATTTTAAAAAAAATTTCAAAAAAAAATTGAAAAAAAATTTCAAAAAAAATTCAAAAAAAAATGGAAAAAAAAATTTTCGAAAAAATAAAAAAATTTAAAAAAAAATTTCAAAAAAAATTCAAAAAAAAATCGAAAAAAAAAAATTTTCAATAAAAATTCAAAAAAAAATTTCGAAAAAATAAAAAAAAAATTTCAAAAAAAATAAAAAAAAAATCGAAAAAAAAATTTTCGAAAAAATAAAAAAAAAATCAAAAAAAAATCGAAAAAAAAATTTTTCGAAAAAATAAAAAAAAATAAAAAAAAAAATCGAAAAAAAAATTTTTCGAAAAAATAAAAAAAAAAATTTCAAAAAAAAATCAAAAAAAAATTTTTCAAAAAAAAAATTGAAAAAAAAATTTCAAAAAAAATTCAAAAAAAAAATCGAAAAACAAATTCAAAAAAAAAATCGAAAAAATAAAAAAAAATCTCAAAAAAAATAAAAAAAAATCGAAAAAAAAATTCAAAAAAAAAATCAAAAAAAAAAATTTTCAAAAAAAAAATTTTTAAAAAAATTCAAAAAAAAAAATTTCAAAAAAAAAAAAAAAAAAATTCAAAAAAAAAATCAAAAAAAAATTTTCAAAAAAAAATTCAAAAAAAAAATCGAAAAAAAAATTTTTCGAAAAAATAAAAAAAAAATTTAAAAAAAAATAAAAAAAAAAATCGAAAAAAAAAATTTTCGAAAAAATAAAAAAAAAAATTTCAAAAAAAAATCAAAAAAAAATTTTTCAAAAAAAAAATTCAAAAAAAAAATTCAAAAAAAAATCGAAAAAAAAAAATTTTCAATAAAAATTCAAAAAAAAATCGAAAAAAAATTTTTTCGAAAAAATAAAAAAAAAATTTAAAAAAAAATAAAAAAAAAATCGAAAAAAAAAATTTTCGAAAAAATAAAAAAAAAAATTTCAAAAAAAAATCAAAAAAAAATTTTTCAAAAAAAAATTTCAAAAAAAATTTAAAAAAAAAATCGAAAAAAAATTTTTCGAAAAAATAAAAAAAAAATTCAAAAAAAAAAATTTTCAAAAAAAATTCAAAAAAAAATCGAAAAAAAATTTTTTCGAAAAAATAAAAAAAAAAATTCAAAAAAAATAAAAAAAAAATTTTCAAAAAAAAATTGAAAAATAATTCAAAAAAAAAATCGAAAAAAAAAATTTTCGAAAAAATAAAAAAAAAATCAAAAAAAAAAATAAAAAAAAAAATTGAAAAAAAAAATCCAAAAGAAATTCAAAAAAAAACGAAAACAAAATTTTCGAAAAAATAAAAAAAAAATTCAAAAAAAATAAAAAAAAAATTTTCAAAAAAAAATTTCAAAAAAAATTCAAAAAAAAAATCGAAAAAAAATTTTTCGAAAAAATAAAAAAAAAATTAAAAAAAAAAAATTTTCAAAAAAAATTCAAAAAAAAATCGAAAAAAAATTTTTTCGAAAAAATAAAAAAAAAAATTCAAAAAAAATAAAAAAAAAATTTTAAAAAAAAAATTTCAAAAAAAAATTCAAAAAAAAAATCGAAAAAAAAATTTTCGAAAAAATAAAAAAAAAATCAAAAAAAAAATTTTAAAAAAAATTTCAAAAAAAAATTGAAAAAAAATTTCAAAAAAAATTCAAAAAAAAATCGAAAAAAAAAATTTTCGAAAAAATTAAAAAAAAATTTTCAAAAAAAAATTGAAAAAAAAATTCAAAAAAAAAATCGAAAAAAAAATTTTTCGAAAAAATAAAAAAAAATTTCAAAAAAAATAAAAAAAAAATTTCAAAAAAAAATTTCAAAAAAAATTCAAAAAAAATCGAAAAAAAAATTTTTCGAAAAAATAAAAAAAAAATTTCAAAAAAAAATCAAAAAAAAATTTTTCAAAAAAAAAATTGAAAAAAAAAATTCAAAAAAAATTAAAAAAAAAATCGAAAAAAAAATTTTCAAAAAAAAAATTGAAAAAAAAAATAAAAAAAAAATTTTCAAAAACAAATTTCAAAAAAAATTTAAAAAAAATTTTCAAAAAAAAAATTCAAAAAAAATTCAAAAAAAAAAATCGAAAAAAAATAAAAAAAAAATTCAAAAAAAAAATCGAAAAAAAAATTTTTCGAAAAAATGAAAAAAAATCTCAAAAAAAAACTCAAAAAAAAAATCGAAAAAAAAATTTTCGAAAAAATAAAAAAAAAATTCAAAAAAAAAATCGAAAAAAAATTTTTTCGAAAAAATGAAAAAAAATAAAAAAAAAATCTTTCGAAAAAATAAAAAAAATTTCAAAAAAAATTTTAAAAAAAATTTCAAAAAAAAATTGAAAAAAAAATTCAAAAAAAATTCAAAAAAAAATGGAAAAAAAAATTTTTCGAAAAAATAAAAAAATTGAAAAAAAAAATTCAAAAAAAATTAAAAAAAAAATCGAAAAAAAAAATTTTCAAAAAAAAAATTGAAAAAAAAAATAAAAAAAAAATTTTCAAAAAAAAATTTCAAAAAAAATTTTAAAAAAATTTTCAAAAAAAAATTTCAAAAAAAATTCAAAAAAAAAATCGAAAAAATAAAAAAAAATTCAAAAAAAAAATCGAAAAAAAAATTTTTCGAAAAAATAAAAAAAAAATCTCAAAAAAAATAAAAAAAAAATTTTCGAAAAAATAAAAAAAAAATTTCAAAAAAAAAATTCAAAAAAAAAATTTTCAAAAAAAAAATTTTTAAAAAAATTCAAAAAAAAAAATTTCAAAAAAAAAAAAAAAAAAATTCAAAAAATAAATCAAAAAAAAATTTTCAAAAAAAAATTGAAAAAAAATTTCAAAAAAAATTCAAAAAAAAAATCGAAAAAAAAATTTTTCGAAAAAATAAAAAAAAAATTTAAAAAAAAATAAAAAAAAAAATCGAAAAAAAAAATTTTCGAAAAAATAAAAAAAAAAATTTCAGAAAAAAATCAAAAAAAAATTTTTCAAAAAAAAAATTGAAAAAAAAAATTCAAAAAAAAATCGAAAAAAAAAAATTTTCAATAAAAATTCAAAAAAAAATCGAAAAAAAATTTTTTCGAAAAAATAAAAAAAAAATTTAAAAAAAAATAAAAAAAAAATCGAAAAAAAAAATTTTCGAAAAAATAAAAAAAAAAATTTCAAAAAAAAATCAAAAAAAAATTTTTCAAAAAAAAAATTGAAAAAAAAAATTCAAAAAAAATTAAAAAAAAATCGAAAAAAAAAATTTTCAAAAAAAATTGAAAAAAAATTTCGAAAAAAATTCAAAAAAAAAATCGAAAAAAAAATTTTTCGAAAAAATAAAAAAAAAATTTCAAAAAAAATAAAAAAAAAAATTTCAAAAAAAAATTTCAAAAAAAAATCGAAAAAAAAATTTTCGAAAAAATAAAAAAAAAATTCAAAAAAAAAATCGAAAAAAATTTTTTCGAAAAAATAAAAAAAAATTCAAAAAAAAAATCGAAAAAAAATTTTTTCGAAAAAATAAAAAAAAAATCTCAAAAAAAATAAAAAAAAAATTTTCGAAAAAATAAAAAAAAAATTTCAAAAAAAAAATTCAAAAAAAAAATTCTAAAAAAATTCAAAAAAAAAATCGAAAAAAAAATTTTTCGAAAAAATAAAAAAAAAATTTCAAAAAAAAAATTCAAAAAAAATTTCAAAAAAAATTCAAAAAAAAAATCGAAAAAAAAATTCAAAAAAAAATCGAAAAAATAAAAAAAAATCTCAAAAAAAATTTAAAAAAAATCGAAAAAAAATTTTTTCGAAAAAATAAAAAAAAAATCTCAAAAAAAATAAAAAAAAATTTTTCGAAAAAATAAAAAAAAAATTTCAAAAAAAAAATTCAAAAAAAAATTTCAAAAAAAATTCAAAAAAAAAATCGAAAAAAAAATTCAAAAAAAAATCGAGAAAATAAAAAAAAATCTCAAAAAAAATAAAAAAAAAATCGAAAAAAAATTTTTTCGAAACAATAGAAAAAAAAATTCAAAAAAAAATCAAAAAAAAAATTTTCAAAAAAAAAATTTCAAAAAAAATTCAAAAAAAAAAATTTCAAAAAAAAAAAAAAAAAATTTCAAAAAAAAAATCAAAAAAAAATTGAAAAAAAATTTCAAAAAAAATTCAAAAAAAAAATCGAAAAAAAAATTTAAAAAAAAATAAAAAAAAAATCGAAAAAAAAAATTTTCGAAAAAATAAAAAAAAAATTTCAAAAAAAAATCAAAAAAAAATTTTTCAAAAAAAAAATTGAAAAAAAAAATTCAAAAAAAAATCGAAAAAAAAAAATTTTCAATAAAAATTCAAAAAAAAATCGAAAAAAAATTTTTTCGAAAAAATAAAAAAAAAATTAAAAAAAAAATAAAAAAAAAAATCGAAAAAAAAAATTTTCGAAAAAATAAAAAAAAAAATTTCAAAAAAAAATCAAAAAAAAAATTTTCAAAAAAAAAATTCAAAAAAAATTAAAAAAAAAATCGAAAAAAAAAATTTTCAAAAAAAAATTGAAAAAAAAAATAAAAAAAAAATTTTCAAAAAAAAATTCCAAAAAAAATTCAAAAAAAAAATCGAAAAAATTTTTTTCGAAAATATAAAAAAAAATTAAAAAAAAAATCGAAAAAAAAAATTTTCGAAAAAATAAAAAAAAAATCTCAAAAAAAATCGAAAAAAAAATTTTCGAAAAAATAAAAAAAAAATTCAAAAAAAAAATCGAAAAAATAAAAAAAAATCTCAAAAAAAATAAAAAAAAAATCGAAAAAATAGAAAAAAAAATTCAAAAAAAAAATCAAAAAAAAAATTTTCAAAAAAAAAATTTCAAAAAAAATTCAAAAAAAAAAATTTAAAAAAAAATTCAAAAAAAAAAATTTCAAAAAAAAAATCAAAAAAAAATTTTCAAAAAAAAAATTGAAAAAAAAAATCGAAAAAAAAAATTTTCAATAAAAATTCAAAAAAAAATCGAAAAAAAAAATTTCGAAAAAATAAAAAAAAAATTTCAAAAAAAATAAAAAAAAAATCGAAAAAAAAATTTTTCAAAAAAAAAATAAAAAAAAAATTTTCAAAAAAAAAATTCAAAAAAAAAATTGAAAAGAAATTAAAAAAAAAATCGAAAAAAAAAATTTTCGAAAAAATAAAAAAAAAATTCAAAAAAAATAAAAAAAAAATTTTCAAAAAAAAATTTCAAAAAAAATTCAAAAAAAAAATCGAAAAAAAAATTTTCGAAAAAATAAAAAAAATATTCAAAAAAAAAAATTTTCAAAAAAAATTCAAAAAAAAATCGAAAAAAAAATTTTCGAAAAAATAAAAAAAAAATTCAAAAAAAAAATCGAAAAAAATTTTTTTCGAAAAAATAGAAAAAAAATTCAAAAAAAAAAATTTTCAAAAAAAATTCAAAAAAAAATCGAAAAAAAAATTTTCGAAAAAATAAAAAAAAAATTCAAAAAAAAAATCGAAAAAAAAATTTTTCGAAAAAATGAAAAAAAATCTCAAAAAAAATAAAAAAAAAATCGAAAAAAAAATTTTTCGAAAAAATAAAAAAAAATTTCAAAAAAAATTTTAAAAAAAATTTCAAAAAAAAATTGAAAAAAAATTTCAAAAAATATTCAAAAAAAATCGAAAAAAAAAATTTTCGAAAAAATAATAAAAAAAATTTCAAAAAAAAATTGAAAAAAAATTTCGAAAAAAATTCAAAAAAAAAATCGAAAAAAAAATTTTTCGAAAAAATAAAAAAAAAAATTTCAAAAAAAAAAAAAAAAAAATTTCAAAAAAAAATTTCAAAAAAAATTCAAAAAAAATCGAAAAAAAAATTTTCGAAAAAATAAAAAAAAAATTCAAAAAAAAAATCGAAAAAATTTTTTTCGAAAAAATAAAAAAAAAATTCAAAAAAAAAATCGAAAAAAAAAATTTTCGAAAAAATAAAAAAAAAATCTCAAAAAAAATAAAAAAAAAATTTTCGAAAAAATAAAAAAAAAATTCAAAAAAAAAATTCAAAAAAAAAATTCTAAAAAAATTCAAAAAAAAATCGAAAAAAAAAATTTTCGAAAAAATAAAAAAAAAATTTCAAAAAAAATTTTAAAAAAATTTTCAAAAAAAAATTGAAAAAAAGTTTCAAAAAAAATTCAAAAAAAAATCGAAAAAAAAAATTTTCGAAAAAATAAAAAAAAAATTTCAAAAAAAAAATTCAAAAAAAAATTTCAAAAAAAATTCAAAAAAAAAATCGAAAAAAAAATTCAAAAAAAAAATCGAAAAAATAAAAAAAAATCTCAAAAAAAATAAAAAAAAAATCGAAAAAAAATTTTTTCGAAAAAATAGAAAAAAAAATTCAAAAAAAAAATCAAAAAAAAAAATTTTCAAAAAAAAAATTTCAAAAAAAATTCAAAAAAAAAAATTTCAAAAAAAAAAAAAAAAATTTCAAAAAAAAAATCAAAAAAAAATTTTCAAAAAAAAATTGAAAAAAAATTTCAAAAAAAATTCAAAAAAAAAATCGAAAAAAAAATTTTTCGAAAAAATAAAAAAAAAATTAAAAAAAAAATAAAAAAAAAATCGAAAAAAAAAATTTTCGAAAAAATAAAAAAAAAAAATTCAAAAAAAAATCAAAAAAAAAATTGAAAAAAAAAATTCAAAAAAAATTTTAAAAAAAATCGAAAAAAAATTTTTCAAAAAAAAAATTGAAAAAAAAAATAAAAAAAAAATTTTCAAAAAAAAATTTCAAAAAAAATTCAAAAAAAAATCGAAAAAAATTTTTTCGAAAAAATAAAAAAAAAATTCAAAAAAAAAATCGAAAAAAAAAATTTTCGAAAAAATAAAAAAAAAATCTCAAAAAAAATAAAAAAAAAATTTTCGAAAAAATAAAAAAAAAATTTCAAAAAAAAAATTCAAAAAAAAAATTCTAAAAAAATTCAAAAAAAAATCGAAAAAAAAAATTTTCGAAAAAATAAAAAAAAAATTTCAAAAAAAATTTAAAAAAAATTTTCAAAAAAAAATTGAAAAAAAATTTCAAAAAAAATTCAAAAAAAAAATCGAAAAAAAAAATTTAAAAAAAAATTCAAAAAAAAAATCGAAAAAAAAATTCAAAAAAAAAATCGAAAAAATAAAAAAAAATCTCAAAAAAAATAAAAAAAAAATCGAAAAAAAATTTTTTCGAAAAAATAGAAAAAAAAATTCAAAAAAAAAATAAAAAAAAAAAATTTTCAAAAAAAAAAATTCAAAAAAAATTCAAAAAAAAAAATTTCAAAAAAAAAAAAAAAAATTTCAAAAAAAAAATCAAAAAAAAAATTTTCAAAAAAAAATTAAAAAAAAATTTCAAAAAAAATTCAAAAAAAAAATCGAAAAAAAAATTTTTCGAAAAAATAAAAAAAAAATTTAAAAAAAAATAAAAAAAAAAATCGAAAAAAAAAATTTTCGAAAAAATAAAAAAAAAAATTTCAAAAAAAAATCAAAAAAAAATTTTTCAAAAAAAAAATTGAAAAAAAAAATTCAAAAAAAATTAAAAAAAAAATCGAAAAAAAAATTTTCAAAAAAAAAATTGAAAAAAAAAATAAAAAAAAAAATTTTCAAAAAAAAATTTCAAAAAAAATTCAAAAAAAAAATCGAAAAAAATTTTTTCGAAAAAATAAAAAAAAAATTCAAAAAAAAATCGAAAAAAAAAATTTTCGAAAAAGTAAAAAAAAAATCTCAAAAAAAATAAAAAAAAATTTTTCGAAAAAATAAAAAAAAAATTTCAAAAAAAAAATTCAAAAAAAAAATTCTAAAAAAATTCAAAAAAAAAATTCAAAAAAAATTTAAAAAAAAATCGAAAAAAAAATTTTCAAAAAAAAAATTGAAAAAAAAAATAAAAAAAAAAATTTTCAAAAAAAAATTTCAAAAAAAATTCAAAAAAAAAATCGAAAAAAATTTTTTCGAAAAAATAAAAAAAAAATTCAAAAAAAAAATCGAAAAAAAAAATTTTCGAAAAAATAAAAAAAAAATCTCAAAAAAAATAAAAAAAAAATTTTCGAAAAAATAAAAAAAAAATTTCAAAAAAAATTTAAAAAAAATTTTCAAAAAAAAATTGAAAAAAAATTTCAAAAAAAATTCAAAAAAAAAATCGAAAAAAAAAATTTTCGAAAAAATAAAAAAAAAATTTCAAAAAAAAAATTCAAAAAAAAATTTCAAAAAAAATTCAAAAAAAAAATCGAAAAAAAAATTCAAAAAAAAAATCGAAAAAATAAAAAAAAATCTCAAAAAAAATAAAAAAAAATCGAAAAAAAAATTTTTCGAAAAAATAGAAAAAAAAATTCAAAAAAAAAATCAAAAAAAAAAATTTTCAAAAAAAAAATTTCAAAAAAAATTCAAAAAAAAAAATTTCAAAAAAAAAAAAAAAATTACAAAAAAAAAATCAAAAAAAAATTTTCAAAAAAAAAATTGAAAAAAAAATTTCAAAAAAATTCAAAAAAAAATCGAAAAAAAAAAATTTTCAATAAAAATTCAAAAAAAAATCGAAAAAAAAAATTTCGAAAAAATAAAAAAAAAATTTCAAAAAAAATAAAAAAAAAATCGAAAAAAAAAATTTTCGAAAAAATAAAAAAAAAATTTAAAAAAAAAATCAAAAAAAAAATTTTCAAAAAAAAATTGAAAAATAATTCAAAAAAAAAATCGAAAAAAAAAATTTTCGAAAAAATAAAAAAAAAATCAAAAAAAAAAATTTCAAAAAAAAATTGAAAAAAAAAATCCAAAAGAAATTCAAAAAAAAAACGAAAAAAAAAAATTTTCGAAAAAATAAAAAAAAAAATTCAAAAAAAATTAAAAAAAATTTTCAAAAAAAAATTTCAAAAAAAATTCAAAAAAAAAAATCGAAAAAAAAATTTTCGAAAAAATAAAAAAAAAATTCAAAAAAAAAAATTTTCAAAAAAAATTCAAAAAAAAATCGAAAAAAGAATTTTTCGAAAAAATAAAAAAAAAATTCAAAAAAAATAAAAAAAAAAATTTCAAAAAAAAATTTCAAAAAAAATTCAAAAAAAAAATCGAAAAAAAAATGTTCGAAAAAATAAAAAAAAATTCAAAAAAAAAAATTTTAAAAAAAATTTCAAAAAAAAATTGAAAAAAAATTTCAAAAAAAATTCAAAAAAAAATCGAAACAAAAAATTTTCGAAAAAATTAAAAAAAAATTTTCAAAAAAAAATTGAGAAAAAAATTCAAAAAAAAAATCGAAAAAAAAATTTTTCGAAAAAATAAAAAAAAAATTTCAAAAAAAATAAAAAAAAAAATTTCAAAAAAAAATTTCAAAAAAAAATTTAAAAAAAAATCGAAAAAAAAATTTTTCGAAAAAATAAAAAAAAAATTTCAAAAAAAAATCAAAAAAAAATTTTTCAAAAAAAAAATTGAAAAAAAAAATTCAAAAAAAATTTAAAAAAAAATCGAAAAAAAAAATTTTCAAAAAAAAAATTGAAAAAAAAAATAAAAAAAAAATTTTCAAAAAAAAATTTCAAAAAAAATTTTAAAAAAATTTTCAAAAAAAAATTTCAAAAAAAATTCAAAAAAAAAAAATCGAAAAAAAATTTTTCGAAAAAATAAAAAAAAAATTCAAAAAAAAAATCGAAAAAAAAATTTTTCGAAAAAATGAAAAAAAATCTCAAAAAAAAATTCAAAAAAAAAATCGAAAAAAAAATTTTCGAAAAAATAAAAAAAAATTCAAAAAAAAATCGAAAAAAATTTTTTTCGAAAAAATGAAAAAAAATAAAAAAAAAATCTTTCGAAAAAATAAAAAAAATTTCAAAAAAATTAAAAAAAAAATTTCAAAAAAAAATTGAAAAAAAATTTCAAAAAAAATTCAAAAAAAAATGGAAAAAAAAAATTTCGAAAAAATAAAAAAAAAATTTCAAAAAAAATAAAAAAAAAATCGAAAAAAAAATTTTCGAAAAAATAAAAAAAAAAATTTCAAAAAAAAATCAAAAAAAAATTTTTCAAAAAAAAAATTGAAAAAAAAAATTCAAAAAAAATTAAAAAAAAAATCGAAAAAAAAAATTTTCGAAAAAAAATTGAAAAAAAAAATAAAAAAAAAAATTTTCAAAAAAAAATTTCAAAAAAAATTCAAAAAAAAAATCGAAAAAAATTTTTTTGAAAAAATAAAAAAAAAATTCAAAAAAAAAATCGAAAAAAAAAAATTTTCGAAAAAATAAAAAAAAAATCTCAAAAAAAATAAAAAAAAAATTTTCGAAAAAATAAAAAAAAAAATTTCAAAAAAAAAATTCAAAAAAAAATTTCAAAAAAAATTCAAAAAACAATCGAAAAAAAAAATTTTCGAAAAAATAAAAAAAAAAAATTCAAAAAAAAATTTCAAAAAAAATTCAAAAAAAAAATTTTCGAAAAAATAAAAAAAAAATTCAAAAAAAAAATCGAAAAAATAAAAAAAAAATTTCAAAAAAAATTAAAAAAAAAATTTCAAAAAAAAATTGAAAAAAAATTTCAAAAAAATTCAAAAAAAAATCGAAAAAAAAAATTTTCGAAAAAATAAAAAAAAAATTCAAAAAAAAAATTCAAAAAAAAATTTAAAAAAAAATTCAAAAAAAAAATCGAAAAAAAAATTTCGAAAAAATAAAAAAAAAATTTCAAAAAAAATAAAAAAAAAATCGAAAAAAAAATTTTTCAAAAAAAAAATAAAAAAAAAATTTTCAAAAAAAAATTGAAAAAAAATTTCAAAAAAAATTCAAAAAAAATCGAAAAAAAAAATTTTCGAAAAAATAAAAAAAAAATTTCAAAAAAAAATCAAAAAAAAAATTTTCAAAAAAAAAATTCAAAAAAAAATTGAAAAATAATTCAAAAAAAAAATCGAAAAAAAAAATTTTCGAAAAAATATAAAAAAAATCAAAAAAAAAAATTCAAAAAAAAATCGAAAAAAAAATTTTTCGAAAAAAAAATTGAAAAAAAAATTCAAAAAAAATTTAAAAAAAAAATTCCAAAAAAAATTCAAAAAAAAAAATTTTCGAAAAAATAAAAAAAAAATCTCAAAAAAAATCGAAAAAAAAATTTTCGAAAAAATAAAAAAAAATCTCAAAAAAAATTTAAAAAAAATCGAAAAAATAAAAAAAAAATTCAAAAAAAAAATCAAAAAAAAAATTTTCAATAAAAATTCAAAAAAAAATCGAAAAAAAAAAATTTCGAAAAAATAAAAAAAAAATTTCAAAAAAAATAAAAAAAAAATCGAAAAAAAAATTTTTCAAAAAAAAAAATAAAAAAAAAATTTTCAAAAAAAAATTGAAAAAAATTTTCAAAAAAAATTCAAAAAAAAATCGAAAAAAAAATTTTCGAAAAAATAAAAAAAAAATTCAAAAAAAAAATCGAAAAAAATTTTTTTCGAAAAAATAGAAAAAAAATTCAAAAAAAAAAATTTTCAAAAAAAATTCAAAAAAAAATCGAAAAAAAATTTTTCGAAAAAATAAAAAAAAAATTCAAAAAAAAAATCGAAAAAAATTTTTTTCGAAGAAATAGAAAAAAAATTCAAAAAAAAAAATTTTCAAAAAAAATTCAAAAAAAAATCGAAAAAAAAATTTTCGAAAAAATAAAAAAAAAATTCAAAAAAAAATCGAAAAAAAAATTTTTCGAAAAAATGAAAAAAAATCTCAAAAAAAATAAAAAAAAATCGAAAAAAAAATTTTTCGAAAAAATAAAAAAAAATTTCAAAAAAAATTTAAAAAACAATTTCAAAAAAAAATTGAAAAAAAATTTCAAAAAAAATTCAAAAAAAAATCGAAAAAAAAATTTTTCGAAAAAATAAAAAAAAAATTTTCAAAAAAAAATTGAAAAAAAATTTCGAAAAAAATTCAAAAAAAAAATCGAAAAAAAAATTTTTCGAAAAAATATAAAAAAAAATTTCAAAAAAAATAAAAAAAAAAATTTCAAAAAAAAATTTCAAAAAAAATTCAAAAAAAAATCGAAAAAAAAATTTTCGAAAAAATAAAAAAAAAATTCAAAAAAAAAATCGAAAAAAATTTTTTCGAAAAAATAAAAAAAAAACTCAAAAAAAAAATCGAAAAAAAAAATTTTCGAAAAAATAAAAAAAAAATCTCAAAAAAAATAAAAAAAAAATTTTCGAAAAAATAAAAAAAAAATTTCAAACAAAAAATTCAAAAAAAAAAATTCTAAAAAAATTCAAAAAAAAAATCAAAAAAAAAATTTTCGAAAAAATATAAAAAAAATTTCAAAAAAAAATAAAAGAAAATTTTCAAAAAAAAATTGAAAAAAAATTTCAAAAAAAATTCAAAAAAAAATCGAAAAAAAAAATTTTCGAAAAAATAAAATAAAATTTCAAAAAAAAAATTCAAAAAAAAATTTCAAAAAAAATTCAAAAAAAAAATCGAAAAAAAAATTCAAAAAAAAAATCGAAAAAATAAAAAAAAATCTCAAAAAAAATAAAAAAAAAATCGAAAAAAAATTTTTTCGAAAAAATAGAAAAAAAAATTCAAAAAAAAAATCAAAAAAAAAATTTTCAAAAAAAAAATTTTAAAAAAAATTCAAAAAAAAAAATTTCAAAAAAAAAAAATTTCAAAAAAAAAATCAAAAAAAAATTTTCAAAAAAAAATTGAAAAAAAATTTCAAAAAAAATTCAAAAAAAAAATCGAAAAAAAAATTTTTCGAAAAAATAAAAAAAAAATTTTAAAAAAAATAAAAAAAAAATCGAAAAAAAAAAATTTTCGAAAAAATAAAAAAAAAAATTTCAAAAAAAAATTTTTCAAAAAAAAAATTGAAAAAAAAAATTCAAAAAAAATCGAAAAAAAAAATTTTCAATAAAAATTCAAAAAAAAATCGAAAAAAAATTTTTTCGAAAAAATAAAAAAAAAATCAAAAAAAAAATCGAAAAAAAAATTTTTCGAAAAAATAATAAAAAAAAATTTCAAAAAAAATTTAAAAAAAAATTTCAAAAAAAATTCAAAAAAAAATCGAAAAAAAAATTTTTCGAAAAAATAAAAAAAGAATTTAAAAAAAAATCGAAAAAAAAATTCAAAAAAAAAATCGAAAAAATAAAAAAAAATCTCAAAAAAAATAAAAAAAAAATCGAAAAAAAATTTTTTCGAAAAAATAGAAAAAAAAATTCAAAAAAAAAATCAAAAAAAAAAATTTTCAAAAAAAATTCAAAAAAAAAAATTTCAAAAAAAAAAAAAAAAAAATTACAAAAAAAAATCAAAAAAAAATTTTCAAAAAAAAAATTGAAAAAAAAATTTCAAAAAAAATAAAAAAAAAATCGAAAAAAAAAATTTTCGAAAAAATAAAAAAAAAATTTCAAAAAAAAATCAAAAAAAAAATTTTCAAAAAAAAAATTCAAAAAAAAAATTGAAAAATAATTCAAAAAAAAATCGAAAAAAAAAATTTTCGAAAAAATAAAAAAAAAATCAAAAAAAAAATTTCAAAAAAAAAATTGAAAAAAAAAATCCAAAAGAAATTCAAAAAAAAAACGAAAAAAAAATTTTCGAAAAAATAAAAAAAAAATTCAAAAAAAATTAAAAAAAAATTTTCAAAAAAAAATTTCAAAAAAAATTCAAAAAAAAAATCGAAAAAAAATTTTCAAAAAAAAAATTGAAAAAAAAAATTCAAAAAAAAATCGAAAAAAAAAATTTTCAATGAAAATTCAAAAAAAAATCGAAAAAAAAAATTTCGAAAAAATAAAAAAAAAATTTAAAAAAAAATAAAAAAAAAATCGAAAAAAAAATTTTTCAAAAAAAAAATAAAAAAAAAATTTTCAAAAAAAAATTGAAAAAAAAATTCAAAAAAAATTCAAAAAAAATCGAAAAAAAAAATTTTCGAAAAAATAAAAAAAAAATTTCAAAAAAAAATCAAAAAAAAAATTTTCAAAAAAAAATTGAAAAAAAATTTCGAAAAAAATTCAAAAAAAAAATCGAAAAAAAAATTTTTCGAAAAAATATAAAAAAAAATTTCAAAAAAAATAAAAAAAAAAATTTCAAAAAAAAATTTCAAAAAAAATTCAAAAAAAAATCGAAAAAAAAATTTTCGAAAAAATAAAAAAAAAATTCAAAAAAAAAATCGAAAAAAATTTTTTCGAAAAAATAAAAAAAAAACTCAAAAAAAAAATCGAAAAAAAAAATTTTCGAAAAAATAAAAAAAAAATCTCAAAAAAAATAAAAAAAAAATTTTCGAAAAAATAAAAAAAAAATTTCAAACAAAAAATTCAAAAAAAAAAATTCTAAAAAAATTCAAAAAAAAAATCAAAAAAAAAATTTTCGAAAAAATATAAAAAAAATTTCAAAAAAAAATAAAAGAAAATTTTCAAAAAAAAATTGAAAAAAAATTTCAAAAAAAATTCAAAAAAAAATCGAAAAAAAAAATTTTCGAAAAAATAAAATAAAATTTCAAAAAAAAAATTCAAAAAAAAATTTCAAAAAAAATTCAAAAAAAAAATCGAAAAAAAAATTCAAAAAAAAAATCGAAAAAATAAAAAAAAATCTCAAAAAAAATAAAAAAAAAATCGAAAAAAAATTTTTTCGAAAAAATAGAAAAAAAAATTCAAAAAAAAAATCAAAAAAAAAATTTTCAAAAAAAAAATTTTAAAAAAAATTCAAAAAAAAAAATTTCAAAAAAAAAAAATTTCAAAAAAAAAATCAAAAAAAAATTTTCAAAAAAAAATTGAAAAAAAATTTCAAAAAAAATTCAAAAAAAAAATCGAAAAAAAAATTTTTCGAAAAAATAAAAAAAAAATTTTAAAAAAAATAAAAAAAAAATCGAAAAAAAAAAATTTTCGAAAAAATAAAAAAAAAAATTTCAAAAAAAAATTTTTCAAAAAAAAAATTGAAAAAAAAAATTCAAAAAAAATCGAAAAAAAAAATTTTCAATAAAAATTCAAAAAAAAATCGAAAAAAAATTTTTTCGAAAAAATAAAAAAAAAATCAAAAAAAAAATCGAAAAAAAAATTTTTCGAAAAAATAATAAAAAAAAATTTCAAAAAAAATTTAAAAAAAAATTTCAAAAAAAATTCAAAAAAAAATCGAAAAAAAAATTTTTCGAAAAAATAAAAAAAGAATTTAAAAAAAAATCGAAAAAAAAATTCAAAAAAAAAATCGAAAAAATAAAAAAAAATCTCAAAAAAAATAAAAAAAAAATCGAAAAAAAATTTTTTCGAAAAAATAGAAAAAAAAATTCAAAAAAAAAATCAAAAAAAAAAATTTTCAAAAAAAATTCAAAAAAAAAAATTTCAAAAAAAAAAAAAAAAAATTACAAAAAAAAATCAAAAAAAAATTTTCAAAAAAAAAATTGAAAAAAAAATTTCAAAAAAAATAAAAAAAAAATCGAAAAAAAAAATTTTCGAAAAAATAAAAAAAAAATTTCAAAAAAAAATCAAAAAAAAAATTTTCAAAAAAAAAATTCAAAAAAAAAATTGAAAAATAATTCAAAAAAAAATCGAAAAAAAAAATTTTCGAAAAAATAAAAAAAAAATCAAAAAAAAAATTTCAAAAAAAAAATTGAAAAAAAAAATCCAAAAGAAATTCAAAAAAAAAACGAAAAAAAAATTTTCGAAAAAATAAAAAAAAAATTCAAAAAAAATTAAAAAAAAATTTTCAAAAAAAAATTTCAAAAAAAATTCAAAAAAAAAATCGAAAAAAAATTTTCAAAAAAAAAATTGAAAAAAAAAATTCAAAAAAAAATCGAAAAAAAAAATTTTCAATGAAAATTCAAAAAAAAATCGAAAAAAAAAATTTCGAAAAAATAAAAAAAAAATTTAAAAAAAAATAAAAAAAAAATCGAAAAAAAAATTTTTCAAAAAAAAAATAAAAAAAAAATTTTCAAAAAAAAATTGAAAAAAAAATTCAAAAAAAATTCAAAAAAAATCGAAAAAAAAAATTTTCGAAAAAATAAAAAAAAAATTTCAAAAAAAAATCAAAAAAAAAATTTTCAAAAAAAAAATTGAAAAATAATTCAAAAAAAAAATCGAAAAAAAAAATTTTCGAAAAAATAAAAAAAAAATCAAAAAAAAAAATTTCAAAAAAAAAATTGAAAAAAAAAATCCAAAAGAAATTCAAAAAAAAATCGAAAAAAAAAATTTTCGAAAAAATAAAAAAAAAAATTCAAAAAAAATAAAAAAAAAATTTTCAAAAAAAAATTTCAAAAAAAATTAAAAAAAAAAATCGAAAAAAAAATATTTGAAAAAATAAAAAAAAAATTCAAAAAAAAAATTTTCAAAAAAAATTCAAAAAAAAATCGAAAAAAATTTTTTCGAAAAAATGAAAAAAAATCTCAAAAAAAATAAAAAAAAAATCGAAAAAATAAAAAAAATTTCAAAAAAAAATTTAAAAAAAATTTCAAAAAAAAATTGAAAAAAAATTTCAAAAAAAATTCAAAAAAAAAATGGAAAAAAAAATTTTCGAAAAAATAAAAAAAAAATTTTCAAAAAAAAATTGAAAAAAAAATTCAAAAAAAAATCGAAAAAAAAATTTTTCGAAAAAATAAAAAAAAAAATTTCAAAAAAAATAAAAAAAAAAAATTCAAAAAAAAAATTTCAAAAAAAATTCAAAAAAAAATCGAAAAAAAAATTTTTCGAAAAAATAAAAACAAAATTTCAAAAAAAAATCAAAAAAAAATTTTTCAAAAAAAAAATTGAAAAAAAAAATTAAAAAAAAATTAAAAAAAAATGGAAAAAAAAAATTTTCAAAAAAAAATTGAAAAAAAAAAAAAAAAAAAATTTTCAAAAAAAAATTTCAAAAAAAATTTTAAAAAAATTTTCAAAAAAAAATTTCAAAAAAAATTCAAAAAAAAAATCGAAAAAAAAATTTTCGAAAAAATAAAAAAAAAATTCAAAAAAAAAATCGAAAAAAAAATTTTTCGAAAAAATGAAAGAAAATCTCAAAAAAAAATTCAAAAAAAAAATCGAAAAAAAATTTTTCGAAAAAATAAAAAAAAAATCAAAAAAAAAATCGAAAAAAAATTTTTTCGAAAAAATGAAAAAAAATCTCAAAAAAAATTTTAAAAAAATCGAAAAAAAAATTTTTCGAAAAAATAAAAAAAATTTCAAAAAAAATTTTAAAAAAAATTTCAAAAAAAAATTGAAAAAAAATTTCAAAAAAAATTCAAAAAAAAATGGAAAAAAAAAATTTTCGAAAAAATAAAAAAAAAATTTTCAAAAAAAAATCGAAAAAAAAATTTTCGAAAAAATAAAAAAAAAATTTCAAAAAAAATAAAAAAAAAATCGAAAAAAAAAATTTCGAAAAAATAAAAAAAAAATTCAAAAAAAAAATCGAAAAAAAATTTTTTCGAAAAAATAAAAAAAAATTTCAAAAAAAATTTAAAAAAAAATTTCAAAAAAAATTCAAAAAAAAATCGAAAAAAAAATTTTTCGAAAAAATAAAAAAAAAATTTTAAAAAAAATAATCGAAAAAAAAAATTTTCGAAAAAATAAAAAAAAAATTTCAAAAAAAAATCAAAAAAAATTTTTTCAAAAAAAAATTGAAAAAAAAAATTCAAAAAAAATTTAAAAAAAAAATCGAAAAAAAAAAATTTTCAAAAAAAAAATTGAAAAAAAAAATAAAAAAAAAAATTTCAAAAAAAAATTTTCAAAAAAAAATTTAAAAAAAAATTCAAAAAAAAAATCGAAAAAAACTTTTTCGAAAAAATAAAAAAAAAATTTCAAAAAAAAAATTTAAAAAAAAAATTCTAAAAAAATTCAAAAAAAAAATCGAAAAAAAAAAATTTTCGAAAAAATAAAAAACAAAATTTCAAAAAAAAATTGAAAAAAAATTTCAAAAAAAATTCAAAAAAAAATCGAAAAAAAAATTTTTCGAAAAAATAAAAAAAAAAATTTCAAAAAAAAAATTCAAAAAAAAATTCTAAAAAAATTCAAAAAAAATCGAAAAAAAAAAATTTTCGAAAAAATAAAAAAAAAATTTCAAAAAAAATTTTAAAAAAATTTTCAAAAAAAAATTGAAAAAAAATTTCAAAAAAAATTCAAAAAAAAATCGAAAAAAAAAATTTTCGAAAAAATAAAAAAAAAATTTCAAAAAAAAAATTCAAAAAAAAATTTCAAAAAAAATTCAAAAAAAAAATCGAAAAAAAAATTTTCGAAAAAATAAAAAAAAATTCAAAAAAAAAATCGAAAAAATAAAAAAAAATCTCAAAAAAAATAAAAAAAAAATCGAAAAAAAAATTTTTCGAAAAAATAGAAAAAAAAATTCAAAAAAAAAATCAAAAAAAAAAATTTTCAAAAAAAAATTTCAAAAAAAATTCAAAAAAAAAATTTCAAAAAAAAAAAAAAAAAAAATTTCAAAAAAAAAATCAAAAAAAAATTTTCAAAAAAATAATTGAAAAAAAAATTCAAAAAAAAATCGAAAAAAAAAATTTTCAATGAAAATTCAAAAAAAAATCGAAAAAAAAAATTTCGAAAAAATAAAAAAAAAATTTCAAAAAAAATAAAAAAAAAATCGAAAAAAAAATTTTTCAAAAAAAAAATAAAAAAAAAATTTTCAAAAAAAAATTGAAAAAAAATTTCAAAAAAAATTCAAAAAAAATCGAAAAAAAATTTTTTCGAAAAAATAAAAAAAAAATTTAAAAAAAAAATCAAAAAAAAAAAATTTTCAAAAAAAAAATTCAAAAAAAAAATTGAAAAATAATTCAAAAAAAAAATCGAAAAAAAAAATTTTCGAAAAAATCAAAAAAAAAAATTTCAAAAAAAAAATTGAAAAAAAAAATCCAAAAGAAATTCAAAAAAAAATCGAAAAAAAAAATTTTCGAAAAAATAAAAAAAAAAATCAAAAAAAATAAAAAAAAAATTTTCAAAAAAAAATTTCAAAAAAAATTCAAAAAAAAATCGAAAAAAAAATATTCGAAAAAATAAAAAAAAAATTCAAAAAAAAAATTTTCAAAAAAAATTCAAAAAAAAATCGAAAAAATTTTTTTCGAAAAAATGAAAAAAAATCTCAAAAAAATAAAAAAAAAATCGAAAAAATAAAAAAAATTTCAAAAAAAAATTTTAAAAACATTTCAAAAAAAAATTGAAAAAAAATTTCAAAAAAAATTAAAAAAAAAATGGAAAAAAAATTTTTCGAAAAAATAAAAAAAAAATTTTCAAAAAAAAATTGAAAAAAAAATTACAAAAAAAATTCAAAAAAAAATCGAAAAAAAAAAATTTTTCGAAAAAATAAAAAAAAAAATTAAAAAAAAAATAAAAAAAAAATCGAAAAAAAAAATTTTCGAAAAAATAAAAAAAAAAATTCAAAAAAAAAAATCGAAAAAAAAATTCAAAAAAAAAATCGAAAAAATAAAAAAAAATCTCAAAAAAAATAAAAAAAAAATCGAAAAAAAAATTTTTCGAAAAAATAGAAAAAAAAATTCAAAAAAAAAATCAAAAAATAAATTTTCAAAAAAAAAATTTCAAAAAAAATTCAAAAAAAAAAATTTCAAAAAAAAAAAAAAAAAAATTCAAAAAAAAAATCAAAAAAAAATTTTCAAAAAAAAAATTGAAAAAAAAATTTCAAAAAAAATTCAAAAAAAATCGAAAAAAAAAATTTTCGAAAAAATAAAAAAAAAATTTTCAAAAAAAAATTGAAAAAAAAATTCAAAAAAAAAATCGAAAAAAAAATTTTTCGAAAAAATAAAAAAAAAATTTCAAAAAAAAAATTCAAAAAAAAATTTCAAAAAAAATTCAAAAAAAAAATCGAAAAAAAAATTTTCGAAAAAATAAAAAAAAATTCAAAAAAAAAATCGAAAAAATAAAAAAAAATCTCAAAAAAAATAAAAAAAAAATCGAAAAAAAAATTTTTCGAAAAAATAGAAAAAAAAATTCAAAAAAAAAATCAAAAAAAAAAATTTTCAAAAAAAAATTTCAAAAAAAATTCAAAAAAAAAATTTCAAAAAAAAAAAAAAAAAAAATTTCAAAAAAAAAATCAAAAAAAAATTTTAAAAAAAAAAATTGAAAAAAAAATTCAAAAAAAAATCGAAAAAAAAAATTTTCAATGAAAATTCAAAAAAAAATCGAAAAAAAAAATTTCGAAAAAATAAAAAAAAAATTTCAAAAAAAATAAAAAAAAAATCGAAAAAAAAATTTTTCAAAAAAAAAATAAAAAAAAAATTTTCAAAAAAAAATTGAAAAAAAATTTCAAAAAAAATTCAAAAAAAATCGAAAAAAAATTTTTTCGAAAAAATAAAAAAAAAATTTCAAAAAAAAAAAATTTTCAAAAAAAAAATTCAAAAAAAAAATTGAAAAATAATTCAAAAAAAAAATCGAAAAAAAAAATTTTCGAAAAAATCAAAAAAAAAAATTTCAAAAAAAAAATTGAAAAAAAAAATCCAAAAGAAATTCAAAAAAAAATCGAAAAAAAAAATTTTCGAAAAAATAAAAAAAAAATTCAAAAAAAATAAAAAAAAAATTTTCAAAAAAAAATTTCAAAAAAAATTCAAAAAAAAATCGAAAAAAAAATATTCGAAAAAATAAAAAAAAAATTCAAAAAAAAAATTTTCAAAAAAAATTCAAAAAAAAATCGAAAAAATTTTTTTCGAAAAAATGAAAAAAAATCTCAAAAAAATTAAAAAAAAATCGAAAAAATAAAAAAAATTTCAAAAAAAAATTTAAAAAAAATTTCAAAAAAAAATTGAAAAAAAATTTCAAAAAAAATTCAAAAAAAAATGGAAAAAAAATTTTTCGAAAAAATAAAAAAAAAAATTTCAAAAAAAAATTGAAAAAAAAATTACAAAAAAAATTCAAAAAAAAATCGAAAAAAAAAAATTTTTCGAAAAAATAAAAAAAAAATTAAAAAAAAAATAAAAAAAAAATCGAAAAAAAAAATTTTCGAAAAAATAAAAAAAAAAATTCAAAAAAAAAATCGAAAAAAAAATTCAAAAAAAAAATCGAAAAAATAAAAAAAAATCTCAAAAAAAATAAAAAAAAAATCGAAAAAAAAATTTTTCGAAAAAATAGAAAAAAAAATTCAAAAAAAAAATCAAAAAAAAAATTTTCAAAAAAAAAATTTCAAAAAAAATTCAAAAAAAAAAATTTCAAAAAAAAAAAAAAAAAAATTCAAAAAAAAAATCAAAAAAAAATTTTCAAAAAAAAAAATTGAAAAAAAAATTTCAAAAAAAATTCAAAAAAAATCGAAAAAAAAAATTTTCGAAAAAATAAAAAAAAAATTTTCAAAAAAAAATTGAAAAAAAAATTCAAAAAAAAAATCGAAAAAAAAATTTTTCGAAAAAATAAAAAAAAAAATTTCAAAAAAAATAAAAAAAAAAATTTCAAAAAAAAATTTCAAAAAAAATTCAAAAAAAAATCGAAAAAAAAATTTTTCGAAAAAATAAAAAAAAAATTTCAAAAAAAAATCAAAAAAAAATTTTTCAAAAAAAAAATTGAAAAAAAAAATTAAAAAAAAATTAAAAAAAAAATCGAAAAAAAAAATTTTCAAAAAAAAAATTGAAAAAAAAAATAAAAAAAAAATTTTCAAAAAAAAATTTCAAAAAAAATTTTAAAAAAATTTTCAAAAAAAAATTTCAAAAAAAATTCAAAAAAAAAATTGAAAAAAAAATTTTCGAAAAAATAAAAAAAAAATTCAAAAAAAAAATCGAAAAAAAAAATTTTCGAAAAAAAAATTGAAAAAAAAAATTCAAAAAAAATTAAAAAAAAAATCGAAAAAAAAAATTTTCAAAAAAAAAATTGAAAAAAAAAATAAAAAAAAAAATTTTCAAAAAAAAATTTCAAAAAATATTCAAAAAAAAAATCGAAAAAAATTTTTTCGAAAAAATAAAAAAAAAAATCAAAAAAAAAATCGAAAAAAAAAGTTTTCGAAAAAATAAAAAAAAAATCTCAAAAAAAATAAAAAAAAAATTTTCGAAAAAATAAAAAAAAAATTTCAAAAAAAAAATTCAAAAAAAAAATTCTAAAAAAATTCAAAAAAAAAAATCGAAAAAAAAAATTTTCGAAAAAATAAAAAAAAAATTTCAAAAAAAATTAAAAAAAAATTTTCAAAAAAAAATTGAAAAAAAATTTCAAAAAAAATTCAAAAAAAAATCGAAAAAAAAAATTTTCGAAAAAATAAAAAAAAAAATTTCAAAAAAAAAATTCAAAAAAAAATTCTAAAAAAATTCAAAAAAAAAATCGAAAAAAAAAAATTTTCGAAAAAATAAAAAAAAAAATTTCAAAAAAAATTTTAAAAAAATTTTCAAAAAAAAATTGAAAAAAAATTTCAAAAAAAATTCAAAAAAAAATCGAAAAAAAAAATTTTCGAAAAAATAAAAAAAAAAATTTCAAAAAAAAATTCAAAAAAAAATTTCAAAAAAAATTCAAAAAAAAAATCGAAAAAAAAATTTTCGAAAAAATAAAAAAAAAATTCAAAAAAAAAATCGAAAAAATAAAAAAAAATCTCAAAAAAAATAAAAAAAAAATCGAAAAAAAAATTTTTCGAAAAAATAGAAAAAAAAATTCAAAAAAAAAATCAAAAAAAAAAATTTTCAAAAAAAAATTTCAAAAAAAAATTCAAAAAAAAAATTAAAAAAAAAAAAAAAAAAATTTCAAAAAAAAAATCAAAAAAAAATTTTCAAAAAAAAAATTGAAAAAAAAATTTCAAAAAAAATTCAAAAAAAATCGAAAAAAAAAATTTTCAATGAAAATTCAAAAAAAAATCGAAAAAAAAAATTTCGAAAAAATAAAAAAAAAATTTCAAAAAAAATAAAAAATAAATCGAAAAAAAAATTTTTCAAAAAAAAAATAAAAAAAAAATTTTCAAAAAAAAATTGAAAAAAAATTTCAAAAAAAATTCAAAAAAAATCGAAAAAAAAAATTTTCGAAAAAATAAAAAAAAAATTTCAAAAAAAAATCAAAAAAAAAATTTTCAAAAAAAAAATTCAAAAAAAAAATTGAAAAATAATTCAAAAAAAAAATCGAAAAAAAAAATTTTCGAAAAAATAAAAAAAAAATCAAAAAAAAAAATTAAAAAAAAAAAATTGAAAAAAAAATCAAAAAGAAATTCAAAAAAAAATCGAAAAAAAAAATTTTCGAAAAAATAAAAAAAAAATTCAAAAAAAATAAAAAAAAAATTTTCAAAAAAAAATTTCAAAAAAAATTCAAAAAAAAAATCGAAAAAAAAATTTTCGAAAAAATAAAAAAAAAATTCAAAAAAAAAAATTTTCAAAAAAAATTCAAAAAAAAATCGAAAAAAAATTTTTCGAAAAAATGAAAAAAAATCTCAAAAAAAATAAAAAAAAAATCGAAAAAATAAAAAAAATTTCAAAAAAAATAAAAAAAAATCGAAAAAAAAAATTTTCGAAAAAATAAAAAAAAAAATTTCAAAAAAAAAATCGAAAAAAACATTCAAAAAAAAAATCGAAAAAATAAAAAAAAATCTCAAAAAAAATAAAAAAAAAATCGAAAAAAAAATTTTTCGAAAAAATAGAAAAAAAAATTCAAAAAAAAAATCAAAAAAAAAAAATTTTCAAAAAAAAAATTTCAAAAAAAATTCAAAAAAAAAAATTTCAAAAAAAAAATCAAAAAAAAATTTTCAAAAAAAAAATTGAAAAAAAAATTTCAAAAAAAATTCAAAAAAAAATCGAAAAAAAAATTTTTCGAAAAAATAAAAAAAAAATTTCAAAAAAAAATTGAAAAAAATTTCAAAAAAAAATAAAAAAAAAATTTTCAAAAAAAAATTGAAAAAAAATTTCAAAAAAAATTCAAAAAAAAAATCGAAAAAAAAATTTTTCGAAAAAATAAAAAAAAAATTAAAAAAAAAATTTAAAAAAAAATCGAAAAAAAAAATTTTCGAAAAAATAAAAAAAAAAATTTCAAAAAAAATCAAAAAAAAATTTTTCAAAAAAAAAATTGAAAAAAAAAATTCAAAAAAAAATCGAAAAAAAAAAATTTTCAATAAAAATTCAAAAAAAAATCGAAAAAAAATTTTTTCGGAAAAATAAAAAAAAAATTGAAAAAAAAATAAAAAAAAAAATCGAAAAAAAAAATTTTCGAAAAAATAAAAAAAAAAATTTCAAAAAAAAATTTTTCAAAAAAAAAATTGAAAAAAAAAATTCAAAAAAAATTTAAAAAAAAATCGAAAAAAAAAATTTTCAAAAAAAAATTGAAAAAAAATTTCGAAAAAAATTCAAAAAAAAAATCGAAAAAAAAATTTTTAGAAAAAATAAAAAAAAAAATTTCAAAAAAAAAATCGAAAAAATAAAAAAAAATTAAAAAAAAATCGAAAAAAAAATTTTTCGAAAAAATAGAAAAAAAAATTCAAAAAAAAAAATTTTCAAAAAAAAATTTCAAAAAAAATTCAAAAAAAAAATTTCAAAAAAAAAAAAAAAAAAATTTCAAAAAAAAAATCAAAAAAAAATTTTCAAAAAAAAAATTGAAAAAAAAAATTCAAAAAAAATTCAAAAAAAAATCGAAAAAAAAAATTTTCGAAAAAATAAAAAAAAAATTTCAAAAAAAAATTGAAAAAAAAATTCAAAAAAAAAATCGAAAAAAAAATTTTTCGAAAAAATAAAAAAAAAAATTTCAAAAAAAATAAAAAAAAAAATTTCAAAAAAAAAAATTTCAAAAAAAATTCAAAAAAAATTTTAAAAAAAATGGAAAAAAAAATTTTCAAAAAAAAATTGAAAAAAAAAATAAAAAAAAAATTTTCAAAAAAAAATTTCAAAAAAAATTTTAAAAAAATTTTCAAAAAAAAATTTCAAAAAAAATTCAAAAAAAAAATCGAAAAAAAAATTTTCGAAAAAATAAAAAAAAAATTCAAAAAAAAAATCGAAAAAAAAATTTTTCGAAAAAATGAAAAAAAATCTCAAAAAAAAATTCAATAAAAAAATCGAAAAAAAAATTTTCGAAAAAATAAAAAAAAAATCAAAAAAAAAATCGAAAAAAAATTTTTCAAAAAAAAAATTGAAAAAAAAAATTCAAAAAAAATTAAAAAAAAAAATGGAAAAAAACAATTTTCAAAAAAAAATTGAAAAAAAAAAAAAAAATTTTCAAAAAAAAATTTCAAAAAAAATTTTAAAAAAATTTTCAAAAAAAAATTTCAAAAAAAATTTTCGAAAAAATAAAAAAAAAATTCAAAAAAAAAATCGAAAAAAAAATTTTTCGAAAAAATGAAAAAAAATCTCAAAAAAAAATTCAAAAAAAAAATCGAAAAAAAATTTTTCGAAAAAATAAAAAAAAAATCAAAAAAAAAATCGAAAAAAATTTTTTTCGAAAAAATGAAAAAAAATCTCAAAAAAAATTTTAAAAAAATCGAAAAAAAATTTTTTCGAAAAAATAAAAAAAATTTCAAAAAAAATTTTAAAAAAAATTTCAAAAAAAAATTGAAAAAAAATTTCAAAAAAAATTCAAAAAAAAATGGAAAAAAAAAATTTTCGAAAAAATAAAAAAAAAATTTTCAAAAAAAAATCGAAAAAAAAATTTTCGAAAAAATAAAAAAAAAATTTCAAAAAAAATAAAAAAAAAATCGAAAAAAAAATTTTCGAAAAAATAAAAAAAAAATTCAAAAAAAAAATCGAAAAAAAAATTTTTCGAAAAAATAAAAAAAAATTTCAAAAAAAATTTAAAAAAAAATTTCAAAAAAAATTCAAAAAAAAATCGAAAAAAAAATTTTTCGAAAAAATAAAAAAAAAATTTTAAAAAAAATAATCGAAAAATAAAAATTTTCGAAAAAATAAAAAAAAAATTTCAAAAAAAAATCAAAAAAAATTTTTTCAAAAAAAAATTGAAAAAAAAAATTCAAAAAAAATTTAAAAAAAAATCGAAAAAAAAAATTTTCAAAAAAAAAATTGAAAAAAAAAATTAAAAAAAAAATTTTCAAAAAAAAATTTCAAAAAAAATTCAAAAAAAAAATCGAAAAAAACTTTTTCGAAAAAATAAAAAAAAAAATCAAAAAAAAAATCGAAAAAAAAAGTTTTCGAAAAAATAAAAAAAAAATCTCAAAAAAAATAAAAAAAAAATTTTCGAAAAAATAAAAAAAAAATTTCAAAAAAAAAATTAAAAAAAAAATTCTAAAAAAATTCAAAAAAAAAATCGAAAAAAAAAATTTTCGAAAAAATAAAAAAAAAATTTCAAAAAAAATTTTCGAAAAAATTTAAAAAAAAATTTCAAAAAAAATTGAAAAAAAATTTCAAAAAAAATTCAAAAAAAAATCGAAAAAAAAAATTTTCGAAAAAATAAAAAAAAAAATTTCAAAAAAAAAATTCAAAAAAAAATTTCAAAAAAAATTCAAAAAAAAAATCGAAAAAAAAATTTTCGAAAAAATAAAAAAAAAATTCAAAAAAAAAATCGAAAAAATAAAAAAAAATCTCAAAAAAAATAAAAAAAAAATCGAAAAAAAAATTTTTCGAAAAAATAGAAAAAAAAATTCAAAAAAAAATCAAAAAAAAAAATTTTCAAAAAAAAATTTCAAAAAAAATTCAAAAAAAAAAAATTTCAAAAAAAAAAAAAAAAAAAAAATTTCAAAAAAAAAATCAAAAAAAAATTTTCAAAAAAAAAATTGAAAAAAAAATTCAAAAAAAAATCGAAAAAAAAAATTTTCAATGAAAATTCAAAAAAAAATCGAAAAAAAAAATTTCGAAAAAATAAAAAAAAAATTTCAAAAAAAATAAAAAAAAATCGAAAAAAAAATTTTTCAAAAAAAAAATAAAAAAAAAATTTTCAAAAAAAAATTGAAAAAAAATTTCAAAAAAAATTCAAAAAAAATCGAAAAAAAAAATTTTCGAAAAAATAAAAAAAAAATTTCAAAAAAATTTTCAAAAAAAAAATTCAAAAAAAAAATTGAAAAAAAAATTTTTCGAAAAAATCAAAAAAAAAAATTTCAAAAAAAAAATTGAAAAAAAAAATCCAAAAGAAATTCAAAAAAAAATCGAAAAAAAAAATTTTCGAAAAAATAAAAAAAAAATTCAAAAAAAATAAAAAAAAAATTTTCAAAAAAAAATTTCAAAAAAAATTCAAAAAAAAAATCGAAAAAAAAATATTTCGAAAAAATGAAAAAAAATCTCAAAAAAAATAATAAAAAAATCGAAAAAATAAAAAAAATTTCAAAAAAAAATTTAAAAAAAATTTCAAAAAAAAATTGAAAAAAAATTTCAAAAAAAATTCAAAAAAAAATGGAAAAAAAATTTTTCGAAAAAATAAAAAAAAAAATTTCAAAAAAAAATTGAAAAAAAAATCGAAAAAAAATTTTTCGAAAAAATGAAAAAAAATCTCAAAAAAAATAATAAAAAAATCGAAAAAATAAAAAAAATTTCAAAAAAAAATTTAAAAAAAATTTCAAAAAAAAATTGAAAAAAAATTTCAAAAAAAATTCAAAAAAAAATGGAAAAAAAATTTTTCGAAAAAATAAAAAAAAAAATTTCAAAAAAAAATTGAAAAAAAAATTACAAAAAAAATTCAAAAAAAAATCGAAAAAAAAAATTTTTTCGAAAAAATAAAAAAAAAATTAAAAAAAAAATAAAAAAAAAAATCGAAAAAAAAAATTTTCGAAAAAATAAAAAAAAAAAATTCAAAAAAAAAATCGAAAAAAAAATTCAAAAAAAAAATCGAAAAAATAAAAAAAAATCTCAAAAAAAATAAAAAAAAAATCTTAAAAAAAATTTTTCGAAAAAAAAAATTGAAAAAAAAATTTCAAAAAAAATTCAAAAAAAAATCGAAAAAAAAAATGTTCGAAAAAATAAAAAAAAAATTTCAAAAAAAAATTGAAAAAAAAATTCAAAAAAAAAATCGAAAAAAAAATTTTTCGAAAAAATAAAAAAAAAAATTTCAAAAAAAATAAAAAAAAAAATTTCAAAAAAAAATTTCAAAAAAAATTCAAAAAAAAATCAAAAAAAAAATTGAAAAAAAAAATTCAAAAAAAATTTTAAAAAAATCGAAAAAAAAAATTTTCAAAAAAAAAATTGAAAAAAAAAATAAAAAAAAAATTTTCAAAAAAAAATTTCAAAAAAAATTTTAAAAAAATTTTCAAAAAAAAATTTCAAAAAAAATTCAAAAAAAAATTGAAAAAAAAATTTTCGAAAAAATAAAAAAAAAATTCAAAAAAAAAATCGAAAAAAAAAATTTTCGAAAAAAAAATTTTCGAAAAAAAATTCAAAAAAAATTAAAAAAAAAATCGAAAAAAAAAATTTTCAAAAAAAAAATTGAAAAAAAAAATAAAAAAAAAAATTTTCAAAAAAAAATTTCAAAAAATATTCAAAAAAAAAATCGAAAAAAATTTTTTCGAAAAAATAAAAAAAAAATCAAAAAAGAAATCGAAAAAAAAAGTTTTCGAAAAAATAAAAAAAAAATCTCAAAAAAAATAAAAAAAAAATTTTCGAAAAAATAAAAAAAAAATTTCAAAAAAAAAATTCAAAAAAAAAATTCTAAAAAAATTTTAAAAAAAAAATCGAAAAAAAAAATTTTCGAAAAAATAAAAAAAAAATTTCAAAAAAAATTAAAAAAAAAATTTCAAAAAAAAATTGAAAAAAAATTTCAAAAAAATTCAAAAAAAATCGAAAAAAAAAATTTTCGAAAAAATAAAAAAAAAAATTTCAAAAAAAAAATTCAAAAAAAAATTCTAAAAAAATTCAAAAAAAAAATCGAAAAAAAAAAATTTTCGAAAAAATAAAAAAAAAATTTCAAAAAAAATTTAAAAAAAATTTTCAAAAAAAAATTGAAAAAAAATTTCAAAAAAAATTAAAAAAAAAATCGAAAAAAAAAATTTTCGAAAAAATAAAAAAAAAAATTTCAAAAAAAAAATTCAAAAAAAAATTTCAAAAAAAATTCAAAAAAAAAATCGAAAAAAAAATTTTCGAAAAAAAAAAAAAAAATTCAAAAAAAAAATCGAAAAAATAAAAAAAAATCTCAAAAAAAATAAAAAAAAAATCGAAAAAAAAATTTTTCGAAAAAATAGAAAAAAAAATTCAAAAAAAAAATCAAAAAAAAAAATTTTCAAAAAAAAATTTCAAAAAAAATTCAAAAAAAAAAAATTAAAAAAAAAAAAAAAAAAATTTAAAAAAAAAATCAAAAAAAAATTTTCAAAAAAAAAATTGAAAAAAAAATTTCAAAAAAAATTCAAAAAAAATCGAAAAAAAAAATTTTCAATGAAAATTCAAAAAAAATTTCAAAAAAAATTCAAAAAAAAATGGAAAAAAAAATTTCAAAAAAAATTCAAAAAAAAATCGAAAAAAAAAATTTTTCGAAAAAATAAAAAAAAAATTAAAAAAAAAATAAAAAAAAAATCGAAAAAAAAAATTTTCGAAAAAATAAAAAAAAAAATTTCAAAAAAAAATTCAAAAAAAAATTTCAAAAAAAATTCAAAAAAAAAATCGAAAAAAAAATTCAAAAAAAAAATCGAAAAAATAAAAAAAAATCTCAAAAAAAATAAAAAAAAAAATAGAAAAAAAAATTCAAAAAAAAAATCAAAAAAAAAATTTTTCAAAAAAAAAATTTCAAAAAAAATTCAAAAAAAAAAATTTCAAAATCAAAAAAAAAAAAAATTTCAGAAAAAAAATCAAAAAAAAATTTTCAAAAAAAAAATTGAAAAAAAAATTTCAAAAAAAATTCAAAAAAAAATCGAAAAAAAATTTTTTCGAAAAAATAAAAAAAAAATTTCAAAAAAAAATCAAAAAAAAAATTTTCAAAAAAAAAATTCAAAAAAAAAATTGAAAAATAATTCAAAAAAAAAATCGAAAAAAAAAATTTTCGAAAAAATAAAAAAAAAATCAAAAAAAAAATTGAAAAAAAAAATCCAAAAGAAATTCAAAAAAAAATCGAAAAAAAAAATTTTCGAAAAAATAAAAAAAAAATTCAAAAAAAATTTAAAAAAAATTTTCAAAAAAAAATTTCAAAAAAAATTCAAAAAAAAAATCGAAAAAAAATTTTTCGAAAAAATAAAAAAAAAATTCAAAAAAAAAAATTTTCAAAAAAAATTCATAAAAAAATCGAAAAAAAAAATTTTCGAAAAAATAAAAAAAAAAATTCAAAAAAAATAAAAAAAAAATTTTCAAAAAAAAATTTCAAAAAAAATTCAAAAAAAAAATCGAAAAAAAAATTTTCGAAAAAATAAAAAAAAAATTCAATAAAAAAAATTTTCAAAAAAAATTCAAAAAAAAATCGAAAAAAAATTTTTCGAAAAAATGAAAAAAAATCTCAAAAAAAATTAAAAAAAAATCGAAAAAAAAATTTTTCGAAAAAATAAAAAAAATTTCAAAAAAAATTTTAAAAAAAATTTCAAAAAAAAATTGAAAAAAAATTTTCAAAAAAAAATAAAAAAAAAATTTCAAAAAAAATAAAAAAAAAATCGAAAAAAAAATTTTCGAAAAAATAAAAAAAAAATTCAAAAAAAAAATCGAAAAAAAAATTTTTCGAAAAAATAAAAAAAAATTTCAAAAAAAATTTTTAAAAAAATTTCAAAAAAAATTCAAAAAAAAATCGAAAAAAAAATTTTTCGAAAAAATAAAAAAAAAATTTAAAAAAAAATAAAAAAAAAAATCGAAAAAAAAAATTTTCGAAAAAATAAAAAAAAAAATTTCAAAAAAAAATCAAAAAAAAATTTTTCAAAAAAAAAATTGAAAAAAAAAATTCAAAAAAAATTTTAAAAAAAATCGAAAAAAAAAAATTTCAAAAAAAAAATTGAAAAAAAAATAAAAAAAAAAAATTTCAAAAAAAAATTTCAAAAAAAATTCAAAAAAAAAATCGAAAAAGATTTTTTCGAAAAAATAAAAAAAAAATTCAAAAAAAAAATCGAAAAAAAAAATTTTCGAAAAAATAAAAAAAAATCTCAAAAAAAAATCAAAAAAAAAATTTTCAAAAAAAAAATTCAAAAAAAAAATTGAAAAATAATTCAAAAAAAAAATCGAAAAAAAAAATTTTCGAAAAAATAAAAAAAAAATCAAAAAAAAAAATTGAAAAAAAAAATCCAAAAGAAATTCAAAAAAAAATCGAAAAAAAAAATTTTCGAAAAAATAAAAAAAAAAATTCAAAAAAAATAAAAAAAAAATTTTCAAAAAAAAATTTCAAAAAAAATTCAAAAAAAAAATCGAAAAAAAATTTTTCGAAAAAATAAAAAAAAAATTCAAAAAAAAAAATTTTCAAAAAAAATTCAAAAAAAAATCGAAAAAAAAAATTTTCGAAAAAATAAAAAAAAAAATTCAAAAAAAATAAAAAAAAAAATTTCAAAAAAAAATTTCAAAAAAAATTCAAAAAAAAAATCGAAAAAAAAATTTTCGAAAAAATAAAAAAAAAATTCAAAAAAAAAAATTTTCAAAAAAAATTCAAACAAAAATCGAAAAAAAATTTTTCGAAAAAATGAAAAAAAATCTCAAAAAAAATTAAAAAAAAATCGAAAAAAAAAATTTTTCGAAAAAATAAAAAAAATTTCAAAAAAAATTTTAAAAAAAATTTCAAAAAAAAATTGAAAAAAAATTTTCAAAAAAAAATAAAAAAAAAATTTCAAAAAAAATAAAAAAAAAATCGAAAAAAAAATTTTCGAAAAAATAAAAAAAAAATTCAAAAAAAAAATCGAAAAAAAAATTTTTCGAAAAAATAAAAAAAAATTTCAAAAAAAATTTAAAAAACAAATTTCAAAAAAAATTCAAAAAAAAATCGAAAAAAAAATTTTTCGAAAAAATAAAAAAAAAATTTAAAAAAAAATAAAAAAAAAAATCGAAAAAAAAAATTTTCGAAAAAATAAAAAAAAAAAATTCAAAAAAAAATCAAAAAAAAATTTTTCAAAAAAAAAATTGAAAAAAAAAATTCAAAAAAAATTTAAAAAAAAATCGAAAAAAAAAAATTTTCAAAAAAAAAATTGAAAAAAAAAATTCAAAAAAAATTTAAAAAAAAATCGAAAAAAAAAATTTTCGAAAAAATAAAAAAAAAATCTCAAAAAAAAAAAAAAAAAATTTTCGAAAAAATAAAAAAAAAAATTCAAAAAAAAAATTCAAAAAAAATATTCTAAAAAAATTCAAAAAAAAAATCGAAAAAAAAATTTTCGAAAAAATAAAAATAAAATTTCAAAAAAAATTTAAAAAAAAATTTCAAAAAAAAATTGAAAAAAAATTTCAAAAAAAATTCAAAAAAAATCGAAAAAAAAAATTTTCGAAAAAATAAAAAAAAAATTTCAAAAAAAAAATTCAAAAAAAAATTTCAAAAAAAATTCAAAAAAAAAATCGAAAAAAAAATTCAAAAAAAATCGAAAAAATAAAAAAAAATAAAAAAAAAATCGAAAAAAAATTTTTTCGAAAAAATAGAAAAAAAAATTCAAAAAAAAATCAAAAAAAAAAATTTTCAAAAAAAAAATTTCAAAAAAAATTGAAAAAAAAAAATTTCAAAAAAAAAAAAAAAAAATTTAAAAAAAAAATCAAAAAAAAATTTTCAAAAAAAAAATTGAAAAAAAAATTTCAAAAAAAATTCAAAAAAAAATCGAAAAAAAAAAATTTTCAATAAAAATTCAAAAAAAATTCGAAAAAAAAAATTTCGAAAAAATAAAAAAAAAATTTCAAAAAAAATAAAAAAAAAATCGAAAAAAAAATTTTTCAAAAAAAAATAAAAAAAAAATTTTCAAAAAAAAATTGAAAAAAAATTTCAAAAAAAATTCAAAAAAAATCGAAAAAAAAAATTTTTCGAAAAAATAAAAAAAAAATTTCAAAAAAAATCAAAAAAAAATTTTCAAAAAAAAAATTCAAAAAAAATTGAAAAATAATTCAAAAAAAAATCGAAAAAAAAATTTTCGAAAAAATAAAAAAAAAATCAAAAAAAAAAATTTCAAAAAAAAATTGAAAAAAAAATCCAAAAGAAATTCAAAAAAAAATCGAAAAAAAAAATTTTCGAAAAAATAAAAAAAAAAATTCAAAAAAAATAAAAAAAAAATTTTCAAAAAAAAATTTCAAAAAAAATTCAAAAAAAAAATCGAAAAAAAATTTTTCGAAAAAATAAAAAAAAAATTCAAAAAAAAAAATTTTCAAAAAAAATTCAAAAAAAAATCGAAAAAAAAATTTTTCGAAAAAATAAAAAAAAAATTCAAAAAAAATAAAAAAAAAATTTTCAAAAAAAAATTTCAAAAAAAATTCAAAAAAAAAATCGAAAAAAAAATTTTCGAAAAAATAAAAAAAAAATTCAAAAAAAAAAAATTTCAAAAAAAATTCAAAAAAAAATCGAAAAAATTTTTTTCGAAAAAATGAAAAAAAATCTCAAAAAAAATAAAAAAAAAATCGAAAAAAAATTTTTTCGAAAAAATAAGAAAAATTTCAAAAAAAATTTAAAAAAAAATTTCAAAAAAAAATTTAAAAAAAATTTCAAAAAAAATTAAAAAAAAAATCGAAAAAAAAAATTTTCGAAAAAATAAAAAAAAAATTTTCAAAAAAAAATTGAAAAAAAATTCAAAAAAAAAATCGAAAAAAAAATTTTTCGAAAAAATAAAAAAAAAAATTTCAAAAAAAATTAAAAAAAAAATTTCAAAAAAAAATTTCAAAAAAAATTCAAAAAAAAATCGAAAAAAAAATTTTTCGAAAAAATAAAAAAAAAATTTCAAAAAAAAATCAAAAAAAAATTTTTCAAAAAAAAAATTGAAAAAAAAAATTCAAAAAAAATTAAAAAAAAAAATCGAAAAAAAAAATTTTCAAAAAAAAAATTGAAAAAAAAAATAAAAAAAAAAATTTCAAAAAAAAATTTCAAAAAAAATTTTAAAAAAATTTTCAAAAAAAAATTTCAAAAAAAATTCAAAAAAAAAAATCGAAAAAAAAATTTTCGAAAAAATAAAAAAAAATTCAAAAAAAAAATCGAAAAAAAAATTTTTTGAAAAAATGAAAAAAAATCTCAAAAAAAATTCAAAAAAAAAATCGAAAAAAAAATTTTCGAAAAAATAAAAAAAAAATTCAAAAAAAAATCGAAAAAAAAAATTTTCGAAAAAATGAAAAAAAATCTCAAAAAAAATTAAAAAAAAATCGAAAAAAAAATTTTTCGAAAAAATAAAAAAAATTTCAAAAAAAATTTCAAAAAAAATTCAAAAAAAAATCGAAAAAAAAAAATTTTCAATAAAAATTCAAAAAAAAATCGAAAAAAAAAATTTCGAAAAAATAAAAAAAAAATTTCAAAAAAAATAAAAAAAAAATCGAAAAAAAAATTTTCGAAAAAATAAAAAAAAAATTCAAATAAAAAATCGAAAAAAAAATTTTTCGAAAAAATAAAAAAAAATTTCAAAAAAAAATTTAAAAAAAATTTCTAAAAAAATTTAAAAAAAAATCGAAAAAAAAAATTTTCGAAAAAATAAAAAAAAAAATTTCAAAAAAAAATCAAAAAAAAATTTTTCAAAAAAAAAATTGAAAAATAAAATTCAAAAAAAATTTAAAAAAAAATCGAAAAAAAAAATTTTCAAAAAAAAAAATTGAAAAAAAAAATAAAAAAAAAAATTTTCAAAAAAAAATTTCAAAAAAAATTCAAAAAAAAAATCGAAAAAAATTTTTTCGAAAAAATAAAAAAAAAATCAAAAAAAAAATCGAAAAAAAAAGTTTTCGAAAAAATAAAAAAAAAATTTCAAAAAAAAAATTCAAAAAAAAAATTCTAAAAAAATTCAAAAAAAAATCGAAAAAAAAAAATTTTCGAAAATATAAAAAAAAAATTTCAAAAAAAATTTTAAAAAAATTTTTAAAAAAAAATTGAAAAAAAATTTCAAAAAAAATTCAAAAAAAAATCGAAAAAAAAAATTTTCAAAAAAATAAAAAAAAAATTTCAAAAAAAAAATTCTAAAAAAATTCAAAAAAAAATCGAAAAAAAAAAATTTTCGAAAATATAAAAAAAAAATTTCAAAAAAAATTTAAAAAAAATTTTCAAAAAAAAATTTCAAAAAAAAATTCAAAAAAAAAATCGAAAAAAAAATTTTCGAAAAAATAAAAAAAAAATTCAAAAAAAAAATCGAAAAAATAAAAAAAAATCTCAAAAAAAATAAAAAAAAAATCGAAAAAAAAATTTTTCGAAAAAATAGAAAAAAAAATTCAAAAAAAAAAATTTCAAAAAAAAAAAAAAAAAATTTCAAAAAAAAAATCAAAAAAAATTTTTCAAAAAAAAAATTGAAAAAAAAATTTCAAAAAAAATTCAAAAAAAAAAATTTCAAAAAAAAAAAAAAAAAAAATTTCAAAAAAAAAATCAAAAAAAAATTTTCAAAAAAAAAATTGAAAAAAAAATTTCAAAAAAAATTCAAAAAAAAATCGAAAAAAAAAATTTTCGAAAAAATAAAAAAAAAATTTTCAAAAAAAAATTGAAAAAAAAATTTAAAAAAAAAATCGAAAAAAAAATTTTTCGAAAAAATAAAAAAAAAAATTTCAAAAAAAATAAAAAAAAAAATTTCAAAAAAAAATTTCAAAAAAAATTCAAAAAAAAATCGAAAAAAAAATTTTTCGAAAAAATAAAAAAAAAATTTCAAAAAAAAATCAAAAAAAATTTTTCAAAAAAAAAATTGAAAAAAAAAATTCAAAAAAAATTAAAAAAAAAATCGAAAAAAAAAATTTTCAAAAAAAAAATTGAAAAAAAAAATAAAAAAAAAATTTTCAAAAAAAAATTTCAAAAAAAATTTTAAAAAAATTTTCAAAAAAAAATTTCAAAAAAAATTCAAAAAAAAAATTGAAAAAAAAATTTTCGAAAAAATAAAAAAAAAATTCAAAAAAAAAATCGAAAAAAAAAATTTTCGAAAAAAAAATTGAAAAAAAAAATTCAAAAAAATTTTTAAAAAAATCGAAAAAAAAAATTTTCAAAAAAAAATTGAAAAAAAAAATAAAAAAAAAATTTTCAAAAAAAAATTTCAAAAAATATTCAAAAAAAAAATCGAAAAAAATTTTTTCGAAAAAATAAAAAAAAAAATCAAAAAAAAAATCGAAAAAAAAAGTTTTCGAAAAAATAAAAAAAAAATCTCAAAAAAAATAAAAAAAAAATTTTCGAAAAAATAAAAAAAAAATTTCAAAAAAAAAATTCAAAAAAAAAATTCTAAAAAAATTCAAAAAAAAAAATCGAAAAAAAAAATTTTCGAAAAAATAAAAAAAAAATTTCAAAAAAAATTAAAAAAAAATTTTCAAAAAAAAATTGAAAAAAAATTTCAAAAAAAATTCAAAAAAAAATCGAAAAAAAAAATTTTCGAAAAAATAAAAAAAAAAATTTCAAAAAAAAAATTCAAAAAAAAATTCTAAAAAAATTCAAAAAAAAAATCGAAAAAAAAAAATTTTTCGAAAAAATAAAAAAAAAAATTTCAAAAAAAATTTAAAAAAAATTTTCAAAAAAAAATTGAAAAAAAATTTCAAAAAAAATTCAAAAAAAAATCGAAAAAAAAAATTTTCGAAAAAATAAAAAAAAAAATTTCAAAAAAAAAATTCAAAAAAAAAATTCAAAAAAAATTCAAAAAAAAAATCGAAAAAAAAATTTTCGAAAAAATAAAAAAAAAATTCAAAAAAAAAATCGAAAAAATAAAAAAAAATCTCAAAAAAAATAAAAAAAAAATCGAAAAAAAAATTTTTCGAAAAAATAGAAAAAAAAAATCAAAAAAAAAATCAAAAAAAAAAATTTTCAAAAAAAAATTTCAAAAAAAATTCAAAAAAAAAATTAAAAAAAAAAAAAAAAAAAAATTTCAAAAAAAAAATCAAAAAAAAATTTTCAAAAAAAAAATTGAAAAAAAAATTTCAAAAAAAATTCAAAAAAAATCGAAAAAAAAAATTTTCAATGAAAATTAAAAAAAAAATCAAAAAAAAAATTTCGAAAAAATAAAAAAAAAATTTCAAAAAAAATAAAAAAAAAATCGAAAAAAAAATTTTTCAAAAAAAAAATAAAAAAAAAATTTTCAAAAAAAAATTGAAAAAAAATTTCAAAAAAAATTCAAAAAAAATCGAAAAAAAAAAATTTCGAAAAAATAAAAAAAAAATTTCAAAAAAAAATAAAAAAAAAAATTTTCAAAAAAAAAATTCAAAAAAAAAATTGAAAAATAATTCAAAAAAAAAATCGAAAAAAAAATTTTCGAAAAAATAAAAAAAAAAATCAAAAAAAAAAATTTAAAAAAAAAAATTCAAAAAAAAATCAAAAAGAAATTCAAAAAAAAATCGAAAAAAATTTTTTCGAAAAAATGAAAAAAAATCTCAAAAAAAATTAAAAAAAAATCGAAAAAATAAAAAAAATTTCAAAAAAAATTTTAAAAAAAATTTAAAAAAAAAATTGAAAAAAAATTTCAAAAAAAATTCAAAAAAAAATGGAAAAAAAATTTTTCGAAAAAATAAAAAAAAAATTTCAAAAAAAAATTGAAAAAAAAATTTCAAAAAAAATTCGAAAAAAAAATCGAAAAAAAAATTTTCGAAAAAATAAAAAAAAAATTCAAAAAAAAAAATTTTCAAAAAAAATTCAAAAAAAAATCGAAAAAAATTTTTTCGAAAAAATGAAAAAAAATCTCAAAAAAAATAAAAAAAAAATCGAAAAAATAAAAAAAATTTCAAAAAAAATTTTAAAAAAAATTTCAAAAAAAAATTGAAAAAAAATTTCAAAAAAAATTCAAAAAAAAATGGAAAAAAAAATTTTCGAAAAAATAAAAAAAAAATTTTCAAAAAAAAATTGAAAAAAAAATTTCAAAAAAAATTCAAAAAAAAATCGAAAAAAATTTTTTTCGAAAAAATAAAAAAAAAATTAAAAAAAAAATAAAAAAAAATCGAAAAAAAAAATTTTCGAAAAAATAAAAAAAAAAATTTCAAAAAAAAAATTCAAAAAAAAATTTCAAAAAAAATTCAAAAAAAAAAATCGAAAAAAAAATTCAAAAAAAAAATCGAAAAAATAAAAAAAAATCTCAAAAAAAATAAAAAAAAAATAGAAAAAAAAATTCAAAAAAAAAATCAAAAAAAAAATTTTTCAAAAAAAAAATTTCAAAAAAAATTCAAAAAAAAAAATTTCAAAAAAAAAAAAAAAATTTCAAAAAAAAAATCAAAAAAAAATTTTCAAAAAAAAAATTGAAAGAAAAATTTCAAAAAAAATTCAAAAAAAAATCGAAAAAAAAAAATTTTCAATAAAAATTCAAAAAAAATCGAAAAAAAAAATTTCGAAAAAATAAAAAAAAAATTTCAAAAAAAATAAAAAAAAAATCGAAAAAAAAATTTTTCAAAAAAAAATAGAAAAAAAATTTTCAAAAAAAAATTGAAAAAAAATTTCAAAAAAAATTCAAAAAAAATCGAAAAAAAATTTTTTCGAAAAAATAAAAAAAAAATTTCAAAAAAAAATCAAAAAAAAAATTTTCAAAAAAAAAATTCAAAAAAAAAATTGAAAAATAATTCAAAAAAAAAATCGAAAAAAAAAATTTTCGAAAAAATAAAAAAAAAATCAAAAAAAAAAATTGAAAAAAAAAATCCAAAAGAAATTCAAAAAAAAATCGAAAAAAAAAATTTTCGAAAAAATAAAAAAAAAATTCAAAAAAAATAAAAAAAAAATTTTCAAAAAAAAATTTCAAAAAAAATTCAAAAAAAAAAATCGAAAAAAAATTTTTCGAAAAAATAAAAAAAAAATTCAAAAAAAAAAATTTTCAAAAAAAATTCAAAAAAAAATCGAAAAAAAAAATTTTCGAAAAAATAAAAAAAAAAATTCAAAAAAAATAAAAAAAAAATTTTCAAAAAAAAATTTCAAAAAAAATTCAAAAAAAAAATCGAAAAAAAATTTTTCGAAAAAATAAAAAAAAAATTCAAAAAAAAAAATTTTCAAAAAAAATTCAAAAAAAAATCGAAAAAAAATTTTTCGAAAAAATGAAAAAAAATCTCAAAAAAAATAAAAAAAAAATCAAAAAAAAATTTTTCGAAAAAATAAAAAAAATTTCAAAAAAAATTTTAAAAAAAATTTAAAAAAAAAATTGAAAAAAAATTTTCAAAAAAAAATAAAAAAAAAATTTCAAAAAAAATAAAAAAAAAATCGAAAAAAAATTTTTCGAAAAATAAAAAAAAAATTCAAAAAAAAAATCGAAAAAAAAAATTTTCGAAAAAATAAAAAAAAATTTCAAAAAAAATTAAAAAAAAAATTTAAAAAAAAATTCAAAAAAAAATCGAAAAAAAAATTTTTCGAAAAAATAAAAAAAAAATTTAAAAAAAAATAAAAAAAAAAATCGAAAAAAAAAATTTTCGAAAAAATAAAAAAAAATTTCAAAAAAAAATCAAAAAAAAATTTTTCAAAAAAAAAATTGAAAAAAAAAATTCAAAAAAAATTAAAAAAAAAATCGAAAAAAAAAATTTTCAAAAAAAAAATTGAAAAAAAAAATAAAAAAAAAAATTTCAAAAAAAAATTTCAAAAAAAATTCAAAAAAAAAATCGAAAAAGATTTTTTCGAAAAAATAAAAAAAAAATTCAAAAAAAAATCGAAAAAAAAAATTTTCGAAAAAATAAAAAAAAAATCTCAAAAAAAAAAAAAAAAAATTTCGAAAAAATAAAAAAAAAATTTCAAAAAAAAAATTCAAAAAAAATATTCTAAAAAAATTCAAATAAAAAATCGAAAAAAAAATTTTCGAAAAAATAAAAATAAAATTTCAAAAAAAATTAAAAAAAAAATTTCAAAAAAAAATTGAAAAAAAATTTCAAAAAAAATTCAAAAAAAATCGAAAAAAAAATTTTTCGAAAAAATAAAAAAAAAATTTCAAAAAAAAAAATTCAAAAAAAAATTTCAAAAAAAATTCAAAAAAAAATCGAAAAAAAAATTCAAAAAAAATCGAAAAAATAAAAAAAAATAAAAAAAAAATCGAAAAAAAATTTTTTCGAAAAAATAGAAAAAAAAATTCAAAAAAAAATCAAAAAAAAAAATTTTCAAAAAACAAATTTCAAAAAAAATTGAAAAAAAAAAATTTCAAAAAAAAAAAAAAAAAATTTCAAAAAAAAATCAAAAAAAAATTTTCAAAAAAAAAATTGAAAAAAAAATTTCAAAAAAAATTCAAAAAAAAATCGAAAAAAAAAAATTTTCAATAAAAATTCAAAAAAAATTCGAAAAAAAAAATTTCGAAAAAATAAAAAAAAAATTTCAAAAAAAATAAAAAAAAAATCGAAAAAAAAATTTTTCAAAAAAAAAATAAAAAAAAAATTTTCAAAAAAAAATTGAAAAAAAATTTCAAAAAAAATTCAAAAAAAATCGAAAAAAAAAATTTTCGAAAAAATAAAAAAAAAAATTCAAAAAAAATAAAAAAAAAATTTTCAAAAAAAAATTTCAAAAAAAATTCAAAAAAAAAATCGAAAAAAAATTTTTCGAAAAAATAAAAAAAAAATTCAAAAAAAAAATTTTCAAAAAAAATTCAAAAAAAAATCGAAAAAAAAATTTTTCGAAAAAATAAAAAAAAAAATTCAAAAAAAATAAAAAAAAAATTTTCAAAAAAAAATTTCAAAAAAAATTCAAAAAAAAAATCGAAAAAAATTTTTTCGAAAAAATAAAAAAAAATTCAAAAAAAAAAAATTTCAAAAAAAATTCAAAAAAAAATCGAAAAAATGAAAAAAAATCTCAAAAAAATAAAAAAAAAATCGAAAAAAAAATTTTTCGAAAAAATAAAAAAAATTTCAAAAAAAATTTTAAAAAAAATTTCAAAAAAAAATTAAAAAAAAATTTCAAAAAAAATTTAAAAAAAATCGAAAAAAAAAATTTTCGAAAAAATAAAAAAAAAATTTTCAAAAAAAAATTGAAAAAAAATTCAAAAAAAAAATCGAAAAAAAAATTTTTCGAAAAAATAAAAAAAAAAATTTCAAAAAAAATTAAAAAAAAAATTTCAAAAAAAAATTTCAAAAAAAATTCAAAAAAAAATCGAAAAAAAAATTTTTCGAAAAAATAAAAAAAAAATTCAAAAAAAAATCAAAAAAAAATTTTTCAAAAAAAAAATTGAAAAAAAAAATTCAAAAAAAATTAAAAAAAAAATCGAAAAAAAAAATTTTCAAAAAAAAAATTGAAAAAAAAAATAAAAAAAAAATTTTCAAAAAAAAATTTCAAAAAAAATTTAAAAAAAATTTTCAAAAAAAAATTTCAAAAAAAATTCAAAAAAAAAAATCGAAAAAAAAATTTTCGAAAAAATAAAAAAAAAATTCAAAAAAAAAATCGAAAAAAAAATTTTTCGAAAAAATGAAAAAAAATCTCAAAAAAAATTCAAAAAAAAAATCGAAAAAAAAATTTTCGAAAAAATAAAAAAAAAATTCAAAAAAAAATCGAAAAAAAAAATTTTCGAAAAAATGAAAAAAAATCTCAAAAAAAATTAAAAAAAAATCGAAAAAAAAATTTTTCGAAAAAATAAAAAAAATTTCAAAAAAAATTTTAAAAAAAATTTCAAAAAAAAAATTGAAGAAAAATTTCAAAAAAAATTCAAAAAAAAATGGAAAAAAAAAATTTTCGAAAAAATAAAAAAAAAATTTTCAAAAAAAAATTGAAAAAAAAATTTCAAAAAAAATTCAAAAAAAAATCGAAAAAAAAAAATTTTCAATAAAAATTCAAAAAAAAATCGAAAAAAAAAATTTCAAAAAAATAAAAAAAAAATTTCAAAAAAAATAAAAAAAAAATCGAAAAAAAAATTTTCGAAAAAATAAAAAAAAAATTCAAATAAAAAATCGAAAAAAAAATTTTTCGAAAAAATAAAAAAAAATTTCAAAAAAAATTTAAAAAAAAATTTCTAAAAAAATTAAAAAAAAAATCGAAAAAAAAATTTTTCGAAAAAATAAAAAAAAAATTTAAAAAAAAATAAAAAAAAAATCGAAAAAAAAAATTTTCGAAAAAATAAAAAAAAAAATTTCAAAAAAAAATCAAAAAAAAATTTTTAAAAAAAAATTGAAAAATAAAATTCAAAAAAAATTTTAAAAAAAATCGAAAAAAAAAATTTTCAAAAAAAAAAATTGAAAAAAAAAATAAAAAAAAAAATTTTCAAAAAAAAATTTCAAAAAAAATTCAAAAAAAAAATCGAAAAAAATTTTTTCGAAAAAATAAAAAAAAAATCAAAAAAAAATCGAAAAAAAAAGTTTTCGAAAAAATAAAAAAAAAATATCAAAAAAAATTAAAAAAAAATTTTCGAAAAAATAAAAAAAAAATTTCAAAAAAAAAATTCAAAAAAAAAATTCTAAAAAAATTCAAAAAAAAAAATCGAAAAAAAAAATTTTCGAAAAAATAAAAAAAAAATTTCAAAAAAAATTAAAAAAAAAATTCAAAAAAAAAATTCAAAAAAAAATTCTAAAAAAATTCAAAAAAAAAATCGAAAAAAAAAAATTTTCGAAAATATAAAAAAAAAATTTCAAAAAAAATTAAAAAAAAATTTTCAAAAAAAAATTTCAAAAAAAAATCGAAAAAAAAAATTTTCGAAAAAATAAAAAAATAAATTTCAAAAAAAAATTCAAAAAAAAAATTCAAAAAAAAAATCGAAAAAAAAATTTTCGAAAAAATAAAAAAAAAATTCAAAAAAAAAATCGAAAAAATAAAAAAAAATCTCAAAAAAAATAAAAAAAAAATCGAAAAAAAATTTTTTCGAAAAAATAGAAAAAAAAATTCAAAAAAAAAAATTTCAAAAAAAAAAAAAAAAATTTCAAAAAAAAAATCAAAAAAAAATTTTCAAAAAAAAAATTGAAAAAAAAATTTCAAAAAAAATTCAAAAAAAAATCGAAAAAAAAAATTTTCGAAAAAATAAAAAAAAAATTTTCAAAAAAAAATTGAAAAAAAAATTCAAAAAAAAAAATCGAAAAAAAAATTTTTCGAAAAAATAAAAAAAAAAATTTCGAAAAAAATAAAAAAAAAAATTTCAAAAAAAAATTTCAAAAAAAATTCAAAAAAAAATCGAAAAAAAAATTTTTCGAAAAAATAAAAAAAAATTTCAAAAAAAAATCAAAAAAAAATTATTCAAAAAAAAAATTGAAAAAAAAAATTAAAAAAAAATTAAAAAAAAAATCGAAAAAAAAAAATTTCAAAAAAAAAATTGAAAAAAAAAATAAAAAAAAAATTTTCAAAAAAAAATTTCAAAAAAAATTTTAAAAAAATTTTCAAAAAAAAATTTCAAAAAAAATTCAAAAAAAAAATCGAAAAAAAAATTTTCGAAAAAATAAAAAAAAAATTCAAAAAAAAAATCGAAAAAAAAATTTTTCGAAAAAATCGAAAAAAAAATTTTTCGAAAAAATTAAAAAAATTTCAAAAAAAATTTTAAAAAAAATTTCAAAAAAAAATTGAAAAAAAATTTCAAAAAAAATTCAAAAAAAAATGGAAAAAAAAAATTTTCGAAAAAATAAAAAAAAAATTTTCAAAAAAAAATTGAAAAAAAAATTTCAAAAAAAATTCAAAAAAAAATCGAAAAAAAAAATTTTCAATAAAAATTCAAAAAAAAATCGAAAAAAAAAATTTCGAAAAAATAAAAAAAAAATTTCAAAAAAAATAAAAAAAAAATCGAAAAAAAAATTTTCGAAAAAATAAAAAAAAAATTCAAAAAAAAAAATCGAAAAAAAAATTTTTCGAAAAAATAAAAAAAAATTTCAAAAAAAATTTTAAAAAAAATTTCAAAAAAAATTCAAAAAAAAATCGAAAAAAATATTTTTCGAAAAAATAAAAAAAAAATTTAAAAAAAAATAAAAAAAAAAATCGAAAAAAAAAATTTTCGAAAAAATAAAAAAAAAAATTTCAAAAAAATATCAAAAAAAAATTTTTCAAAAAAAAAATTGAAAAAAAAAATTAAAAAAAAATTTAAAAAAAAATCGAAAAAAAAAATTTTCAAAAAAAAAATTGAAAAAAAAAATAAAAAAAAAATTTTCAAAAAAAAATTTCAAAAAAAATTCAAAAAAAAAATCGAAAAAAATTTTTTCGAAAAAATAAAAAAAAAATCAAAAAAAAAATCGAAAAAAAAAGTTTTCGAAAAAATAAAAAAAAAATCTCAAAAAAAATAAAAAAAAAAATTTCGAAAAAATAAAAAAAAAATTTCAAAAAAAAAATTCAAAAAAAAAATTCTAAAAAAATTCAAAAAAAAAATCGAAAAAAAAAATTTTCGAAAAAATAAAAAAAAAATTTCAAAAAAAATTTAAAAAAAATTTTCAAAAAAAAATTGAAAAAAAATTTCAAAAAAAATTCAAAAAAAATCGAAAAAAAAATTTTTCGAAAAAATAAAAAAAAAAATTTCAAAAAAAAAATTCAAAAAAAAATTCTAAAAAAATTCAAAAAAAAAATCGAAAAAAAAAAATTTTCGAAAAAATAAAAAAAAAATTTTAAAAAAAATTTAAAAAAAATTTTCAAAAAAAATTAAAAAAAAAATCGAAAAAAAAAATTTTCGAAAAAATAAAAAAAAAATTCAAAAAAAATAAAAAAAAAATTTTCAAAAAAAAATTTCAAAAAAAATTCAAAAAAAAAATCGAAAAAAAATTTTTCGAAAAAATAAAAAAAAAATTCAAAAAAAAAAATTTTCAAAAAAAATTCAAAAAAAAATCGAAAAAAAATTTTTCGAAAAAATGAAAAAAAATCTCAAAAAAAATAAAAAAAAAATCAAAAAAAAATTTTTCGAAAAAATAAAAAAAATTTCAAAAAAAATTTTAAAAAAAATTTCAAAAAAAAATTGAAAAAAAATTTTCAAAAAAAAATAAAAAAAAAATTTCAAAAAAAATAAAAAAAAAATCGAAAAAAAATTTTTCGAAAAATAAAAAAAAAATTCAAAAAAAAAATCGAAAAAAAAAATTTTCGAAAAAATAAAAAAAAATTTCAAAAAAAATTTAAAAAAAAATTTCAAAAAAAATTCAAAAAAAAATCGAAAAAAAAATTTTTCGAAAAAATAAAAAAAAAATTTAAAAAAAAATAAAAAAAAAAATCGAAAAAAAAAATTTTCGAAAAAATAAAAAAAAAAATTTCAAAAAAAAATCAAAAAAAAATTTTTCAAAAAAAAAATTGAAAAAAAAAATTCAAAAAAAATTAAAAAAAAAATCGAAAAAAAAAAATTTCAAAAAAAAAATTGAAAAAAAAAATAAAAAAAAAAATTTCAAAAAAAAATTTCAAAAAAAATTCAAAAAAAAAATCGAAAAAGATTTTTTCGAAAAAATAAAAAAAAAATTCAAAAAAAAAATCGAAAAAAAAAATTTTCGAAAAAATAAAAAAAAAATCTCAAAAAAAAAAAAAAAAATTTTCGAAAAAATAAAAAAAAAATTTCAAAAAAAAAATTCAAAAAAAATATTCTAAAAAAATTCAAATAAAAAATCGAAAAAAAAATTTTCGAAAAAATAAAAATAAAATTTCAAAAAAAATTAAAAAAAAAATTTCAAAAAAAAATTGAAAAAAAATTTCAAAAAAAATTCAAAAAAAATCGAAAAAAAAATTTTTCGAAAAAATAAAAAAAAAATTTCAAAAAAAAAATTCAAAAAAAAATTTCAAAAAAAATTCAAAAAAAAATCGAAAAAAAAATTCAAAAAAAATCGAAAAAATAAAAAAAAATAAAAAAAAAATCGAAAAAAAATTTTTTCGAAAAAATAGAAAAAAAAATTCAAAAAAAAATCAAAAAAAAAAATTTTCAAAAAAAAAATTTCAAAAAAAATTGAAAAAAAAAATTTCAAAAAAAAAAAAAAAAAAATTCAAAAAAAAATCAAAAAAAAATTTTCAAAAAAAAAATTGAAAAAAAAATTTCAAAAAAAATTCAAAAAAAAATCGAAAAAAAAAAATTTTCAATAAAAATTCAAAAAAAATTCGAAAAAAAAAATTTCGAAAAAATAAAAAAAAAATTTCAAAAAAAATAAAAAAAAATCGAAAAAAAAATTTTTCAAAAAAAAAATAAAAAAAAAATTTTCAAAAAAAAATTGAAAAAAAATTTCAAAAAAAATTCAAAAAAAATCGAAAAAAAAAATTTTCGAAAAAATAAAAAAAAAAATTCAAAAAAAATAAAAAAAAAATTTTCAAAAAAAAATTTCAAAAAAAATTCAAAAAAAAAATCGAAAAAAAATTTTTCGAAAAAATTAAAAAAAAATTGAAAAAAAAAATTTTCAAAAAAAATTCAAAAAAAAATCGAAAAAAAAATTTTTCGAAAAAATAAAAAAAAAAATTCAAAAAAAATAAAAAAAAAATTTTCAAAAAAAAATTTCAAAAAAAATTCAAAAAAAAAATCGAAAAAATTTTTTTCGAAAAAATAAAAAAAAATTCAAAAAAAAAAAATTTCAAAAAAAATTCAAAAAAAAATCGAAAAAATTTTTTTCGAAAAAATGAAAAAAAATCTCAAAAAAATTAAAAAAAAATCGAAAAAAAAATTTTTCGAAAAAATAAAAAAAATTTCAAAAAAAATTTTAAAAAAAATTTCAAAAAAAAATTTTAAAAAAATTTCAAAAAAAATTAAAAAAAAAATCGAAAAAAAAAATTTTCGAAAAAATAAAAAAAAAATTTTCAAAAAAAAATTGAAAAAAAATTCAAAAAAAAAATCGAAAAAAAAATTTTTCGAAAAAATAAAAAAAAAAATTTCAAAAAAAATTTAAAAAAAAATTTCAAAAAAAAATTTCAAAAAAAATTCAAAAAAAAATCGAAAAAAAAATTTTTCGAAAAAATAAAAAAAAAATTTCAAAAAAAAATCAAAAAAAAATTTTTCAAAAAAAAAATTGAAAAAAAAAATTCAAAAAAAATTAAAAAAAAAATCGAAAAAAAAAATTTTCAAAAAAAAAATTGAAAAAAAAAATAAAAAAAAAATTTTCAAAAAAAAATTTCAAAAAAAATTTAAAAAAAATTTTCAAAAAAAAATTTCAAAAAAAATTCAAAAAAAAAAATCGAAAAAAAAATTTTCGAAAAAATAAAAAAAAAATTCAAAAAAAAAATCGAAAAAAAAAATTTTCGAAAAAATGAAAAAAAATCTCAAAAAAAATTCAAAAAAAAAATCGAAAAAAAAATTTTCGAAAAAATAAAAAAAAAATTCAAAAAAAAATCGAAAAAAAAATTTTTCGAAAAAATGAAAAAAAATCTCAAAAAAAATTAAAAAAAAATCGAAAAAAAAATTTTTCGAAAAAATAAAAAAAATTTCAAAAAAAATTTTAAAAAAAATTTCAAAAAAAAATTGAAGAAAAATTTCAAAAAAAATTCAAAAAAAAATGGAAAAAAAAAATTTTCGAAAAAATAAAAAAAAAATTTTCAAAAAAAAATTGAAAAAAAAATTTCAAAAAAAAATCGAAAAAAAAAAAATTTCAATAAAAATTCAAAAAAAAATTTCAAAAAAATAAAAAAAAAATTTCAAAAAAAATAAAAAAAAAAATCGAAAAAAAAATTTTCGAAAAAATAAAAAAAAATTCAAATAAAAAATCGAAAAAAAAATTTTTCGAAAAAATAAAAAAAAATTTCAAAAAAAATTTAAAAAAAAATTTCTAAAAAAATTAAAAAAAAAATCGAAAAAAAAATTTTTCGAAAAAATAAAAAAAAAATTTAAAAAAAAATAAAAAAAAAATCGAAAAAAAAAATTTTCGAAAAAATAAAAAAAAAAATTTCAAAAAAAAATCAAAAAAAAAATTTTCAAAAAAAAAATTGAAAAATAAAATTCAAAAAAAATTTTAAAAAAAATCGAAAAAAAAAATTTTCAAAAAAAAAAATTGAAAAAAAAAATAAAAAAAAAAATTTTCAAAAAAAAATTTCAAAAAAAATTTAAAAAAAAAATCGAAAAAAATTTTTTCGAAAAAATAAAAAAAAAATCAAAAAAAAATCGAAAAAAAAAGTTTTCGAAAAAATAAAAAAAAAATATCAAAAAAAATAAAAAAAAAATTTTCGAAAAAATAAAAAAAAAATTTCAAAAAAAAAATTCAAAAAAAAAATTCTAAAAAAATTCAAAAAAAAAAATCGAAAAAAAAAATTTTCGAAAAAATAAAAAAAAAATTTCAAAAAAAATTAAAAAAAAATTTCAAAAAAAAAATTCAAAAAAAAATTCTAAAAAAATTCAAAAAAAAAATCGAAAAAAAAAAATTTTCGAAAATATAAAAAAAAAATTTCAAAAAAAATTTTAAAAAAATTTTCAAAAAAAAATTTCAAAAAAAAATCGAAAAAAAAAATTTTCGAAAAAATAAAAAAATAAATTTCAAAAAAAAATTCAAAAAAAAAATTCAAAAAAAAAATCGAAAAAAAAATTTTCGAAAAAATAAAAAAAAAATTCAAAAAAAAAATCGAAAAAATAAAAAAAAATCTCAAAAAAAATAAAAAAAAAATCGAAAAAAAATTTTTTCGAAAAAATAGAAAAAAAAATTCAAAAAAAAAAATTTCAAAAAAAAAAAAAAAAATTTCAAAAAAAAAATCAAAAAAAAATTTTCAAAAAAAAAATTGAAAAAAAAATTTCAAAAAAAATTCAAAAAAAAATCGAAAAAAAAAATTTTCGAAAAAATAAAAAAAAAATTTTCAAAAAAAAATTGAAAAAAAAATTCAAAAAAAAAAATCGAAAAAAAAATTTTTCGAAAAAATAAAAAAAAAAATTTCGAAAAAAATAAAAAAAAAAATTTCAAAAAAAAATTTCAAAAAAAATTCAAAAAAAAATCGAAAAAAAAATTTTTCGAAAAAATAAAAAAAAATTTCAAAAAAAAATCAAAAAAAAATTATTCAAAAAAAAAATTGAAAAAAAAAATTCAAAAAAAATTTAAAAAAAAATCGAAAAAAAAAAATTTCAAAAAAAAAATTGAAAAAAAAAATAAAAAAAAAATTTTCAAAAAAAAATTTCAAAAAAAATTTTAAAAAAATTTTCAAAAAAAATTTCAAAAAAAATTCAAAAAAAAAAATCGAAAAAAAAATTTTCGAAAAAATAAAAAAAAAATTCAAAAAAAAAATCGAAAAAAAAAATTTTCGAAAAAATGAAAAAAAATCTCAAAAAAAATTCAAAAAAAAATCGAAAAAAAAATTTTCGAAAAAATAAAAAAAAAATTCAAAAAAAAAATCGAAAAAAAAAATTTTCGAAAAAATGAAAAAAAATCTCGAAAAAAATTTAAAAAAAATCGAAAAAAAAATTTTTCGAAAAAATTAAAAAAATTTTTAAAAAAATTTCAAAAAAAAATTGAAAAAAAATTTCAAAAAAAATTCAAAAAAAAATGGAAAAAAAAAAATTTCGAAAAAATAAAAAAAAAATTTTCAAAAAAAAATTGAAAAAAAAATTTCAAAAAAAATTCAAAAAAAAATCGAAAAAAAAAATTTTCAATAAAAATTCAAAAAAAAATCGAAAAAAAAAATTTCGAAAAAATAAAAAAAAATTTTCAAAAAAAATAAAAAAAAAATCGAAAAAAAAATTTTCGAAAAAATAAAAAAAAAATTCAAAAAAAAAAATCGAAAAAAAAATTTTTCGAAAAAATAAAAAAAAATTTCAAAAAAAATTTTAAAAAAAATTTCAAAAAAAATTAAAAAAAAAATCGAAAAAAAAATTTTTCGAAAAAATAAAAAAAAAATTTAAAAAAAAATAAAAAAAAAAATCGAAAAAAAAAATTTTCGAAAAAATAAAAAAAAAAATTTCAAAAAAATATCAAAAAAAAATTTTTCAAAAAAAAAATTGAAAAAAAAAATTCAAAAAAAATTTAAAAAAAAATCGAAAAAAAAAATTTTCAAAAAAAAAATTGAAAAAAAAAATAAAAAAAAAATTTTCAAAAAAAAATTTCAAAAAAAATTCAAAAAAAAAATCGAAAAAAATTTTTTCGAAAAAATAAAAAAAAAATCAAAAAAAAAATCGAAAAAAAAAGTTTTCGAAAAAATAAAAAAAAAATCTCAAAAAAAATAAAAAAAAAAATTTCGAAAAAATAAAAAAAAAATTTCAAAAAAAAAATTCAAAAAAAAAATTCTAAAAAAATTCAAAAAAAAAATCGAAAAAAAAAATTTTCGAAAAAATAAAAAAAAAATTTCAAAAAAAATTTAAAAAAAATTTTCAAAAAAAAATTGAAAAAAAATTTCAAAAAAAATTCAAAAAAAATCGAAAAAAAAATTTTTCGAAAAAATAAAAAAAAAAATTTCAAAAAAAAAATTCAAAAAGAAATTCTAAAAAAATTCAAAAAAAAAATCGAAAAAAAAAAATTTTCGAAAAAATAAAAAAAAAATTTTAAAAAAAATTTAAAAAAAATTTTCAAAAAAAAATTGAAAAAAAATTTCAAAAAAAATTCAAAAAAAAATCGAAAAAAAAAATTTTCGAAAAAATAAAAAAAAAAAATTCAAAAAAAAAATTCAAAAAAAAATTTCAAAAAAAATTAAAAAAAAAAATCGAAAAAAAAATTTTCGAAAAAATAAAAAAAAAATTCAAAAAAAATAAAAAAAAAATTTTCAAAAAAAAATTTCAAAAAAAATTCAAAAAAAAAATCGAAAAAAAAATTTTCGAAAAAATAAAAAAAAAATTCAAAAAAAAAAATTTTCAAAAAAAATTCAAAAAAAAATCGAAAAAAATTTTTTCGAAAAAATGAAAAAAAATCTCAAAAAAAATAAAAAAAAAATCGAAAAAAAAATTTTTCGAAAAAATAAAAAAAATTTCAAAAAAAATTTTAAAAAAAATTTCAAAAAAAAATTGAAAAAAAATTTCAAAAAAAATTCAAAAAAAAATCGAAAAAAAAAATTTTCGAAAAAATAAAAAAAAAAATTTCAAAAAAAAATTGAAAAAAAAATTCAAAAAAAAAATCGAAAAAAAAATTTTTCGAAAAAATAAAAAAAAAAATTTCAAAAAAAATAAAAAAAAATTTCAAAAAAAAATCGAAAAAAAAATTTTTCGAAAAAATAAAAAAAAAATTTCAAAAAAAAATCAAAAAAAAATTTTTCAAAAAAAAAATTGAAAAAAAAATTCAAAAAAGATTAAAAAAAAAATCGAAAAAAAAAATTTTCAAAAAAAAAATTGAAAAAAAAATAAAAAAAAAATTTTCAAAAAAAAATTTCAAAAAAAATTTTAAAAAAATTTTCAAAAAAAAATTTCAAAAAAAATTCAAAAAAAAAATCGAAAAAAAAATTTTCGAAAAAATAAAAAAAAAATTCAAAAAAAAAATCGAAAAAAATTTTTTTCGAAAAAATGAAAAAAAATCTCAAAAAAAATTTAAAAAAAATCGAAAAAAAAATTTTTCGAAAAAATAAAAAAAATTTCAAAAAAAATTTTAAAAAAAAATTCAAAAAAAAATTGAAAAAAAATTTCAAAAAAAATTCAAAAAAAAATGGAAAAAAAAAATTTTCGAAAAAAAAATTGAAAAAAAAATAAAAAAAAAATTTTCAAAAAAAAATTTCAAAAAAAATTTTAAAAAAATTTTCAAAAAAAAATTTCAAAAAAAATTCAAAAAAAAAAATCGAAAAAAAAATTTTCGAAAAAATAAAAAAAAAATTCAAAAAAAAAATCGAAAAAATTTTTTTTCGAAAAAATGAAAAAAAATCTCAAAAAAAATTTAAAAAAAAATCGAAAAAAAAATTTTTCGAAAAAATAAAAAAAATTTCAAAAAAAATTTTTCGAAAAAATAAAAAAAATTTCAAAAAAAATTTTAAAAAAAAATTCAAAAAAAAATTGAAAAAAAATTTCAAAAAAAATTCAAAAAAAAATGGAAAAAAAAATTTTCGAAAAAATAAAAAAAAAATTTTCAAAAAAAAATTTCAAAAAAATTTCAAAAAAAATTCAAAAAAAAATCGAAAAAAAAAAATTTTCAATAAAAATTCAAAAAAAAATCTCAAAAAAAATTAAAAAAAAATCGAAAAAAAAATTTTTCGAAAAAATAAAAAAAATTTCAAAAAAAATTTTAAAAAAAATTTCAAAAAAAAATTGAAAAAAAATTTCAAAAAAAATTCAAAAAAAAATGGAAAAAAAAAATTTTCGAAAAAATAAAAAAAAAATTTTCAAAAAAAAATTTCAAAAAAATTTCAAAAAAAATTCAAAAAAAAATCGAAAAAAAAAAATTTTCAATAAAAATTAAAAAAAAAATCGAAAAAAAAAATTTCGAAAAAATAAAAAAAAAATTCAAAAAAAATAAAAAAAAATCGAAAAAAAAATTTTCGAAAAAATAAAAAAAAAATTCAAAAAAAAAATCGAAAAAAAAATTTTTCGAAAAAATAAAAAAAAATTTCAAAAAAAATTTTAAAAAAAATTTCAAAAAAAATTCAAAAAAAAATTTTTCAAAAAAAAAATTGAAAAAAAAAATTCAAAAAAAATTTAAAAAAAAATCGAAAAAAAAATTTTCAAAAAATAAATTGAAAAAAAAAATAAAAAAAAAAATTTTCAAAAAAAAATTTCAAAAAAAATTAAAAAAAAAAATCGAAAAATTTTTTTTCGAAAAAATAAAAAAAAAAATCAAAAAAAAAATCGAAAAAAAAAGTTTTCGAAAAAATAAAAAAAAAATCTCAAAAAAAATAAAAAAAAAATTTTCGAAAAAATAAAAAAAAAATTTCAAAAAAAAAATTCAAAAAAAAAATTCTAAAAAAATTCAAAAAAAAAAATCGAAAAAAAAAATTTTCGAAAAAATAAAAAAAAAATTTCAAAAAAAAATTGAAAAAAAAATTTCAAAAAAAATTCAAAAAAAAAATTTCAATAAAAATTCAAAAAAAAATCGAAAAAAAAAATTTCGAAAAAATAAAAAAAAAATTTCAAAAAAAATTAAAAAAAAATCGAAAAAAAAAATTTTCGAAAAAATAAAAAAAAAATTTTCAAAAAAAATTGAAAAAAAAATTCAAAAAAAAATCGAAAAAATAAAAAAAAAATTTCAAAAAAAATAAAAAAAAAAATTTCAAAAAAAAATTTCAAAAAAAAATCGAAAAAAAAATTTTTCGAAAAAATAAAAAAAAAATTTCAAAAAAAAATCAAAAAAAAAATTGAAAAAAAAAATTCAAAAAAAATTAAAAAAAAAATCGAAAAAAAAAATTTTCAAAAAAAAAATTGAAAAAAAAAAATAAAAAAAAAATTTTCAAAAAAAAATTTCAAAAAAAATTTAAAAAAAATTTTCAAAAAAAAATTTCAAAAAAAATTCAAAAAAAAATCGAAAAAAAAATTTTCGAAAAAATAAAAAAAAAATTCAAAAAAAAAATCGAAAAAAAATTTTTTCGAAAAAATGAAAAAAAATCTCAAAAAAAATTCAAAAAAAAAATCGAAAAAAAAATTTTCGAAAAAATAAAAAAAAAATTCAAAAAAACAAATTTTCGAAAAAATGAAAAAAAATCTCAAAAAAAATTTAAAAAAAATTGAAAAAAAAATTTTTCGAAAAAATAAAAAAAATTTCAAAAAAAATTTTAAAAAAAATTTCAAAAAAAAATTGAAAAAAAATTTCAAAAAAAATTAAAAAAAAAATGGAAAAAAAAAATTTTCGAAAAAATAAAAAAAAAATTTTCAAAAAAAAATTGAAAAAAAAATTTCAAAAAAAATTCAAAAAAAAATCGAAAAAAAAAATTTTCAATAAAAATTCAAAAAAAAATCGAAAAAAAAATTTTTCGAAAAAATAAAAAAAAATTTCAAAAAAAATTTTAAAAAAAATTTCAAAAAAAATTCAAAAAAAAATCGAAAAAAAAATTTTTCGAAAAAATAAAAAAAAAATTTAAAAAAAAAATAAAAAAAAAATCGAAAAAAAAAATTTTCGAAAAAATAAAAAAAAAAATTTCAAAAAAAAATCAAAAAAAAATTTTTCAAAAAAAAAATTGAAAAAAAAAATTCAAAAAAAATTAAAAAAAAAATCGAAAAAAAAAATTTTCAAAAAAAAAATTGAAAAAAAAAATAAAAAAAAAAATTTTCAAAAAAAAATTTCAAAAAAAATTCAAAAAAAAAATCGAAAAAATTTTTTTCGAAAAAATAAAAAAAAAAATCAATAAAAAAATCGAAAAAAAAAGTTTTCGAAAAAATAAAAAAAAAATCTCAAAAAAAATAAAAAAAAATTTTTCGAAAAAATAAAAAAAAATTTCAAAAAAAAAATTCAAAAAAAAATTCTAAAAAAATTCAAAAAAAAAAATCGAAAAAAAAAATTTTCGAAAAAATAAAAAAAAAATTTCAAAAAAAATAAAAAAAAAATTTTCAAAAAAAAATTGAAAAAAAATTTCAAAAAAAATTCAAAAAAAAAATCGAAAAAAAAAATTTTCGAAAAAATAAAAAAAAAATTCAAAAAAAAAATCGAAAAAACAAATTTTCGAAAAAATGAAAAAAAATCTCAAAAAAAATTTTAAAAAAATCGAAAAAAAAATTTTTCGAAAAAATAAAAAAAATTTCAAAAAAAATTTTAAAAAAAATTTCAAAAAAAAATTGAAAAAAAATTTCAAAAAAAATTCAAAAAAAAATGGAAAAAAAAAATTTTCGAAAAAATAAAAAAAAAATTCAAAAAAAAAAATTTTCAAAAAAAATTCAAAAAAAAATCGAAAAAAATTTTTTCGAAAAAATGAAAAAAAATCTCAAAAAAAATAAAAAAAAAATCGAAAAAAAAATTTTTCGAAAAAATAAAAAAAATTTCAAAAAAAATTTTAAAAAAAATTTCAAAAAAAAATTGAAAAAAAATTTCAAAAAAAATTCAAAAAAAAATCGAAAAAAAAAATTTTCGAAAAAATAAAAAAAAAAATTTCAAAAAAAAATTGAAAAAAAAATTCAAAAAAAAAATCGAAAAAAAAATTTTTCGAAAAAATAAAAAAAAAAATTTCAAAAAAAATAAAAAAAAATTTCAAAAAAAAATCGAAAAAAAAATTTTTCGAAAAAATAAAAAAAAAATTTCAAAAAAAAATCAAAAAAAAATTTTTCAAAAAAAAAATTGAAAAAAAAATTCAAAAAAGATTAAAAAAAAAATCGAAAAAAAAAATTTTCAAAAAAAAAATTGAAAAAAAAATAAAAAAAAAATTTTCAAAAAAAAATTTCAAAAAAAATTTTAAAAAAATTTTCAAAAAAAAATTTCAAAAAAAATTCAAAAAAAAAATCGAAAAAAAAATTTTCGAAAAAATAAAAAAAAAATTCAAAAAAAAAATCGAAAAAAATTTTTTTCGAAAAAATGAAAAAAAATCTCAAAAAAAATTTAAAAAAAATCGAAAAAAAAATTTTTCGAAAAAATAAAAAAAATTTCAAAAAAAATTTTAAAAAAAAAATTCAAAAAAAAATTGAAAAAAAATTTCAAAAAAAATTCAAAAAAAAATGGAAAAAAAAAATTTTCGAAAAAAAAATTGAAAAAAAAATAAAAAAAAAATTTTCAAAAAAAAATTTCAAAAAAAATTTTAAAAAAATTTTCAAAAAAAAATTTCAAAAAAAATTCAAAAAAAAAAATCGAAAAAAAAATTTTCGAAAAAATAAAAAAAAAATTCAAAAAAAAAATCGAAAAAATTTTTTTTCGAAAAAATGAAAAAAAATCTCAAAAAAAATTTAAAAAAAAATCGAAAAAAAAATTTTTCGAAAAAATAAAAAAAATTTCAAAAAAAATTTTTCGAAAAAATAAAAAAAATTTCAAAAAAAATTTTAAAAAAAAATTCAAAAAAAAATTGAAAAAAAATTTCAAAAAAAATTCAAAAAAAAATGGAAAAAAAAATTTTCGAAAAAATAAAAAAAAAATTTTCAAAAAAAAATTTCAAAAAAATTTCAAAAAAAATTCAAAAAAAAATCGAAAAAAAAAAATTTTCAATAAAAATTCAAAAAAAAATCTCAAAAAAAATTAAAAAAAAATCGAAAAAAAAATTTTTCGAAAAAATAAAAAAAATTTCAAAAAAAATTTTAAAAAAAATTTCAAAAAAAAATTGAAAAAAAATTTCAAAAAAAATTCAAAAAAAAATGGAAAAAAAAAATTTTCGAAAAAATAAAAAAAAAATTTTCAAAAAAAAATTTCAAAAAAATTTCAAAAAAAATTCAAAAAAAAATCGAAAAAAAAAAATTTTCAATAAAAATTAAAAAAAAAATCGAAAAAAAAAATTTCGAAAAAATAAAAAAAAAATTCAAAAAAAATAAAAAAAAATCGAAAAAAAAATTTTCGAAAAAATAAAAAAAAAATTCAAAAAAAAAATCGAAAAAAAAATTTTTCGAAAAAATAAAAAAAAATTTCAAAAAAAATTTTAAAAAAAATTTCAAAAAAAATTCAAAAAAAAATTTTTCAAAAAAAAAATTGAAAAAAAAAATTCAAAAAAAATTAAAAAAAAAATCGAAAAAAAAATTTTCAAAAAATAAATTGAAAAAAAAAATAAAAAAAAAAATTTTCAAAAAAAAATTTCAAAAAAAATTAAAAAAAAAAATCGAAAAATTTTTTTTCGAAAAAATAAAAAAAAAAATCAAAAAAAAAAATCGAAAAAAAAAGTTTTCGAAAAAATAAAAAAAAAATCTCAAAAAAAATAAAAAAAAAATTTTCGAAAAAATAAAAAAAAAATTTCAAAAAAAAAATTCAAAAAAAAAATTCTAAAAAAATTCAAAAAAAAAAATCGAAAAAAAAAATTTTCGAAAAAATAAAAAAAAAATTTCAAAAAAAAATTGAAAAAAAAATTTCAAAAAAAATTCAAAAAAAAAATTTCAATAAAAATTCAAAAAAAAATCGAAAAAAAAAATTTCGAAAAAATAAAAAAAAAATTTCAAAAAAAATTAAAAAAAAATCGAAAAAAAAAATTTTCGAAAAAATAAAAAAAAAATTTTCAAAAAAAATTGAAAAAAAAATTCAAAAAAAAATCGAAAAAATAAAAAAAAAATTTCAAAAAAAATAAAAAAAAAAATTTCAAAAAAAAATTTCAAAAAAAAATCGAAAAAAAAATTTTTCGAAAAAATAAAAAAAAAATTTCAAAAAAAAATCAAAAAAAAAATTGAAAAAAAAAATTCAAAAAAAATTAAAAAAAAAATCGAAAAAAAAAATTTTCAAAAAAAAAATTGAAAAAAAAAAATAAAAAAAAAATTTTCAAAAAAAAATTTCAAAAAAAATTTAAAAAAAATTTTCAAAAAAAAATTTCAAAAAAAATTCAAAAAAAAATCGAAAAAAAAATTTTCGAAAAAATAAAAAAAAAATTCAAAAAAAAAATCGAAAAAAAATTTTTTCGAAAAAATGAAAAAAAATCTCAAAAAAAATTCAAAAAAAAAATCGAAAAAAAAATTTTCGAAAAAATAAAAAAAAAATTCAAAAAAACAAATTTTCGAAAAAATGAAAAAAAATCTCAAAAAAAATTTAAAAAAAATCGAAAAAAAAATTTTTCGAAAAAATAAAAAAAATTTCAAAAAAAATTTTAAAAAAAATTTCAAAAAAAAATTGAAAAAAAATTTCAAAAAAAATTAAAAAAAAAATGGAAAAAAAAATTTTCGAAAAAATAAAAAAAAAATTTTCAAAAAAAAATTGAAAAAAAAATTTCAAAAAAAATTCAAAAAAAAATCGAAAAAAAAAAATTTTCAATAAAAATTCAAAAAAAAATCGAAAAAAAAATTTTTCGAAAAAATAAAAAAAAATTTCAAAAAAAATTTTAAAAAAAATTTCAAAAAAAATTCAAAAAAAAATCGAAAAAAAAATTTTTCGAAAAAATAAAAAAAAAATTTAAAAAAAAAATAAAAAAAAAATCGAAAAAAAAAATTTTCGAAAAAATAAAAAAAAAAATTTCAAAAAAAAATCAAAAAAAAATTTTTCAAAAAAAAAATTGAAAAAAAAAATTCAAAAAAAATTAAAAAAAAAATCGAAAAAAAAAATTTTCAAAAAAAAAATTGAAAAAAAAAATAAAAAAAAAAATTTTCAAAAAAAAATTTCAAAAAAAATTCAAAAAAAAAATCGAAAAAATTTTTTTCGAAAAAATAAAAAAAAAAATCAATAAAAAAATCGAAAAAAAAAGTTTTCGAAAAAATAAAAAAAAAATCTCAAAAAAAATAAAAAAAAATTTTTCGAAAAAATAAAAAAAAATTTCAAAAAAAAAATTCAAAAAAAAATTCTAAAAAAATTCAAAAAAAAAAATCGAAAAAAAAAATTTTCGAAAAAATAAAAAAAAAATTTCAAAAAAAATAAAAAAAAAATTTTCAAAAAAAAATTGAAAAAAAATTTCAAAAAAAATTCAAAAAAAAAATCGAAAAAAAAAATTTTCGAAAAAATAAAAAAAAAATTCAAAAAAAAAATCGAAAAAACAAATTTTCGAAAAAATGAAAAAAAATCTCAAAAAAAATTTTAAAAAAATCGAAAAAAAAATTTTTCGAAAAAATAAAAAAAATTTCAAAAAAAATTTAAAAAAAAATTTCAAAAAAAAATTGAAAAAAAATTTCAAAAAAAATTCAAAAAAAAATGGAAAAAAAAAATTTTCGAAAAAATAAAAAAAAAATTTTCAAAAAAAAATTGAAAAAAAAATTTCAAAAAAAATTCAAAAAAAAATCGAAAAAAAAAAATTTTCAATAAAAATTAAAAAAAAAATCGAAAAAAAAAATTTCGAAAAAATAAAAAAAAAAATTCAAAAAAAATAAAAAAAAAATCGAAAAAAAAAATTTCGAAAAAATAAAAAAAAAATCAAAAAAAAAATCGAAAAAAAATTTTTTCGAAAAAATAAAAAAAAAATTTCAAAAAAAATTTTAAAAAAAATTTCAAAAAAAATTCAAAAAAAAATCGAAAAAAAAATTTTTCGAAAAAATAAAAAAAAATTTTAAAAAAAAATAAAAAAAAAATCGAAAAACAAAATTTTCGAAAAAATAAAAAAAAAATTTCAAAAAAAAATCAAAAAAAAATTTTTCAAAAAAAAAATTGAAAAAAAAAATTCCAAAAAAATTAAAAAAAAAATCGAAAAAAAAAATTTTCGAAAAAAAAATTGAAAAAAAAATAAAAAAAAAAAATTTCAAAAAAAAATTTCAAAAAAAATTCAAAAAAAAAATCGAAAAAAATTTTTTCGAAAAAATAAAAAAAAAATCAAAAAAAAAATCGAAAAAAAAAGTTTTCGAAAAAATAAAAAAAAAATAAAAAAAAAAATAAAAAAAAATTTTTCGAAAAAATAAAAAAAAAATTTCAAAAAAAAAATTCAAAAAAAAATTCTAAAAAAATTCAAAAAAAAAAATCGAAAAAAAAAATTTTCGAAAAAATAAAAAAAAAATTTCAAAAAAAATAAAAAAAAAATTTTCAAAAAAAAATTGAAAAAAAATTTCAAAAAAAATTCAAAAAAAAAATCGAAAAAAAAAATTTTCGAAAAAATAAAAAAAAAATTCAAAAAAAAAATCGAAAAAACAAATTTTCGAAAAAATGAAAAAAAATCTCAAAAAAAATTTTAAAAAAATCGAAAAAAAAATTTTTCGAAAAAATAAAAAAAATTTCAAAAAAAATTTTAAAAAAAATTTCAAAAAAAAATTGAAAAAAAATTTCAAAAAAAATTAAAAAAAAATGGAAAAAAAAAATTTTCGAAAAAATAAAAAAAAAAATTTCAAAAAAAATTGAAAAAAAAATTTCAAAAAAATTCAAAAAAAATCGAAAAAAAAAAATTTTCAATAAAAATTCAAAAAAAAATCGAAAAAAAAAATTTCGAAAAAATAAAAAAAAAAATTCAAAAAAAATAAAAAAAAAATCGAAAAAAAAATTTTCGAAAAAATAAAAAAAAAATTCAAAAAAAAATCGAAAAAAAAATTTTTCGAAAAAATAAAAAAAAATTTCAAAAAAAATTTTAAAAAAAATTTCAAAAAAAAATCAAAAAAAATCGAAAAAAAAATTTTTCGAAAAAATAAAAAAAAATTTTAAAAAAAAATAAAAAAAAAATCGAAAAAAAAAATTTTCGAAAAAATAAAAAAAAAAATTTCAAAAAAAAATCAAAAAAAAATTTTTCAAAAAAAAAATTGAAAAAAAAAATTCCAAAAAAATTAAAAAAAAAATCGAAAAAAAAAATTTTCAAAAAAAAAATTGAAAAAAAAAATAAAAAAAAAAATTTTCAAAAAAAAATTTCAAAAAAAATTCAAAAAAAAAATCGAAAAAAATTTTTTCGAAAAAATAAAAAAAAAATCAAAAAAAAAATCGAAAAAAAAAGTTTTCGAAAAAATAAAAAAAAAATCTCAAAAAAAATAAAAAAAAAATTTTCGAAAAAATAAAAAAAAAATTCAAAAAAAATAAAAAAAAATCGAAAAAAAAATTTTCGAAAAAATAAAAAAAAAATTCAAAAAAAAAATCGAAAAAAAATTTTTTCGAAAAAATAAAAAAAAATTTCAAAAAAAATTTAAAAAAAAATTTCAAAAAAAATTCAAAAAAAAATTTTTCAAAAAAAAAATTGAAAAAAAAAATTCAAAAAAAATTTTCAAAAAAAAATTTCAAAAAAAATTCAAAAAAAAAATCGAAAAAAATTTTTTCGAAAAAATAAAAAAAAAAATCAAAAAAAAAATCGAAAAAAAAAGTTTTCGAAAAAATAAAAAAAAAATCTCAAAAAAAATTTCAAAAAAAATTTAAAAAAAAATTTCAAAAAAAATTCAAAAAAAAATTTTTCAAAAAAAAAATTGAAAAAAAAAATTCAAAAAAAATTTTCAAAAAAAAATTTCAAAAAAAATTCAAAAAAAAAATCGAAAAAAATTTTTTCGAAAAAATAAAAAAAAAAATCAAAAAAAAAATCGAAAAAAAAAGTTTTCGAAAAAATAAAAAAAAAATCTCAAAAAAAATAAAAAAAAATTTTTCGAAAAAATAAAAAAAAATTTCAAAAAAAATTAAAAAAAAAATTTCAAAAAAAATTCAAAAAAAAATTTTTCAAAAAAAAAATTGAAAAAAAAAATAAAAAAAAAATTTTCAAAAAAAAATTTCAAAAAAAATTCAAAAAAAAAATCGAAAAAAATTTTTTCGAAAAAATAAAAAAAAAAAATCAAAAAAAAAATCGAAAAAAAAAGTTTTCGAAAAAATAAAAAAAAAATCTCAAAAAAAATAAAAAAAAAATTTTCGAAAAAAGAAAAAAAAAATTTCAAAAAAAAAATTCAAAAAAAAAATTCTAAAAAAATTCAAAAAAAAAAATCGAAAAAAAAAATTTTCGAAAAAATAAAAAAAAAATTTCAAAAAAAATAAAAAAAAAATTTTCAAAAAAAAATTGAAAAAAAATTTCAAAAAAAATTCAAAAAAAAAATCGAAAAAAAAAATTTTCGAAAAAATAAAAAAAAAAATTTCAAAAAAAATATTCAAAAAAAAATTCTGAAAAAATTCAAAAAAAAAATCGAAAAAAAAAAAATTTTCGAAAAAATAAAAAAAAAATTTCAAAAAAAATTTTAAAAAAATTTTCAAAAAAAAATTGAAAAAAAATTTCAAAAAAAATTCAAAAAAAAATCGAAAAAAATAATTTTCGAAAAAATAAAAAAAAAAATTTCAAAAAAAAAATTCAAAAAAAAATTTCAAAAAAAATTCAAAAAAAAAATCGAAAAAAAAATTTTCGAAAAAATAAAAAAAAAATTCAAAAAAAAAATCGAAAAAATAAAAAAAAATCTCAAAAAAAATAAAAAAAAAATCGAAAAAAAAATTTTTCGAAAAAATAGAAAAAAAAATTCAAAAAAAAAATTTTCAAAAAAAAATTTCAAAAAAAATTCAAAAAAAAAAATTTCAAAAAAAAAAAAAAAAAATTTCAAAAAAAAATCAAAAAAAAATTTTCAAAAAAAAATTGAAAAAAAAATTTTTCGAAAAAATAGAAAAAAAAATTCAAAAAAAAAATTTTCAAAAAAAAATTTCAAAAAAAATTCAAAAAAAAAAATTTAAAAAAAAAAAAAAAAAAAATTTCAAAAAAAAAATCAAAAAAAAATTTTCAAAAAAAAATTCAAAAAAAAATCGAAAAAAAAAAATTTTCGAAAAAATAAAAAAAAAATTTTCAAAAAAAAATTGAAAAAAAATTCAAAAAAAAAATCGAAAAAAAAATTTTTCGAAAAAATAAAAAAAAAAATTTCAAAAAAAATTAAAAAAAAAATTTCAAAAAAAAATTTCAAAAAAAATTAAAAAAAAAATCTAAAAAAAATTTTTTCGAAAAAATAAAAAAAAAATTTCAAAAAAAAATCAAAAAAAATTTTTCAAAAAAAAAATTGAAAAAAAAAATTCAAAAAAAATTAAAAAAAAAATCGAAAAAAAAAAATTTCGAAAAAAAAATAAAAAAAAAATTTTCAAAAAAAATTTTCAAAAAAAAATTTCTAAAAAAATTTAAAAAAAATTTTCAAAAAAAAATTTCAAAAAAAATTCAAAAAAAAAATCGAAAAAAAAATTTTCGAAAAAATAAAAAAAAAATTCAAAAAAAAAATCGAAAAAAAATTTTTTCGAAAAAATGAAAAAAAATCTCAAAAAAAATTCAAAAAAAAAATCGAAAAAAAAATTTTCGAAAAAATAAAAAAAAAATTCAAAAAAAAAATCGAAAAAAAATTTTTTCGAAAAAATGAAAAAAAATCTCAAAAAAAATTTTAAAAAAATCGAAAAAAAATTTTTTCGAAAAAATAAAAAAAATTTCAAAAAAAATTTTTAAAAAAAATTTCAAAAAAAAATTGAAAAAAAATTTCAAAAAAAATTCAAAAAAAATGGAAAAAAAAAATTTTCGAAAAAATAAAAAAAAAATTTTCAAAAAAAAATTTCAAAAAAAAATCAAAAAAAAATTTTTCAAAAAAAAAATGAAAAAAAAAATTCCAAAAAAATTTAAAAAAAAATCGAAAAAAAAAATTTTCGAAAAAAAAATTGAAAAAAAAATAAAAAAAAAAATTTTCAAAAAAAAATTTCAAAAAAAATTCAAAAAAAAAATCGAAAAAAATTTTTTCGAAAAAATAAAAAAAAAATCAAAAAAAAAATCGAAAAAAAAAGTTTTCGAAAAAATAAAAAAAAAATAAAAAAAAAAATAAAAAAAAAATTTTCGAAAAAATAAAAAAAAAATTTCAAAAAAAAAATTCAAAAAAAAATTCTAAAAAAATTCAAAAAAAAAAATCGAAAAAAAAAATTTTCGAAAAAATAAAAAAAAAATTTCAAAAAAAATAAAAAAAAAATTTTCAAAAAAAAATTGAAAAAAAATTTCAAAAAAAATTCAAAAAAAAAATCGAAAAAAAAAATTTTCGAAAAAATAAAAAAAAAATTCAAAAAAAAAATCGAAAAAACAAATTTTCGAAAAAATGAAAAAAAATCTCAAAAAAAATTTAAAAAAAATCGAAAAAAAAATTTTTCGAAAAAATAAAAAAAATTTCAAAAAAAATTTTAAAAAAAATTTCAAAAAAAAATTGAAAAAAAATTTCAAAAAAAATTCAAAAAAAAATGGAAAAAAAAAATTTTCGAAAAAATAAAAAAAAAAATTTCAAAAAAAAATTGAAAAAAAAATTTCAAAAAAAATTCAAAAAAAAAATCGAAAAAAATTTTTTTCGAAAAAATAAAAAAAAATTTAAAAAAAAAATAAAAAAAAAATCGAAAAAAAAAATTTTCGAAAAAATAAAAAAAAAAATTTCAAAAAAAAATCAAAAAAAAATTTTTCAAAAAAAAAATTGAAAAAAAAAATTCCAAAAAAATTTAAAAAAAAATCGAAAAAAAAAATTTTCAAAAAAAAAATTGAAAAAAAAAATTAAAAAAAAAATTTTCAAAAAAAAATTTCAAAAAAAATTCAAAAAAAAAATCGAAAAAAATTTTTTCGAAAAAATAAAAAAAAAAATCAAAAAAAAAATCGAAAAAAAAAGTTTCCGAAAAAATAAAAAAAAAATCTCAAAAAAAATAAAAAAAAAATTTTCGAAAAAATAAAAAAAAAATTCAAAAAAAATAAAAAAAAATCGAAAAAAAAAATTTCGAAAAAATAAAAAAAAAATTCAAAAAAAAAATCGAAAAAAAAATTTTTCGAAAAAATAAAAAAAAATTTCAAAAAAAATTAAAAAAAAAATTTCAAAAAAAATTCAAAAAAAAATTTTTCAAAAAAAAAATTGAAAAAAAAAATTCAAAAAAAATTAAAAAAAAAATCGAAAAAAAAAATTTTCAAAAAAAAAATTGAAAAAAAAAATAAAAAAAAAAATTTTCAAAAAAAAATTTCAAAAAAAATTCAAAAAAAAAATGGAAAAAAATTTTTTCGAAAAAATAAAAAAAAAAATCAAAAAAAAAATCGAAAAAAAAAGTTTTCGAAAAAATAAAAAAAAAATCTCAAAAAAAATAAAAAAAAAATTTTCGAAAAAATAAAAAAAAAATTTCAAAAAAAAAATTCAAAAAAAAAATTCTAAAAAAATTCAAAAAAAAAAATCGAAAAAAAAAATTTTCGAAAAAATAAAAAAAAAATTTCAAAAAAAAATCAAAAAAAAATTTTTCAAAAAAAAAATTGAAAAAAAAAATTCCAAAAAAATTAAAAAAAAAATCGAAAAAAAAAATTTTCGAAAAAAAAATTGAAAAAAAAATAAAAAAAAAAAATTTCAAAAAAAAATTTCAAAAAAAATTCAAAAAAAAAATCGAAAAAAATTTTTTCGAAAAAATAAAAAAAAAATCAAAAAAAAAATCGAAAAAAAAAGTTTTCGAAAAAATAAAAAAAAAATAAAAAAAAAAATAAAAAAAAAATTTTCGAAAAAATAAAAAAAAAATTTCAAAAAAAAAATTCAAAAAAAAATTCTAAAAAAATTCAAAAAAAAAAATCGAAAAAAAAAATTTTCGAAAAAATAAAAAAAAAATTTCAAAAAAAATAAAAAAAAAATTTTCAAAAAAAAATTGAAAAAAAATTTCAAAAAAAATTCAAAAAAAAAATCGAAAAAAAAAATTTTCGAAAAAATAAAAAAAAAATTCAAAAAAAAAATCGAAAAAACAAATTTTCGAAAAAATGAAAAAAAATCTCAAAAAAAATTTTAAAAAAATCGAAAAAAAAATTTTTCGAAAAAATAAAAAAAATTTCAAAAAAAATTTTAAAAAAAATTTCAAAAAAAAATTGAAAAAAAATTTCAAAAAAAATTAAAAAAAAATGGAAAAAAAAAATTTTCGAAAAAATAAAAAAAAAAATTTCAAAAAAAAATTGAAAAAAAAATTTCAAAAAAAATTCAAAAAAAATCGAAAAAAAAAAATTTTCAATAAAAATTCAAAAAAAAATCGAAAAAAAAAATTTCGAAAAAATAAAAAAAAAAATTCAAAAAAAATAAAAAAAAAATCGAAAAAAAAATTTTCGAAAAAATAAAAAAAAAATTCAAAAAAAAATCGAAAAAAAAATTTTTCGAAAAAATAAAAAAAAATTTCAAAAAAAATTTTAAAAAAAATTTCAAAAAAAAATCAAAAAAAATCGAAAAAAAAATTTTTCGAAAAAATAAAAAAAAATTTAAAAAAAAAATAAAAAAAAAATCGAAAAAAAAAATTTTCGAAAAAATAAAAAAAAAAATTTCAAAAAAAAATCAAAAAAAAATTTTTCAAAAAAAAAATTGAAAAAAAAAATTCCAAAAAAATTAAAAAAAAAATCGAAAAAAAAAATTTTCAAAAAAAAAATTGAAAAAAAAAATAAAAAAAAAAATTTTCAAAAAAAAATTTCAAAAAAAATTCAAAAAAAAAATCGAAAAAAATTTTTTCGAAAAAATAAAAAAAAAATCAAAAAAAAAATCGAAAAAAAAAGTTTTCGAAAAAATAAAAAAAAAATCTCAAAAAAAATAAAAAAAAAATTTTCGAAAAAATAAAAAAAAAATTCAAAAAAAATAAAAAAAAATCGAAAAAAAAATTTTCGAAAAAATAAAAAAAAAATTCAAAAAAAAAATCGAAAAAAAAATTTTTCGAAAAAATAAAAAAAAATTTCAAAAAAAATTTAAAAAAAAATTTCAAAAAAAATTCAAAAAAAAATTTTTCAAAAAAAAAATTTTCAAAAAAAAATTTCAAAAAAAATTCAAAAAAAAAATCGAAAAAAATTTTTTCGAAAAAATAAAAAAAAAAATCAAAAAAAAAATCGAAAAAAAAAGTTTTCGAAAAAATAAAAAAAAAATCTCAAAAAAAATTTCAAAAAAAATTTAAAAAAAAATTTCAAAAAAAATTCAAAAAAAAATTTTTCAAAAAAAAAATTGAAAAAAAAAATTCAAAAAAAATTTTCAAAAAAAAATTTCAAAAAAAATTCAAAAAAAAAATCGAAAAAAATTTTTTCGAAAAAATAAAAAAAAAAATCAAAAAAAAAATCGAAAAAAAAAGTTTTCGAAAAAATAAAAAAAAAATCTCAAAAAAAATAAAAAAAAATTTTTCGAAAAAATAAAA
>OX101810.2:35731408-35892408 GCA_944452925.2 Chrysolina oricalcia | reverse complement strand
AAATTGAGAAAAAAATCCAAAAGAAATTAAAAAAAAAATCGAAAAAAAAAATTTTCGAAAAAATAAAAAAAAAATTCAAAAAAAATAAAAAAAAAATTTTCAAAAAAAAATTTCAAAAAAAAATCAAAAAAAAAAATCGAAAAAAAAATTTTCGAAAAAATAAAAAAAAAATTCAAAAAAAAAAAATTTCAAAAAAAATTCAAAAAAAAATCGAAAAAAAATTTTTCGAAAAAATGAAAAAAAATCTCAAAAAAAATAAAAAAAAAATCGAAAAAAAATTTTTTCGAAAAAATAAAAAAAATTTCAAAAAAAAATTTTAAAAAAATTTCAAAAAAAAATTGAAAAAAAATTTCAAAAAAAATTCAAAAAAAAATGGAAAAAAAAATTTTCGAAAAAATAAAAAAAAAATTTTCAAAAAAAAATTGAAAAAAAAATTTCAAAAAAAATTCAAAAAAAAATCGAAAAAAAAAATTTTCGAAAAAATAAAAGAAAAAATTTCAAAAAAAAATCAAAAAAAAATTTTTCAAAAAAAAAATTGAAAAAAAAATTCAAAAAAAATTAAAAAAAAAATCGAAAAAAAAATTCAAAAAAAAATCGAAAAAAAAATTTTTCGAAAAAATAAAAAAAAATTAAAAAAAAATAAAAAAAAAAATTTCAAAAAAAAATTGAAAAAAAAATTCAAAAAAAATTCAAAAAAAAAAATTTTCAAAAAAAATTCAAAAAAAAATCGAAAAAATGAAAAAAAATCTCAAAAAAAATTAAAAAAAATCGAAAAAAAAATTTTTCGAAAAAATAAAAAAAATTTCAAAAAAAATAAAAAAAAAAATTTCAAAAAAAAATTGAAAAAAAAATTCAAAAAAAATTCAAAAAAAAAAATTTTCAAAAAAAATTCAAAAAAAAATCGAAAAAATTTTTTTCGAAAAAATGAAAAAAAATCTCAAAAAAAATTAAAAAAAATCAAAAAAAAATTTTTCAAAAAAAAAATTGAAAAAAAAAATTCAAAAAAAATTAAAAAAAAAATCGAAAAAAAAAATTTTCAAAAAAAAAATTGAAAAAAAAAATAAAAAAAAAATTTTCAAAAAAAAATTTCAAAAAAAATTCAAAAAAAAAATCGAAAAAATTTTTTTCGAAAAAATAAAAAAAAAATCAAAAAAAAAATCGAAAAAAAAAATTTTCGAAAAAATAAAAAAAAAATCTCAAAAAAAATAAAAAAAAAATTTCGAAAAAATAAAAAAAAAATTTAAAAAAAAAAATTCAAAAAAAAAATTCTAAAAAAATTCAAAAAAAAAATCGAAAAAAAAAATTTTCGAAAAAATAAAAAAAAAATTTCAAAAAAAATTTAAAAAAAATTTTCAAAAAAAAATTGAAAAAAAATTTCAAAAAAAATTCAAAAAAAAATCGAAAAAAAAAATTTTCGAAAAAATAAAAAAAAAAATTTAAAAAAAAAAATTCAAAAAAAAATTTCAAAAAAAATTCAAAAAAAAAATCGAAAAAAAAATTCAAAAAAAAAATCGAAAAAATAAAAAAAAATCTCAAAAAAAATAAAAAAAAAATCGAAAAAAAATTTTTTCGAAAAAATAGAAAAAAAAATTCAAAAAAAAAATCAAAAAAAAAAATTTTCAAAAAAAAAATTTCAAAAAAAATTCAAAAAAAAAATTTCAAAAAAAAAAAAAAAAAAAAAAAAATCAAAAAAAAATTTTCAAAAAAAAAATTGAAAAAAAAATTTCAAAAAAAATTCAAAAAAAAATCGAAAAAAAAAAATTTTCAATAAAAATTCAAAAAAAAATCGAAAAAAAAAATTTCGAAAAAATAAAAAAAAAATTTCAAAAAAAATAAAAAAAAAATCGAAAAAAAAATTTTTCAAAAAAAAAATAAAAAAAAAAATTTCAAAAAAAAATTGAAAAAAAATTTCAAAATAAATTCAAAAAAAATTGAAAAAAAAAATTTTCGAAAAAATAAAAAAAAAATTTCAAAAAAAAATCAAAAAAAAAATTTTCAAAAAAAAAATTCAAAAAAAAAATTGAAAAATAATTCAAAAAAATTTTCGAAAAAAAAATTTTTCGAAAAAATAAAAAAAAAATCAAAAAAAAAAATTTCAAAAAAAAAATTGAAAAAAAAAATCCAAAAGAAATTCAAAAAAAAATCGAAAAAAAAAATTTTCGAAAAAATAAAAAAAAAATTCAAAAAAAATAAAAAAAAAAATTTCAAAAAAAAATTTCAAAAAAAATTCAAAAAAAAAATCGAAAAAAAATTTTTCGAAAAAATAAAAAAAAAATTCAAAAAAAAAAATTTTCAAAAAAAATTCAAAAAAAAATCGAAAAAAAAATTTTTCGAAAAAATAAAAAAAAAAATTCAAAAAAAAAAAAAAAAAAATTTTCAAAAAAAAATTTCAAAAAAAATTCAAAAAAAAAAATCGAAAAAAAAATTTACGAAATAATAAAAAAAAAATTCAAAAAAAAAAATTTTCAAAAAAAATTCAAAAAAAAATCGAAAAAAAATTTTTCGAAAAAATGAAAAAAAATCTCAAAAAAAATAAAAAAAAAAATCGAAAAAAAAATTTTTCGAAAAAATAAAAAAAATTTCAAAAAAAATTTTAAAAAAAATTTCAAAAAAAAAATTCAAAAAAAAATTTTAAAAAAATTTTAAAAAAAATCGAAAAAAAAAATTTTCGAAAAAATAAAAAAAAAATTTTCAAAAAAAAATTGAAAAAAAAATTCAAAAAAAAATCGAAAAAAAAATTTTTCGAAAAAATAAAAAAAAAAATTTCAAAAAAAATAAAAAAAAAAATTTCAAAAAAAAATTTCAAAAAAAATTCAAAAAAAAATCGAAAAAAAAATTTTTCGAAAAAATAAAAAAAAAATTTCAAAAAAAAATCAAAAAAAAATTTTTCAAAAAAAAATTGAAAAAAAAAATTCAAAAAAAATTTTAAAAAAATCGAAAAAAAAATCGAAAAAAAAAATTTTCAAAAAAAAAATTGAAAAAAAAAATAAAAAAAAAAATTTCAAAAAAAAATTTCAAAAAAAATTTTAAAAAATTTTCAAAAAAAAATTTCAAAAAAAATTCAAAAAAAAAATCGAAAAAAATTTTTTCGAAAAAATAAAAAAAAAATTCAAAAAAAAAATCGAAAAAAAAAATTTTCGAAAAAATGAAAAAAAATCTCAAAAAAAATTCAAAAAAAAAATCGAAAAAAAAATTTTCGAAAAAATAAAAAAAAAATTCAAAAAAAAAATCGAAAAAAAAATTTTTCGAAAAAATGAAAAAAAATCTCAAAAAAAATAAAAAAAAAATCGAAAAAAAAATTATTCGAAAAAATAAAAAAAATTTCAAAAAAAATTTTAAAAAAAATTTCAAAAAAAAATTGAAAAAAAATTTCAAAAAAAATTCAAAAAAAAATGGAAAAAAAAAATTTTCGAAAAAATAAAAAAAAAATTTTCAAAAAAAAATTGAAAAAAAAATTTCAAAAAAAATTCAAAAAAAAATCGAAAAAAAAAAATTTTCAATAAAAATTCAAAAAAAAATCGAAAAAAAAAATTTCGAAAAAATAAAAAAAAAAATTCAAAAAAAATAAAAAAAAAATCGAAAAAAAAATTTTCGAAAAAATAAAAAAAAAATTCAAAAAAAAAATCGAAAAAAAAATTTTTCGAAAAAATAAAAAAAAATTTCAAAAAAAATTTTAAAAAAAATTTCAAAAAAAATTCAAAAAAAAATCGAAAAAAAAATTTTTCGAAAAAATAAAAAAAAAATTTAAAAAAAAATAAAAAAAAAATCGAAAAAAAAAATTTTCGAAAAAATAAAAAAAAAATTTCAAAAAAAAATTTTTCAAAAAAAAAATTGAAAAAAAAAATTCAAAAAAAATTTAAAAAAAAATCGAAAAAAAAAATTTTCAAAAAAAAAATAAAAAAAAAATTTTCAAAAAAAAATTTCAAAAAAAATTCAAAAAAAAAATCGAAAAAAATTTTTTCGAAAAAATAAAAAAAAAATTCAAAAAAAAAATCGAAAAAAAAAATTTTCGAAAAAATAAAAAAAAAATCTCAAAAAAAATAAAAAAAAAATTTTCGAAAAAATGAAAAAAAAATTTCAAAAAAAAAATTCAAAAAAAAAATTCTAAAAAAATTCAAAAAAAAAATCGAAAAAAAAACTTTTCGAAAAAATAAAAAAAAAATTTCAAAAAAAATTTAAAAAAAATTTTCAAAAAAAAATTGAAAAAAAATTTCAAAAAAAATTCAAAAAAAAATCGAAAAAAAAAATTTTCGAAAAAATAAAAAAAAAAATTTCAAAAAAAAAATTCAAAAAAAAATTCTGAAAAAATTCAAAAAAAAAATCGAAAAAAAAAAATTTTCGAAAAAATAAAAAAAAAATTTCAAAAAAAATTTAAAAAAAATTTTCAAAAAAAAATTGAAAAAAAATTTCAAAAAAAATTCAAAAAAAATCGAAAAAAAAAATTTTCGAAAATATAAAAAAAAAAATTTCAAAAAAAAAATTCAAAAAAAAATTTCAAAAAAAATTCAAAAAAAAAATCGAAAAAAAAATTTTCGAAAAAATAAAAAAAAAATTCAAAAAAAAATCGAAAAAATAAAAAAAAATCTCAAAAAAAATAAAAAAAAAATCGAAAAAAACTTTTTTCGAAAAAATAGAAAAAAAAATTCAAAAAAAAAATCAAAAAAAAAAATTTTCAAAAAAAAAATTTCAAAAAAAATTCAAAAAAAAATCGAAAAAAAAAAATTTTCAATGAAAATTCAAAAAAAAATCGAAAAAAAAAATTTCGAAAAAATAAAAAAAAAATTTCAAAAAAAATAAAAAAAAAATCGAAAAAAAAATTTTTCGAAAAAAAAATAAAAAAAAAATTTTCAAAAAAAAATTGAAAAAAAATTTCAAAAAAAATTCAAAAAAAATCGAAAAAAAAAATTTTCGAAAAAATAAAAAAAAAAAATTTCAAAAAAAAATCAAAAAAAAAATTTTCAAAAAAAAAATTGAAAAATAATTCAAAAAAAAAATCGAAAAAAAAAATTTTCGAAAAAATAAAAAAAAAATCAAAAAAAAAAATTTCAAAAAAAAAATTGAAAAAAAAAATCCAAAAGAAATTCAAAAAAAAAATCGAAAAAAAAAATTTTCGAAAAAATAAAAAAAAAATTCAAAAAAAATAAAAAAAAAATTTTCAAAAAAAAATTTCAAAAAAAATTCAAAAAAAAAAATCGAAAAAAAAATTTTCGAAAAAATAAAAAAAAAATTCAAAAAAAAAATTTTCAAAAAAAATTCAAAAAAAAATCGAAAAAAAAATTTTCGAAAAAATAAAAAAAAAATTTCAAAAAAAATAAAAAAAAAATCGAAAAAAAAAAATAAAAAAAAAATTTTCAAAAAAAAATTGAAAAAAAATTTCAAAATAAATTCAAAAAAAATTGAAAAAAAAATTTTCGAAAAAATAAAGAAAAAATTTCAAAAAAAAATCAAAAAAAAAATTTTCAAAAAAAAAATTCAAAAAAAAAATTGAAAAATAATTCAAAAAAATTTTCGAAAAAAAAAATTTTCGAAAAAATAAAAAAAAAATCAAAAAAAAAAATTCAAAAAAAAAATTGAAAAAAAAAATCCAAAAGAAATTCAAAAAAAAATCGAAAAAAAAATTTTCGAAAAAATAAAAAAAAAATTAAAAAAAAATAAAAAAAAAATTTTCAAAAAAAAATTTCAAAAAAAATTCAAAAAAAAAATCGAAAAAAAATTTTTCGAAAAAATAAAAAAAAAATTCAAAAAAAAAATTTTCAAAAAAAATTAAAAAAAAAATCGAAAAAAAAATTTTTCGAAAAAATAAAAAAAAAATTCAAAAAAAAAAAAAAAATTTTCAAAAAAAAATTTCAAAAAAAATTCAAAAAAAAATCGAAAAAAAAATTTTCGAAAAAATAAAAAAAAAATTCAAAAAAAAAAATTTTCAAAAAAAATTCAAAAAAAAATCGAAAAAAAATTTTTCGAAAAAATGAAAAAAAATCTCAAAAAAAATAAAAAAAAAAATCGAAAAAAAAATTTTTCGAAAAAATAAAAAAAATTTCAAAAAAAATTTTAAAAAAAATTTCAAAAAAAAAATGAAAAAAAAATTCAAAAAAAAATCGAAAAAAAAAATTTTCAAAAAAAAATTGAAAAAAAAAATAAAAAAAAAAATTTCAAAAAAAATTCAAAAAAAAATCGAAAAAAAAATTTTCGAAAAAATAAAAAAAAAATTCAAAAAAAATTCAAAAAAAAATCAAAAAAAAATTTTTCAAAAAAAAAATTGAAAAAAAAATTCAAAAAAAATTTTAAAAAAAATCGAAAAAAAAAATTTTTTAAAAAAAATTGAAAAAAAAAATAAAAAAAAAAATTTCAAAAAAAATTTCAAAAAAAATTTTAAAAAATTTTCAAAAAAAAATTTCAAAAAAAATTCAAAAAAAAATCGAAAAAAAAATTTTCGAAAAAAAATTGAAAAAAAAAATAAAAAAAAAATTTCAAAAAAAATTTCAAAAAAAATTTTAAAAAATTTTCAAAAAAAAATTTCAAAAAAAATTCAAAAAAAAAATCGAAAAAAAAATTTTCGAAAAAATAAAAAAAAAATTCAAAAAAAAAATCGAAAAAAAAAATTTTCGAAAAAATGAAAAAAAATCTCAAAAAAAATTCAAAAAAAAAATCGAAAAAAAATTTTTCGAAAAAATAAAAAAAAAATTCAAAAAAAAAATCGAAAAAAAATTTTTTCGAAAAAATGAAAAAAAATCTCAAAAAAAATAAAAAAAAAATCGAAAAAAAAATTTTTCGAAAAAATAAAAAAAATTTCAAAAAAAATTTTAAAAAAAATTTCAAAAAAAAATTGAAAAAAAATTTCAAAAAAAATTCAAAAAAAAATGGAAAAAAAAATTTTTCGAAAGAATAAAAAAAAAATTTTCAAAAAAAAATTGAAAAAAAAATTTCAAAAAAAATTCAAAAAAAAATCGAAAAAAAAAAATTTTCAATAAAAATTCAAAAAAAAATCGAAAAAAAAAATTTCGAAAAAATAAAAAAAAAATTTCAAAAAAAATAAAAAAAAAATCGAAAAAAAAATTTTCGAAAAAATAAAAAAAAAATTGGAAAAAATTTTTTTCGAAAAAATGAAAAAAAATCTCAAAAAAAATTAAAAAAAATCGAAAAAAAAATTTTTCGAAAAAATAAAAAAAATTTCAAAAAAAATAAAAAAAAAAATTTCAAAAAAAAATTGAAAAAAAAATTCAAAAAAAATTCAAAAAAAAAAATTTTCAAAAAAAATTCAAAAAAAAATCGAAAAAATTTTTTTCGAAAAAATGAAAAAAAATCTCAAAAAAAATTTAAAAAAATCAAAAAAAAATTTTTCAAAAAAAAAATTGAAAAAAAAAATTCAAAAAAAATTAAAAAAAAAATCGAAAAAAAAAATTTTCAAAAAAAAAATTGAAAAAAAAAAAAAAAATTTTCAAAAAAAAATTTCAAAAAAAATTCAAAAAAAAAATCGAAAAAATTTTTTTCGAAAAAATAAAAAAAAAAATCAAAAAAAAAATCGAAAAAAAAAATTTTCGAAAAAATAAAAAAAAAATCTCAAAAAAAATAAAAAAAAAAATTTCGAAAAAATAAAAAAAAAATTTAAAAAAAAAAATTCAAAAAAAAAATTCTAAAAAAATTCAAAAAAAAAATCGAAAAAAAAAATTTTCGAAAAAATAAAAAAAAAATTTCAAAAAAAATTTAAAAAAAATTTTCAAAAAAAAATTGAAAAAAAATTTCAAAAAAAATTCAAAAAAAAATCGAAAAAAAAAATTTTCGAAAAAATAAAAAAAAAAATTTAAAAAAAAAAATTCAAAAAAAAATTTCAAAAAAAATTCAAAAAAAAAATCGAAAAAAAAATTCAAAAAAAAAATCGAAAAAATAAAAAAAAATCTCAAAAAAAATAAAAAAAAAATCGAAAAAAAAAATTTTCGAAAAAATAAAAAAAAAAATTTCAAAAAAAAAATTCAAAAAAAAATTCTGAAAAAATTCAAAAAAAAAATCGAAAAAAAAAAATTTTCGAAAAAATAAAAAAAAAATTTCAAAAAAAATTTAAAAAAAATTTTCAAAAAAAAATTGAAAAAAAATTTCAAAAAAAATTCAAAAAAAATCGAAAAAAAAAATTTTCGAAAAAATAAAAAAAAAAATTTCAAAAAAAAAATTCAAAAAAAAATTTCAAAAAAAATTCAAAAAAAAAATCGAAAAAAAAATTTTCGAAAAAATAAAAAAAAAATTCAAAAAAAAATCGAAAAAATAAAAAAAAATCTCAAAAAAAATAAAAAAAAAATCGAAAAAAACTTTTTTCGAAAAAATAGAAAAAAAAATTCAAAAAAAAAATCAAAAAAAAAAATTTTCAAAAAAAAAATTTCAAAAAAAATTCAAAAAAAAATCGAAAAAAAAAAATTTTCAATGAAAATTCAAAAAAAAATCGAAAAAAAAAATTTCGAAAAAATAAAAAAAAAATTTCAAAAAAAATAAAAAAAAAAATCGAAAAAAAAATTTTTCGAAAAAAAAATAAAAAAAAAATTTTCAAAAAAAAATTGAAAAAAAATTTCAAAAAAAATTCAAAAAAAATCGAAAAAAAAAATTTTCGAAAAAATAAAAAAAAAAAATTTCAAAAAAAAATCAAAAAAAAAATTTTCAAAAAAAAAATTGAAAAATAATTCAAAAAAAAAATCGAAAAAAAAAATTTTCGAAAAAATAAAAAAAAAATCAAAAAAAAAAATTTCAAAAAAAAAATTGAAAAAAAAAATCCAAAAGAAATTCAAAAAAAAAATCGAAAAAAAAAATTTTCGAAAAAATAAAAAAAAAATTCAAAAAAAATAAAAAAAAAATTTTCAAAAAAAAATTTCAAAAAAAATTCAAAAAAAAAAATCGAAAAAAAAATTTTCGAAAAAATAAAAAAAAAATTCAAAAAAAAAATTTTCAAAAAAAATTCAAAAAAAAATCGAAAAAAAATTTTTCGAAAAAATGAAAAAAAATCTCAAAAAAAATAAAAAAAAAATCGAAAAAAAAATTTTTCGAAAAAATAAAAAAAATTTCAAAAAAAATTTCAAAAAAAATTCAAAAAAAAATCGAAAAAAAAAATTTTCAATAAAAATTCAAAAAAAAATCGAAAAAAAAAATTTCGAAAAAATAAAAAAAAAATTTCAAAAAAAATAAAAAAAAAATCGAAAAAAAAAAATAAAAAAAAAATTTTCAAAAAAAAATTGAAAAAAAATTTCAAAATAAATTCAAAAAAAATTGAAAAAAAAATTTTCGAAAAAATAAAGAAAAAATTTCAAAAAAAAATCAAAAAAAAAATTTTCAAAAAAAAAATTCAAAAAAAAAATTGAAAAATAATTCAAAAAAATTTTCGAAAAAAAAAATTTTCGAAAAAATAAAAAAAAAATCAAAAAAAAAAATTCAAAAAAAAAATTGAAAAAAAAATCCAAAAGAAATTCAAAAAAAAATCGAAAAAAAAATTTTCGAAAAAATAAAAAAAAAATTAAAAAAAAATAAAAAAAAAATTTTCAAAAAAAAATTTCAAAAAAAATTCAAAAAAAAAATCGAAAAAAAATTTTTCGAAAAAATAAAAAAAAAATTCAAAAAAAAAATTTTCAAAAAAAATTCAAAAAAAAATCGAAAAAAAAATTTTTCGAAAAAATAAAAAAAAAAATTCAAAAAAAAAAAAAAAAAAATTTTCAAAAAAAAATTTCAAAAAAAATTCAAAAAAAAAATCGAAAAAAAAATTTTCGAAAAAATAAAAAAAAAATTCAAAAAAAAAAATTTTCAAAAAAAATTCAAAAAAAAATCGAAAAAAAATTTTTCGAAAAAATGAAAAAAAATCTCAAAAAAAATAAAAAAAAAATCGAAAAAAAAATTTTTCGAAAAAATAAAAAAAATTTCAAAAAAATTTTTAAAAAAAATTTCAAAAAAAAAATGAAAAAAAAATTCAAAAAAAAATCGAAAAAAAAAATTTTCAAAAAAAAATTGAAAAAAAAAATAAAAAAAAAAATTTCAAAAAAAAATTTCAAAAAAAATTCAAAAAAAAATCGAAAAAAAAATTTTCGAAAAAATAAAAAAAAAATTAAAAAAAAATTCAAAAAAAAATCAAAAAAAAATTTTTCAAAAAAAAAATTGAAAAAAAAATTCAAAAAAAATTTTAAAAAAAATCGAAAAAAAAAATTTTTAAAAAAAATTGAAAAAAAAAATAAAAAAAAAAATTTCAAAAAAAATTTCAAAAAAAATTTTAAAAAATTTTCAAAAAAAAATTTCAAAAAAAATTCAAAAAAAAATCGAAAAAAAAATTTTCGAAAAAAAATTGAAAAAAAAAATAAAAAAAAAATTTCAAAAAAAATTTCAAAAAAAATTTTAAAAAATTTTCAAAAAAAAATTTCAAAAAAAATTCAAAAAAAAAATCGAAAAAAAAATTTTCGAAAAAATAAAAAAAAAATTCAAAAAAAAAATCGAAAAAAAAAATTTTCGAAAAAATGAAAAAAAATCTCAAAAAAAATTCAAAAAAAAAATCGAAAAAAAATTTTTCGAAAAAATAAAAAAAAAATTCAAAAAAAAAATCGAAAAAAAATTTTTTCGAAAAAATGAAAAAAAATCTCAAAAAAAATAAAAAAAAAATCGAAAAAAAAATTTTTCGAAAAAATAAAAAAAATTTCAAAAAAAATTTTAAAAAAAATTTCAAAAAAAAATTGAAAAAAAATTTCAAAAAAAATTCAAAAAAAAATGGAAAAAAAAATTTTTCGAAAGAATAAAAAAAAAATTTTCAAAAAAAAATTGAAAAAAAAATTTCAAAAAAAATTCAAAAAAAAATCGAAAAAAAAAAATTTTCAATAAAAATTCAAAAAAAAATCGAAAAAAAAAATTTCGAAAAAATAAAAAAAAAATTTCAAAAAAAATAAAAAAAAAATCGAAAAAAAAATTTTCGAAAAAATAAAAAAAAAATTCAAAAAAAAAATCGAAAAAAAATTTTTTCGAAAAAATAAAAAAAAATTTCAAAAAAAAAAATTTTTCAAAAAAAATTCAAAAAAAAATCGAAAAAAAATTTTTCGAAAAAATGAAAAAAAATCTCAAAAAAAATAAAAAAAAAATCGAAAAAAAAATTTTTCGAAAAAATTAAAAAAATTTCAAAAAAAATTTTAAAAAAAATTTCAAAAAAAAAATGAAAAAAAATTTCAAAAAAAATTCAAAAAAAAATCGAAAAAAAAATTTTTCAAAAAAAAATTGAAAAAAAAATTTCAAAAAAAATTCAAAAAAAAATCGAAAAAAAAATTTTTCGAAAAAATAAAAAAAAAATTTCAAAAAAAAATCAAAAAAAAATTTTTCAAAAAAAAAATTCAAAAAAAAAATTCAAAAAAAATTTAAAAAAAAATCGAAAAAAAAAATTTTCAAAAAAAAATTCAAAAAAAAAATAAAAAAAAAAATTTCAAAAAAAAATTTCAAAAAAAATTTTAAAAAATTTTCAAAAAAAAATTTCAAAAAAAATTCAAAAAAAAAAATCGAAAAAAAAATTTTCGAAAAAATAAAAAAAAAATTCAAAAAAAAAATCGAAAAAAAAAATTTTCGAAAAAATGAAAAAAAATCTCAAAAAAAATTCAAAAAAAAAATCGAAAAAATAAAAAAAAAATTCAAAAAAAAAATCGAAAAAAAAAATTTTCGAAAAAAAGAAAAAAAATCTCAAAAAAAATAAAAAAAAAATCGAAAAAAAAATTTTTCGAAAAAATAAAAAAAATTTCAAAAAAAATTTTAAAAAAAATTTCAAAAAAAAATTGAAAAAAAATTTCAAAAAAAATTCAAAAAAAATGGAAAAAAAAAATTTTCGAAAAAATAAAAAAAAAAATTTCAAAAAAAAATTGAAAAAAAAATTTCAAAAAAAATTCAAAAAAAAATCGAAAAAAAAAAATTTTCAATAAAAATTCAAAAAAAAATCGAAAAAAAAATTTCGAAAAAATAAAAAAAAAATTTCAAAAAAAATAAAAAAAAAATCGAAAAAAAAATTTTCGAAAAAATAAAAAAAAAATTCAAAAAAAAAATCGAAAAAAAAATTTTTCGAAAAAATAAAAAAAAATTTCAAAAAAAATTTAAAAAAAAATTTCAAAAAAAATTCAAAAAAAAATCGAAAAAAAATTTTTTCGAAAAAATAAAAAAAAAAATTAAAAAAAAATAAAAAAAAAAATCGAAAAAAAAAATTTTCGAAAAAATAAAAAAAAAATTTCAAAAAAAAATTTTTCAAAAAAAAAATTGAAAAAAAAAATTCAAAAAAAATTTAAAAAAAAATCGAAAAAAAAATTTTCAAAAAAAAAATTGAAAAAAAAAATAAAAAAAAAATTTTCAAAAAAAAATTTCAAAAAAAATTCAAAAAAAAAATCGAAAAAAATTTTTTCGAAAAAATAAAAAAAAATTCAAAAAAAAAATCGAAAAAAAAATTTTCGAAAAAATAAAAAAAAAATCTCAAAAAAAATAAAAAAAAAATTTTCGAAAAAATAAAAAAAAAAATTCAAAAAAAAAATTCAAAAAAAAAAATTTTCGAAAAAATAAAAAAAAAATTCAAAAAAAAAATTTTCAAAAAAAATTCAAAAAAAAATCGAAAAAAATTTTTTCGAAAAAATGAAAAAAAATCTCAAAAAAAATAAAAAAAAAATCGAAAAAAAAATTTTTCGAAAAAATAAAAAAAATTTCAAAAAAAATTTTAAAAAAAATTTCAAAAAAAAAATGAAAAAAAAATTCAAAAAAAAATCGAAAAAAAAAATTTTCAAAAAAAAATTGAAAAAAAAAATAAAAAAAAAAATTTCAAAAAAAAATTTCAAAAAAAATTCAAAAAAAAATCGAAAAAAAAATTTTCGAAAAAATAATAAAAAAAATTCAAAAAAAATTCAAAAAAAAATCAAAAAAAAATTTTTCAAAAAAAAAATTGAAAAAAAAATTCAAAAAAAATTTAAAAAAAAATCGAAAAAAAAATTTTTAAAAAAAAATTGAAAAAAAAATAAAAAAAAAAATTTCAAAAAAAATTTCAAAAAAAATTTTAAAAAATTTTCAAAAAAAAATTTCAAAAAAAATTCAAAAAAAAATCGAAAAAAAAATTTTCGAAAAAAAATTGGAAAAAAAAATAAAAAAAAAATTTCAAAAAAAATTTAAAAAAAAATTTTAAAAAATTTTCAAAAAAAAATTTCAAAAAAAATTCAAAAAAAAAATCGAAAAAAAAATTTTCGAAATTTAAAAAAAAAATTCAAAAAAAAAATCGAAAAAAAAAATTTTCGAAAAAATGAAAAAAAATCTCAAAAAAAAATCAAAAAAAAAATCGAAAAAAAATTTTTCGAAAAAATAAAAAAAAAATTCAAAAAAAAAATCGAAAAAAAATTTTTTCGAAAAAATGAAAAAAAATCTCAAAAAAAATAAAAAAAAAATCGAAAAAAAAATTTTTCGAAAAAATAAAAAAAATTTCAAAAAAAATTTTAAAAAAAATTTCAAAAAAAAATTGAAAAAAAATTTCAAAAAAAATTCAAAAAAAAATGGAAAAAAAAATTTTTCGAAAGAATAAAAAAAAAATTTTCAAAAAAAAATTGAAAAAAAAATTTCAAAAAAAATTCAAAAAAAAATCGAAAAAAAAAAATTTTCAATAAAAATTCAAAAAAAAATCGAAAAAAAAAATTTCGAAAAAATAAAAAAAAAATTTCAAAAAAAATAAAAAAAAAATCGAAAAAAAAATTTTCGAAAAAATAAAAAAAAAATTCAAAAAAAAAATCGAAAAAAAAATTTTTCGAAAAAATAAAAAAAAATTTCAAAAAAAAAAAATTTTCAAAAAAAATTCAAAAAAAAATCGAAAAAAAATTTTTCGAAAAAATGAAAAAAAATCTCAAAAAAAATAAAAAAAAAATCGAAAAAAAAATTTTTCGAAAAAATTAAAAAAATTTCAAAAAAAATTTTAAAAAAAATTTCAAAAAAAAATGAAAAAAAATTTCAAAAAAAATTCAAAAAAAAATCGAAAAAAAAATTTTTCAAAAAAAAATTGAAAAAAAAAATTTCAAAAAAAATTCAAAAAAAAATCGAAAAAAAAATTTTTCGAAAAAATAAAAAAAAAATTTCAAAAAAAAATCAAAAAAAAATTTTTCAAAAAAAAAATTCAAAAAAAAAATTCAAAAAAAATTTTAAAAAAAATCGAAAAAAAAAATTTTCAAAAAAAAATTGAAAAAAAAAATAAAAAAAAAAATTTCAAAAAAAAATTTCAAAAAAAATTTCAAAAAATTTTCAAAAAAAAATTTCAAAAAAAATTCAAAAAAAAAATCGAAAAAAAAATTTTCGAAAAAATAAAAAAAAAATTCAAAAAAAAAATCGAAAAAAAAAATTTTCGAAAAAATGAAAAAAAATCTCAAAAAAAATTCAAAAAAAAAATCGAAAAAAAAATTTTCGAAAAAATAAAAAAAAAATTCAAAAAAAAAATCGAAAAAAAAAATTTTCGAAAAAAAGAAAAAAAATCTCAAAAAAAATAAAAAAAAAATCGAAAAAAAAATTTTTCGAAAAAATAAAAAAAATTTCAAAAAAAATTTTAAAAAAAATTTCAAAAAAAAATTGAAAAAAAATTTCAAAAAAAATTCAAAAAAAATGGAAAAAAAAATTTTCGAAAAAATAAAAAAAAAATTTTCAAAAAAAAATTGAAAAAAAAATTTCAAAAAAAATTCAAAAAAAAATCGAAAAAAAAAAATTTTCAATAAAAATTCAAAAAAAAATCGAAAAAAAAAATTTCGAAAAAATAAAAAAAAAATTTCAAAAAAAATAAAAAAAAAATCGAAAAAAAAATTTTCGAAAAAATAAAAAAAAAATTCAAAAAAAAAATCGAAAAAAAAATTTTTCGAAAAAATAAAAAAAAATTTCAAAAAAAATTTTAAAAAAAATTTCAAAAAAAATTCAAAAAAAAATCGAAAAAAAATTTTTTCGAAAAAATAAAAAAAAAATTAAAAAAAAATAAAAAAAAAAATCGAAAAAAAAAATTTTCGAAAAAATAAAAAAAAAATTTCAAAAAAAAATTTTTCAAAAAAAAAATTGAAAAAAAAAATTCAAAAAAAATTTTAAAAAAAATCGAAAAAAAAATTTTCAAAAAAAAAATTGAAAAAAAAAATAAAAAAAAAATTTTCAAAAAAAAATTTCAAAAAAAATTCAAAAAAAAAATCGAAAAAATTTTTTTCGAAAAAATAAAAAAAAATTCAAAAAAAAAATCGAAAAAAAAATTTTCGAAAAAATAAAAAAAAAATCTCAAAAAAAATAAAAAAAAAATTTTCGAAAAAATAAAAAAAAAAATTCAAAAAAAAAATTCAAAAAAAAAATTCTGAAAAAATTCAAAAAAAAAATCGAAAAAAAAACTTTTCGAAAAAATAAAAAAAAAATTTCAAAAAAAATTTAAAAAAAATTTTCAAAAAAAAATTGAAAAAAAATTTCAAAAAAAATTCAAAAAAAAATCGAAAAAAAAAATTTTCGAAAAAATAAAAAAAAAAATTTCAAAAAAAAAATTCAAAAAAAAATTCTAAAAAAATTCAAAAAAAAAATCGAAAAAAAAAATTTTCGAAAAAATAAAAAAAAAATTTCAAAAAAAATTTAAAAAAAATTTTCAAAAAAAAATTGAAAAAAAATTTCAAAAAAAATTCAAAAAAAAATTTCAAAAAAAATTCAAAAAAAAAATTTTCGAAAAAATAAAAAAAAAATTCAAAAAAAAATCGAAAAAATAAAAAAAAATCTCAAAAAAAATAAAAAAAAAATCGAAAAAAAATTTTTTCGAAGAAATAGAAAAAAAAATTCAAAAAAAAAATCAAAAAAAAAAATTTTCAAAAAAAAAATTTCAAAAAAAATTCAAAAAAAAATCGAAAAAAAAAAATTTTCAATGAAAATTCAAAAAAAAATCGAAAAAAAAAATTTCGAAAAAATAAAAAAAAAATTTCAAAAAAAATAAAAAAAAAATCGAAAAAAAAATTTTTCAAAAAAAAAATAAAAAAAAAATTTTCAAAAAAAAATTGAAAAAAAATTTCAAAAAAAATTCAAAAAAAATCGAAAAAAAAAATTTTCGAAAAAATAAAAAAAAAATTTCAAAAAAAAATCAAAAAAAAAATTTCAAAAAAAAAATTCAAAAAAAAAATTGAAAAATAATTCAAAAAAAAAATCGAAAAAAAAATTTTTCGAAAAAATAAAAAAAAAATCAAAAAAAAAATTTCAAAAAAAAAATTGAAAAAAAAATCCAAAAGAAATTAAAAAAAAAATCGAAAAAAAAAATTTTCGAAAAAATAAAAAAAAAATTCAAAAAAAATAAAAAAAAAATTTTCAAAAAAAAATTTCAAAAAAAATTCAAAAAAAAAATCGAAAAAAAATTTTTCGGAAAAATAAAAAAAAAATTCAAAAAAAAAAATTTTCAAAAAAAATTCAAAAAAAAATCGAAAAAAAAATTTTCGAAAAAATGAAAAAAAATCTCAAAAAAAATTAAAAAAAAATCGAAAAAAAAATTTTTCGAAAAAATAAAAAAAATTTCAAAAAAAATTTTAAAAAAAATTTCAAAAAAAAATTGAAAAAAAATTTCAAAAAAAATTCAAAAAAAAATGGAAAAAAAATTTTTCGAAAAAATAAAAAAAAAATTTTCAAAAAAAAATTGAAAAAAAAATTTCAAAAAAAATTCAAAAAAAATCGAAAAAAAAATTTTCGAAAAAATAAAAAAAAAATCTCAAAAAAAATCGAAAAAAAAATCGAAAAAAAAATTTTCGAAAAAATAAAAAAAAAATTCAAAAAAAAAATCGAAAAAATAAAAAAAAATCTCAAAAAAAATTAAAAAAAAATCGAAAAAATAGAAAAAAAAATTCAAAAAAAAAATCAAAAAAAAAATTTTCAAAAAAAAAATTTCTAAAAAAATTCAAAAAAAAAATTTCAAAAAAAATTCAAAAAAAAATTTTCAAAAAAAAAATCAAAAAAAAATTTTCAAAAAAAAAATTGAAAAAAAAAATCGAAAAAAAAAAATTTTCAATAAAAATTCAAAAAAAAATCGAAAAAAATTTTTTTCGAAAAAATAGAAAAAAAATTCAAAAAAAAAAATTTTCAAAAAAAATTCAATAAAAAATCGAAAAAAAATTTTTCGAAAAAATAAAAAAAAAATTCAAAAAAAAAATCGAAAAAAAAATTTTTCGAAAAAATGAAAAAAAATCTCAAAAAAAATAAAAAAAAAATCGAAAAAAAAATTTTTCGAAAAAATAAAAAAAAATTTCAAAAAAAATTTTAAAAAAAATTTCAAAAAAAAATTGAAAAAAAATTTCAAAAAAAATTCAAAAAAAAATCGAAAAAAAAAATTTTCGAAAAAATAAAAAAAAAATTTTCAAAAAAAAATTTCGAAAAAAATTCAAAAAAAAAATCGAAAAAAAAATTTTTCGAAAAAATAAAAAAAAAAATTTCAAAAAATATAAAAAAAAATTTCAAAAAAAAATTTCAAAAAAAATTCAAAAAAAAATCGAAAAAAAAAATTTTCGAAAAAATAAAAAAAAAATTCAAAAAAAAAATCGAAAAAAATTTTTTCGAAAAAATAAAAAAAAAATTCAAAAAAAAAATCGAAAAAAAAAATTTTCGAAAAAATAAAAAAAAAATCTCAAAAAAAATAAAAAAAAAAATTTCGAAAAAATAAAAAAAAAATTTCAAAAAAAAATTCAAAAAAAAAATTCTAAAAAAATTCAAAAAAAAAATCGAAAAAAAAATTTTTCGAAAAAATAAAAAAAAAATTTCAAAAAAAATTTTAAAAAAAATTTCAAAAAAAAATTGAAAAAAAATTTCAAAAAAAATTCAAAAAAAAAAATTTCAAAAAAAAAAAAAAAAAAATTTCAAAAAAAAATCAAAAAAAAATTTTCAAAAAAAAAATTGAAAAAAAAATTTCAAAAAAAATTCAAAAAAAAATCGAAAAAAAAAAATTTTCAATAAAAATTCAAAAAAAATCGAAAAAAAAAATTTCGAAAAAATAAAAAAAAAATTTCAAAAAAAATAAAAAAAAAATCGAAAAAAAAATTTTTCAAAAAAAAATAAAAAAAAAATTTTCAAAAAAAAATTGAAAAAAAATTTCAAAAAAAATTCAAAAAAAATCGAAAAAAAAAATTTTCGAAAAAATAAAAAAAAAAATTTCAAAAAAAAATCAAAAAAAAATTTTCAAAAAAAAAATTCAAAAAAAAAATTGAAAAATAATTCAAAAAAAAATCGAAAAAAAAATTTTTCGAAAAAATAAAAAAAAAATCAAAAAAAAAAATTTCAAAAAAAAAAATTGAAAAAAAAAATCCAAAAGAAATTCAAAAAAAAATCGAAAAAAAAATTTTCGAAAAAATAAAAAAAAAATTCAAAAAAAATTTTAAAAAAATTTTCAAAAAAAAATTTCAAAAAAAATTCAAAAAAAAAATCGAAAAAAAATTTTTCGAAAAAATAAAAAAAAAATTCAAAAAAAAAAATTTTCAAAAAAAATTCAAAAAAAAATCGAAAAAAAAATTTTTCGAAAAAATAAAAAAAAAATTCAAAAAAAATGAAAAAAAAAATTTCAAAAAAAAATTTCAAAAAAAATTCAAAAAAAAAATCGAAAAAAAAATTTTCGAAAAAATAAAAAAAAAATTCAAAAAAAAAAATTTTCAAAAAAAATTCAAAAAAAAATCGAAAAAATTTTTTTCGAAAAAATGAAAAAAAATCTCAAAAAAAATAAAAAAAAATCGAAAAAAAAATTTTTCGAAAAAATAAAAAAAATTTCAAAAAAAATTTTAAAAAAAATTTCAAAAAAAAATTGGAAAAAAATTTTAAAAAAAATTCAAAAAAAAATCGAAAAAAAAAATTTTCGAAAAAATAAAAAAAAAATTTTCAAAAAAAAATAAAAAAAAAATTTCAAAAAAAATAAAAAAAAAATCGAAAAAAAAATTTTCGAAAAAATAAAAAAAAAATTCAAAAAAAAATCGAAAAAATGAAAAAAAATCTCAAAAAAAATAAAAAAAAAATCGAAAAAAAAATTTTTCGAAAAAATAAAAAAAAATTTCAAAAAAAATTAAAAAAAAAATTTCAAAAAAAATTCAAAAAAAAATCGAAAAAAAAATTTTTCGAAAAAATAAAAAAAAAATTAAAAAAAAAATAAAAAAAAATCGAAAAAAAAAATTTTCGAAAAAATAAAAAAAAAAATTTCAAAAAAAAATCAAAAAAAAATTTTTCAAAAAAAAAATTGAAAAAAAAATTTCAAAAAAAATTCAAAAAAAAAATCGAAAAAAATTTTTTCGAAAAAATAAAAAAAAATTCAAAAAAAAAATCGAAAAAAAAATTTTTCGAAAAAATAAAAAAAAAATCTCAAAAAAAATAAAAAAAAAATTTTCGAAAAAATAAAAAAAAATTTCAAAAAAAAAATTCAAAAAAAAATTTCAAAAAAAATTCAAAAAAAAAATCGAAAAAAAAATTTTCGAAAAAATAAAAAAAAAATTCAAAAAAAATCGAAAAAATAAAAAAAAATCTCAAAAAAAATAAAAAAAAAATCGAAAAAAAATTTTTTCGAAAAAATAGAAAAAAAAAATTCAAAAAAAAAATCAAAAAAAAAAATTTTCAAAAAAAAAATTTCAAAAAAAATTCAAAAAAAAATCGAAAAAAAAAAATTTTCAATGAAAATTCAAAAAAAAATCGAAAAAAAAAATTTCGAAAAAATAAAAAAAAAATTTCAAAAAAAATAAAAAAAAATCGAAAAAAAAATTTTTCAAAAAAAAAATAAAAAAAAAATTTTCAAAAAAAAATTGAAGAAAAATTTCAAAAAAAATCGAAAAAAAAAATTTTCGAAAAAATAAAAAAAAAATTCAAAAAAAATAAAAAAAAAATTTTCAAAAAAAAATTTCAAAAAAAATTCAAAAAAAAAATCGAAAAAAAATTTTTCGAAAAAATAAAAAAAAAATTCAAAAAAAAAAATTTTCAAAAAAAATTCAAAAAAAAATCGAAAAAAATTTTTTCGAAAAAATGAAAAAAAATCTCAAAAAAAATTTAAAAAAAATCGAAAAAAAAATTTATCGAAAAAATAAAAAAAATTTTAAAAAAAATTTAAAAAAAAATTTCAAAAAAAAATTGAAAAAAAATTTCAAAAAAAAAAATTTCAAAAAAAAAAAAAAAAAAATTTCAAAAAAAAAATCAAAAAAAAATTTTGAAAAAAAAAAATTGAAAAAAAAATTTCAAAAAAAATTCAAAAAAAAATCGAAAAAAAAAAATTTTCAATGAAAATTTAAAAAAAAATCGAAAAAAAAAATTTCGAAAAAATAAAAAAAAAATTTCAAAAAAAATAAAAAAAAAATCGAAAAAAAAATTTTTCAAAAAAAAAATAAAAAAAAAATTTTCAAAAAAAAATTGAAAAAAAATTTCAAAAAAAATTCAAAAAAAATCGAAAAAAAAAATTTTCGAAAAAATAAAAAAAAAATTTCAAAAAAAAATCAAAAAAAAAATTTTCAAAAAAAAAATTCAAAAAAAAAATTGAAAAATAATTCAAAAAAAAAATCGAAAAAAAAAATTTTCGAAAAAATAAAAAAAAATCAAAAAAAAAAATTTCAAAAAAAAAATTGAGAAAAAAATCCAAAAGAAATTAAAAAAAAAATCGAAAAAAAAATTTTTCGAAAAAATAAAAAAAAAATTCAAAAAAAATAAAAAAAAAATTTTCAAAAAAAAATTTCAAAAAAAATTCAAAAAAAAAAATCGAAAAAAAAATTTTCGAAAAAATGAAAAAAAATCTCAAAAAAAATAAAAAAAAAATCGAAAAAAAATTTTTTCGAAAAAATAAAAAAAATTTCAAAAAAAATTTTTAAAAAAATTTCAAAAAAAAATTGAAAAAAAATTTCAAAAAAAATTCAAAAAAAAATGGAAAAAAAAATTTTCGAAAAAATAAAAAAAAAAATTTCAAAAAAAAATTGAAAAAAAAATTTCAAAAAAAATTCAAAAAAAAATCGAAAAAAAAAATTTTCAATAAAAATTCAAAAAAAAATCGAAAAAAAATTTTTTGGAAAAAATAAAAAAAAAATTAAAAAAAAAATAAAAAAAAAATCGAAAAAAAAAATTTTCGAAAAAATAAAAGAAAAAATTTCAAAAAAAAATCAAAAAAAAATTTTTCAAAAAAAAAATTGAAAAAAAAATTCAAAAAAAATTAAAAAAAAAATCGAAAAAAAAATTTTCAAAAAAAAAATTGAAAAAAAAAATAAAAAAAAAATTTTCAAAAAAAAATTCCAAAAAAAATTCAAAAAAAAAATCGAAAAAAATTTTTTCGAAAATATAAAAAAAAATTAAAAAAAAAAATCGAAAAAAAAAAATTTTCGAAAAAATAAAAAAAAAATCTCAAAAAAAATCGAAAAAAAAATTTTCGAAAAAATAAAAAAAAAATTCAAAAAAAAAAATTTTCAAAAAAAATTCAAAAAAAAATCGAAAAATTTTTTTTCGAAAAAATGAAAAAAAATCTCAAAAAAAATAAAAAAAAAATCGAAAAAAAAATTTTTCGAAAAAATAAAAAAAATTTCAAAAAAAATTTTAAAAAAAATTTCAAAAAAAAATTGGAAAAAAATTTCAAAAAAAATTAAAAAAAAAATCGAAAAAAAAAATTTTCGAAAAAATAAAAAAAAAATTTTCAAAAAAAAAAAAAAAAAAAATTTCAAAAAAAATATAAAAAAAAATCGAAAAAAAAATTTTCGAAAAAATAAAAAAAAAATTCAAAAAAAAATCGAAAAAATGAAAAAAAATCTCAAAAAAAATAAAAAAAAATCGAAAAAAAATTTTTTCGAAAAAATAAAAAAAAAATTTAAAAAAAATAAAAAAAAAATCGAAAAAAAAATTTTTCGAAAAAATAAAAAAAAAATTCAAAAAAAATAAAAAAAAAATTTTCAAAAAAAAATTTCAAAAAAAATTCAAAAAAAAAAATCGAAAAAAAAATTTTCGAAAAAATGAAAAAAAATCTCAAAAAAAATAAAAAAAAAATCGAAAAAAAATTTTTTCGAAAAAATAAAAAAAATTTCAAAAAAAATTTTTAAAAAAATTTCAAAAAAAAATTGAAAAAAAATTTCAAAAAAAATTCAAAAAAAAATGGAAAAAAAAATTTTCGAAAAAATAAAAAAAAAAATTTCAAAAAAAAATTGAAAAAAAAATTTCAAAAAAAATTCAAAAAAAAATCGAAAAAAAAAATTTTCAATAAAAATTCAAAAAAAAATCGAAAAAAAATTTTTTGGAAAAAATAAAAAAAAAATTAAAAAAAAAATAAAAAAAAATCGAAAAAAAAAATTTTCGAAAAAATAAAAGAAAAAATTTCAAAAAAAAATCAAAAAAAAATTTTTCAAAAAAAAAATTGAAAAAAAAAATTCAAAAAAAATTAAAAAAAAAATCGAAAAAAAAATTTTCAAAAAAAAAATTGAAAAAAAAAATAAAAAAAAAATTTTCAAAAAAAAATTCCAAAAAAAATTCAAAAAAAAAATCGAAAAAAATTTTTTCGAAAATATAAAAAAAAATTTAAAAAAAAAATCGAAAAAAAAAAATTTTCGAAAAAATAAAAAAAAAATCTCAAAAAAAATCGAAAAAAAAATTTTCGAAAAAATAAAAAAAAAATTCAAAAAAAAAAATTTTCAAAAAAAATTCAAAAAAAAATCGAAAAATTTTTTTTCGAAAAAATGAAAAAAAATCTCAAAAAAAATAAAAAAAAAATCGAAAAAAAAATTTTTCGAAAAAATAAAAAAAATTTCAAAAAAAATTTTAAAAAAAATTTCAAAAAAAAATTGGAAAAAAATTTCAAAAAAAATTAAAAAAAAAATCGAAAAAAAAAATTTTCGAAAAAATAAAAAAAAAATTTTCAAAAAAAAATAAAAAAAAAATTTCAAAAAAAATATAAAAAAAAATCGAAAAAAAAATTTTCGAAAAAATAAAAAAAAAATTCAAAAAAAAATCGAAAAAATGAAAAAAAATCTCAAAAAAAATAAAAAAAAATCGAAAAAAAATTTTTTCGAAAAAATAAAAAAAAAATTTAAAAAAAATAAAAAAAAAATCGAAAAAAAAAATTTTCGAAAAAATAAAAAAAAAAATTTCAAAAAAAAATCAAAAAAAAATTTTTCAAAAAAAAAATTGAAAAAAAAAATTCAAAAAAAATTAAAAAAAAAATCGAAAAAAAAAATTTTCAAAAAAAAAATTGAAAAAAAAAATAAAAAAAAAAATTTTCAAAAAAAAATTTCAAAAAAAATTCAAAAAAAAAATCGAAAAAATTTTTTTCGAAAAAATAAAAAAAAAATTCAAAAAAAAAATCGAAAAAAAAATTTTTCGAAAAAATAAAAAAAAAATCTCAAAAAAAATAAAAAAAAAATTTTCGAAAAAATAAAAAAAAATTTCAAAAAAAAAATTCAAAAAAAAATTTCAAAAAAAATTCAAAAAAAAAATCGAAAAAAAAATTTTCGAAAAAATAAAAAAAAAATTCAAAAAAAAATCGAAAAAATAAAAAAAAATCTCAAAAAAAATAAAAAAAAAATCGAAAAAAATTTTTTTCGAAAAAATAGAAAAAAAAATTCAAAAAAAAAATCAAAAAAAAAAAATTTTCAAAAAAAAAATTTCAAAAAAAATTCAAAAAAAAATCGAAAAAAAAAAATTTTCAATGAAAATTCAAAAAAAAATCGATAAAAAAAATTTCGAAAAAATAAAAAAAAAATTTCAAAAAAAATAAAAAAAAAATCGAAAAAAAAATTTTTCAAAAAAAAAATAAAAAAAAAATTTTCAAAAAAAAATTGAAAAAAAATTTCAAAAAAAATTCAAAAAAAATCGAAAAAAAAAATTTTCGAAAAAATAAAAAAAAAATTTCAAAAAAAAATCAAAAAAAAAATTTTCAAAAAAAAATTCAAAAAAAAAATTGAAAAATAATTCAAAAAAAAATCGAAAAAAAAAATTTTCGAAAAAATAAAAAAAAAATCAAAAAAAAAAATTTCAAAATTGAAAAAAAAAATCCAAAAGAAATTCAAAAAAAAATCGAAAAAAAAAATTTTCGAAAAAATAAAAAAAAAATTCAAAAAAAATAAAAAAAAAATTTTCAAAAAAAAATTTCAAAAAAAATTCAAAAAAAAAATCGAAAAAAATTTTTTCGAAAAAATAAAAAAAAAATTCAAAAAAAAAAATTTTCAAAAAAAATTCAAAAAAAAATCGAAAAAATTTTTTTCGAAAAAATGAAAAAAAATCTCAAAAAAAATTTTAAAAAAATCGAAAAAAAAATTTTTCGAAAAAATAAAAAAAATTTTAAAAAAAATTTAAAAAAAAATTTCAAAAAAAAATTGAAAAAAAATTTCAAAAAAAAAATTTCAAAAAAAAAAAAAAAAAAATTTCAAAAAAAAAATCAAAAAAAAATTTTCAAAAAAAAAATTGAAAAAAAAATTTCAAAAAAAATTCAAAAAAAAATCGAAAAAAAAAAAATTTCAATGAAAATTAAAAAAAAAATCGAAAAAAAAAATTTCGAAAAAATAAAAAAAAAATTCAAAAAAAATAAAAAAAAAATTTTCAAAAAAAAATTTCAAAAAAAATTCAAAAAAAAAATCGAAAAAAATTTTCGAAAAAATAAAAAAAAATTTCAAGAAAAATTAAAAAAAAAATTTCAAAAAAAATTAAAAAAAAAATCGAAAAAAAATTTTTTCGATAAAATAAAAAAAAAATTTAAAAAAAATAAAAAAAAAATCGAAAAAAAAAATTTTCGAAAAAATAAAAAAAAAAATTTCAAAAAAAAATCAAAAAAAAATTTTTCAAAAAAAAAATTGAAAAAAAAAATTCAAAAAAAATTAAAAAAAAAATCGAAAAAAAAAATTTTCAAAAAAAAAATTGAAAAAAAAAATAAAAAAAAAAATTTTCAAAAAAAAATTTCAAAAAAAATTCAAAAAAAAAATCGAAAAAAATTTTTTCGAAAAAATAAAAAAAAAATTCAAAAAAAAAATCGAAAAAAAAATTTTTCGAAAAAATAAAAAAAAAATCTCAAAAAAAATAAAAAAAAAATTTTCGAAAAAATAAAAAAAAATTTCAAAAAAAAAATTCAAAAAAAAATTTCAAAAAAAATTCAAAAAAAAAATCGAAAAAAAAATTTTCGAAAAAATAAAAAAAAAATTCAAAAAAAAATCGAAAAAATAAAAAAAAATCTCAAAAAAAATAAAAAAAAAATCGAAAAAAAATTTTTTCGAAAAAATAGAAAAAAAAATTCAAAAAAAAAATCAAAAAAAAAAAATTTTCAAAAAAAAAATTTCAAAAAAAATTCAAAAAAAAATCGAAAAAAAAAAATTTTCAATGAAAATTCAAAAAAAAATCGAAAAAAAAAATTTCGAAAAAATAAAAAAAAAATTTCAAAAAAAATAAAAAAAAAATCGAAAAAAAAATTTTTCAAAAAAAAAATAAAAAAAAAATTTTCAAAAAAAAATTGAAAAAAAATTTCAAAAAAAATTCAAAAAAAATCGAAAAAAAAAATTTTCGAAAAAATAAAAAAAAAATTTCAAAAAAAAATTAAAAAAAAATTTTCAAAAAAAAATTCAAAAAAAAAATTGAAAAATAATTCAAAAAAAAATCGAAAAAAAAAATTTTCGAAAAAATAAAAAAAAAATCAAAAAAAAAAATTTCAAAATTGAAAAAAAAAATCCAAAAGAAATTCAAAAAAAAATCGAAAAAAAAAATTTTCGAAAAAATAAAAAAAAAATTCAAAAAAAATAAAAAAAAAATTTTCAAAAAAAAATTTCAAAAAAAATTCAAAAAAAAAAATCGAAAAAAATTTTTTCGAAAAAATAAAAAAAAAATTCAAAAAAAAAATTTTTCAAAAAAAATTCAAAAAAAAATCGAAAAAATTTTTTTCGAAAAAATGAAAAAAAATCTCAAAAAAAATTTTAAAAAAATCGAAAAAAAAATTTTTCGAAAAAATAAAAAAAATTTAAAAAAAAATTTAAAAAAAAATTTCAAAAAAAAATTGAAAAAAAATTTCAAAAAAAAAAATTTCAAAAAAAAAAAAAAAAAAATTTCAAAAAAAAAATCAAAAAAAAATTTTCAAAAAAAAAATTGAAAAAAAAATTTCAAAAAAAATTCAAAAAAAAATCGAAAAAAAAAAAATTTCAATGAAAATTAAAAAAAAAATCGAAAAAAAAAATTTCGAAAAAATAAAAAAAAAATTCAAAAAAAATAAAAAAAAAATTTTCAAAAAAAAATTTCAAAAAAAATTCAAAAAAAAAATCGAAAAAATTTTTTTCGAAAAAATAAAAAAAAAATTCAAAAAAAAAAATTTTCAAAAAAAATTCAAAAAAAAATCGAAAAAAATTTTTTCGAAAAAATGAAAAAAAATCTCAAAAAAATTTTTAAAAAAATCGAAAAAAAATTTTTCGAAAAAATAAAAAAAATTTAAAAAAAAATTAAAAAAAAATTTCAAAAAAAAATTGAAAAAAAATTTCAAAAAAAAAAATTTCAAAAAAAAAAAAAAAAAAATTTCAAAAAAAAAATCAAAAAAAATTTTTCAAAAAAAAAATTGAAAAAAAAATTTCAAAAAAAATTCAAAAAAAAAATGGAAAAAAATTTTTTTCGAAAAAATGAAAAAAAATCTCAAAAAAAATAAAAAAAAAATCGAAAAAAATTTTTTCGAAAAAATAAAAAAAAAATTCAAAAAAAAAAATTTTCAAAAAAAATTCAAAAAAAAATCGAAAAAATTTTTTTCGAAAAAATGAAAAAAAATCTCAAAAAAAATTTTAAAAAAATCGAAAAAAAAATTTTTCGAAAAAATAAAAAAAATTTAAAAAAAAATTTAAAAAAAAATTTCAAAAAAAAATTGAAAAAAAATTTCAAAAAAAAAATTTCAAAAAAAAAAAAAAAAAATTTCAAAAAAAAAATCAAAAAAAAATTTTCAAAAAAAAAATTGAAAAAAAAATTTCAAAAAAAATTCAAAAAAAAATCGAAAAAAAAAAAATTTCAATGAAAATTAAAAAAAAAATCGAAAAAAAAAATTTCGAAAAAATAAAAAAAAAATTCAAAAAAAATAAAAAAAAAATTTTCAAAAAAAAATTTCAAAAAAAATTCAAAAAAAAAATCGAAAAAAATTTTCGAAAAAATAAAAAAAAATTTCAAGAAAAATTAAAAAAAAAATTTCAAAAAAAATTAAAAAAAAAATCGAAAAAAAATTTTTTCGAAAAAATAAAAAAAAAATTTAAAAAAAATAAAAAAAAAATCGAAAAAAAAAATTTTCGAAAAAATAAAAAAAAAAATTTCAAAAAAAAATCAAAAAAAAATTTTTCAAAAAAAAAATTGAAAAAAAAAATTCAAAAAAAATTAAAAAAAAAATCGAAAAAAAAAATTTTCAAAAAAAAAATTGAAAAAAAAAATAAAAAAAAAAATTTTCAAAAAAAAATTTCAAAAAAAATTCAAAAAAAAAATCGAAAAAAATTTTTTCGAAAAAATAAAAAAAAAATTCAAAAAAAAAATCGAAAAAAAAATTTTTCGAAAAAATAAAAAAAAAATCTCAAAAAAAATAAAAAAAAAATTTTCGAAAAAATAAAAAAAAATTTCAAAAAAAAAATTCAAAAAAAAATTTCAAAAAAAATTCAAAAAAAAAATCGAAAAAAAAATTTTCGAAAAAATAAAAAAAAAATTCAAAAAAAAATCGAAAAAATAAAAAAAAATCTCAAAAAAAATAAAAAAAAAATCGAAAAAAAATTTTTTCGAAAAAATAGAAAAAAAAATTCAAAAAAAAAATCAAAAAAAAAAAATTTTCAAAAAAAAAATTTCAAAAAAAATTCAAAAAAAAATCGAAAAAAAAAAATTTTCAATGAAAATTCAAAAAAAAATCGAAAAAAAAAATTTCGAAAAAATAAAAAAAAAATTTCAAAAAAAATAAAAAAAAAATCGAAAAAAAAATTTTTCAAAAAAAAATAAAAAAAAAATTTTCAAAAAAAAATTGAAAAAAAATTTCAAAAAAAATTCAAAAAAAATCGAAAAAAAAAATTTTCGAAAAAATAAAAAAAAAATTTCAAAAAAAAATCAAAAAAAAATTTTCAAAAAAAAATTCAAAAAAAAAATTGAAAAATAATTCAAAAAAAAATCGAAAAAAAAAATTTTCGAAAAAATAAAAAAAAAATCAAAAAAAAAAATTTCAAAATTGAAAAAAAAAATCCAAAAGAAATTCAAAAAAAAATCGAAAAAAAAAATTTTCGAAAAAATAAAAAAAAAATTCAAAAAAAATAAAAAAAAAAAATTCAAAAAAAAATTTCAAAAAAAATTCAAAAAAAAAAATCGAAAAAAATTTTTTCGAAAAAATAAAAAAAAAATAAAAAAAAAAAAATTTTCAAAAAAAATTCAAAAAAAAATCGAAAAAATTTTTTTCGAAAAAATGAAAAAAAATCTCAAAAAAAATTTTAAAAAAATCGAAAAAAAAATTTTTCGAAAAAATAAAAAAAATTTTAAAAAAAATTTAAAAAAAAATTTCAAAAAAAAATTGAAAAAAAATTTCAAAAAAAAAAATTTCAAAAAAAAAAAAAAAAAAATTTCAAAAAAAAAATCAAAAAAAAATTTTCAAAAAAAAAATTGAAAAAAAAATTTCAAAAAAAATTCAAAAAAAAATCGAAAAAAAAAAAATTTCAATGAAAATTAAAAAAAAAATCGAAAAAAAAAATTTCGAAAAAATAAAAAAAAAATTCAAAAAAAATAAAAAAAAAATTTTCAAAAAAAAATTTCAAAAAAAATTCAAAAAAAAAATCGAAAAAAATTTTTTCGAAAAAATAAAAAAAAAATTCAAAAAAAAAAATTTTCAAAAAAAATTCAAAAAAAAATCGAAAAAAATTTTTTCGAAAAAATGAAAAAAAATCTCAAAAAAATTTTTAAAAAAATCGAAAAAAAATTTTTAGAAAAAATAAAAAAAATTTAAAAAAAAATTAAAAAAAAATTTCAAAAAAAAATTGAAAAAAAATTTCAAAAAAAAAAATTTCAAAAAAAAAAAAAAAAAAATTTAAAAAAAAAAATCAAAAAAAAATTTTCAAAAAAAAAATTGAAAAAAAAATTTCAAAAAAAATTCAAAAAAAAAATGGAAAAAAAATTTTTTCGAAAAAATGAAAAAAAATCTCAAAAAAAATAAAAAAAAAATCGAAAAAAAAATTTTTCGAAAAAATAGAAAAAAAATTTCAAAAAAAAATCAAAAAAAAAATTTTCAAAAAAAATTCAAAAAAAAAATCGAAAAAAAAATTTTTCGAAAAAATGAAAAAAAATCTCAAAAAAAAAAAATCGAAAAAAAATTTTTTCGAAAAAATAGAAAAAAAATTTCAAAAAAAAATCAAAAAAAAAATTTTCAAAAAAAATTCAAAAAAAAAATCGAAAAAAAAATTTTCGAAAAAATAAAAAAAAAAATCAAAAAAAATTCAAAAAAAAAATCGAAAAAAAAAAATTTCGAAAAAATAAAAAAAAAAATTTCAAAAAAAATTAAAAAAAAAATTTCAAAAAAAAAAAAAATCGAAAAAAAAAATTTTCAAAAAAAAAATCAAAAAAAAATTTTCAAAAAAAAAATTCAAAAAAAAAATTGAAAAATAATTCAAAAAAAAAATCGAAAAAAAAAATTTTCGAAAAAATAAAAAAAAAATCAAAAAAAAAAATTTCAAAAAAAAAATTGAGAAAAAAATCCAAAAGAAATTAAAAAAAAAATCGAAAAAAAAAAATTTCGAAAAAATAAAAAAAAAATTCAAAAAAAATAAAAAAAAAATTTTCAAAAAAATATTTCAAAAAAAATTCAAAAAAAAAAATCGAAAAAAAAATTTTCGAAAAAATAAAAAAAAAATTCAAAAAAAAAAATTTCAAAAAAAATTCAAAAAAAAATCGAAAAAAAATTTTTCGAAAAAATGAAAAAAAATCTCAAAAAAAATAAAAAAAAAATCGAAAAAAAATTTTTTCGAAAAAATAAAAAAAATTTCAAAAAAAATTTTTAAAAAAATTTCAAAAAAAAATTGAAAAAAAATTTCAAAAAAAATTCAAAAAAAAATGGAAAAAAAAATTTTCGAAAAAATAAAAAAAAAATTTTCAAAAAAAAATTGAAAAAAAAATTTCAAAAAAAATTCAAAAAAAAATCGAAAAAAAAAATTTTCAATAAAAATTAAAAAAAAAATCGAAAAAAAATTTTTTGGAAAAAATAAAAGAAAAAATTTCAAAAAAAAATCAAAAAAAAATTTTTCAAAAAAAAATTGAAAAAAAAATTCAAAAAAAATTTAAAAAAAAATCGAAAAAAAAATTCAAAAAAAAATCGAAAAAAAAATTTTTCGAAAAAATAAAAAAAAAATTCAAAAAAAATAAAAAAAAAATTTCAAAAAAAAATTGAAAAAAAAATTCAAAAAAAATTCAAAAAAAAAAATTTTCAAAAAAAATTCAAAAAAAAATCGAAAAAATTTTTTTCGAAAAAATGAAAAAAAATCTCAAAAAAAATTAAAAAAAATCGAAAAAAAAATTTTTCGAAAAAATAAAAAAAATTTCAAAAAAAATAAAAAAAAAAATTTCAAAAAAAAATTGAAAAAAAAATTCAAAAAAAATTCAAAAAAAAATTTTCAAAAAAAATTCAAAAAAAAATCGAAAAAATTTTTTTCGAAAAAATGAAAAAAAATCTCAAAAAAAATTAAAAAAAATCGAAAAAAAAATTTTTCGAAAAAATAAAAAAAATTTCAAAAAAAATTTTAAAAAAAATTTCAAAAAAAAATTGGAAAAAAATTTAAAAAAAAATTCAAAAAAAAATCGAAAAAAAAAATTTTCGAAAAAATAAAAAAAAAATTTTCAAAAAAAAATAAAAAAAAAATTTCAAAAAAAATAAAAAAAAAATCGAAAAAAAATTTTTCGAAAAAATAAAAAAAAAATTCAAAAAAAAATCGAAAAAATGAAAAAAAATCTCAAAAAAAATAAAAAAAAAATCGAAAAAAAAATTTTTCGAAAAAATAAAAAAAAATTTCAAAAAAAATTAAAAAAAAAATTTCAAAAAAAATTCAAAAAAAAATCGAAAAAAAAATTTTTCGAAAAAATAAAAAAAAAATTTAAAAAAAAATAAAAAAAAATCGAAAAAAAAAATTTTCGAAAAAATAAAAAAAAAATTTCAAAAAAAAATCAAAAAAAAATTTTTCAAAAAAAAAATTGAAAAAAAAAATTCAAAAAAAATTAAAAAAAAAATCGAAAAAAAAAATTTTCAAAAAAAAAATTGAAAAAAAAAATAAAAAAAAAATTTTTCAAAAAAAAATTTCAAAAAAAATTCAAAAAAAAATCGAAAAAAATTTTTTCGAAAAAATAAAAAAAAAATTCAAAAAAAAAATCGAAAAAAAATTTTTTCGAAAAAATAAAAAAAAAATCTCAAAAAAAATAAAAAAAAAATTTTCGAAAAAATAAAAAAAAATTTCAAAAAAAAAATTCAAAAAAAAATTTCAAAAAAAATTCAAAAAAAAAATCGAAAAAAAAATTTTCGAAAAAATAAAAAAAAAATTCAAAAAAAATCGAAAAAATAAAAAAAAATCTCAAAAAAAATAAAAAAAAAATCGAAAAAAAATTTTTTCGAAAAAATAGAAAAAAAAATTCAAAAAAAAAATCAAAAAAAAAAATTTTCAAAAAAAAAATTTCAAAAAAAATTCAAAAAAAAATCGAAAAAAAAAATTTTCAATGAAAATTCAAAAAAAAATCGAAAAAAAAAATTTCGAAAAAATAAAAAAAAAATTTAAAAAAAAATCGAAAAAAAAAATTTTCGAAAAAATAAAAAAAAAATTTCAAAAAAAAATCAAAAAAAAAATTTTCAAAAAAAAATTCAAAAAAAAATTGAAAAATAATTCAAAAAAAAAATCGAAAAAAAAAAATTTCGAAAAAATAAAAAAAAAATCAAAAAAAAAAATTTCAAAATTGAAAAAAAAAATCCAAAAGAAATTCAAAAAAAAATCGAAAAAAAAAATTCTCGAAAAAATAAAAAAAAAATTCAAAAAAAATAAAAAAAAAAATTTCAAAAAAAAATTTCAAAAAAAATTCAAAAAAAAAATCGAAAAAAAATTTTTCGAAAAAATAAAAAAAAAATTCAAAAAAAAAATTTTCAAAAAAAATTCAAAAAAAAATCGAAAAAATTTTTTTCGAAAAAATGAAAAAAAATCTCAAAAAAAATTTAAAAAAAATCGAAAAAAAATTTTTTCGAAAAAATAAAAAAAATTTTAAAAAAAATTTAAAAAAAAATTTCAAAAAAAAATTGAAAAAAAATTTCAAAAAAAAAAATTTCAAAAAAAAAAAAAAAAAAATTTCAAAAAAAAAATCAAAAAAAAATTTTCAAAAAAAAAATTTCAAAAAAAATTCAAAAAAAAATCGAAAAAAAAAAATTTTCAATGAAAATTTAAAAAAAAATCGAAAAAAAAAATTTCGAAAAAATAAAAAAAAAATTTCAAAAAAAATAAAAAAAAAATCGAAAAAAAAATTTTTCAAAAAAAAAATAAAAAAAAAATTTCAAAAAAAAATTGAAAAAAAATTTCAAAAAAAATTCAAAAAAAATCGAAAAAAAAAATTTTCGAAAAAATAAAAAAAAAATTTCAAAAAAAAATCAAAAAAAAAATTTTCAAAAAAAAAATTCAAAAAAAAAATTGAAAAATAATTCAAAAAAAAATCGAAAAAAAAAATTTTCGAAAAAATAAAAAAAAAATCAAAAAAAAAAATTTCAAAAAAAAAATTGAGAAAAAAATCCAAAAGAAATTAAAAAAAAAATCGAAAAAAAAATTTTCGAAAAAATAAAAAAAAAATTCAAAAAAAATAAAAAAAAAATTTTCAAAAAAAAATTTCAAAAAAAATTCAAAACAAAAAATCGAAAAAAAAATTTTCGAAAAAATGAAAAAAAATCTCAAAAAAAATAAAAAAAAAATCGAAAAAAAATTTTTTCGAAAAAATTAAAAAAATTTCAAAAAAAATTTTTAAAAAAATTTCAAAAAAAAATTGAAAAAAAATTTCAAAAAAAATTCAAAAAAAAATGGAAAAAAAAATTTTCGAAAAAATAAAAAAAAAATTTTCAAAAAAAAATTGAAAAAAAAATTTCAAAAAAAATTCAAAAAAAAATCGAAAAAAAAAATTTTCAATAAAAATTCAAAAAAAAATCGAAAAAAAATAAAAAAAAAATTAAAAAAAAAATAAAAAAAAAATCGAAAAAAAAAATTTTCGAAAAAATAAAAGAAAAAATTTCAAAAAAAAATCAAAAAAAAATTTTTCAAAAAAAAAATTGAAAAAAAAATTCAAAAAAAATTAAAAAAAAAATCGAAAAAAAAATTTTCAAAAAAAAAATTGAAAAAAAAAATAAAAAAAAAATTTTCAAAAAAAAATTCCAAAAAAAATTCAAAAAAAAAATCGAAAAAAATGTTTTCGAAAATATAAAAAAAAATTAAAAAAAAAAATCGAAAAAAAAAATTTTCGAAAAAATAAAAAAAAAATCTCAAAAAAAATCGAAAAAAAAATTTTCGAAAAAATAAAAAAAAAATTCAAAAAAAAAAATTTTCAAAAAAAATTCAAAAAAAAATCGAAAAATTTTTTTTCGAAAAAATGAAAAAAAATCTCAAAAAAAATAAAAAAAAAATCGAAAAAAAAATTTTTCGAAAAAATAAAAAAAATTTCAAAAAAAATTTTAAAAAAAATTTCAAAAAAAAATTGGAAAAAAATTTCAAAGAAAATTCAAAAAAAAATCGAAAAAAAAAATTTTCGAAAAAATAAAAAAAAAATTTTCAAAAAAAAATAAAAAAAAAATTTCAAAAAAAATATAAAAATTTTCGAAAAAATAAAAAAAAAATTCAAAAAAAAATCGAAAAAATGAAAAAAAATCTCAAAAAAAATAAAAAAAAAATCGAAAAAAAAATTTTTCGAAAAAATAAAAAAAAATTTCAAGAAAAATTAAAAAAAAAATTTCAAAAAAAATTCAAAAAAAAATCGAAAAAAAATTTTTTCGAAAAAATAAAAAAAAAATTTAAAAAAAAATTAAAAAAAAATCGAAAAAAAAAATTTTCGAAAAAATAAAAAAAAAAATTTCAAAAAAAAATCAAAAAAAAATTTTTCAAAAAAAAAATTGAAAAAAAAAATTCAAAAAAAATTAAAAAAAAAATCGAAAAAAAAAATTTTCAAAAAAAAAATTGAAAAAAAAAATAAAAAAAAAAATTTTCAAAAAAAAATTTCAAAAAAAATTCAAAAAAAAAATCGAAAAAAATTTTTTCGAAAAAATAAAAAAAAAATTCAAAAAAAAAATCGAAAAAAAAATTTTTCGAAAAAATAAAAAAAAAATCTCAAAAAAAATAAAAAAAAAATTTTCGAAAAAATAAAAAAAAATTTCAAAAAAAAATTCAAAAAAAAATTTCAAAAAAAATTCAAAAAAAAAATCGAAAAAAAAATTTTCGAAAAAATAAAAAAAAAATTCAAAAAAAAATCGAAAAAATAAAAAAAAATCTCAAAAAAAATAAAAAAAAAATCGAAAAAAAATTTTTTCGAAAAAATAGAAAAAAAAATTCAAAAAAAAAATCAAAAAAAAAAAATTTTCAAAAAAAAAATTTCAAAAAAAATTCAAAAAAAAATCGAAAAAAAAAAATTTTCAATGAAAATTCAAAAAAAAATCGAAAAAAAAAATTTCGAAAAAATAAAAAAAAAATTTCAAAAAAAATAAAAAAAAAATCGAAAAAAAAATTTTTCAAAAAAAAAATAAAAAAAAAATTTTCAAAAAAAATTGAAAAAAAATTTCAAAAAAAATTCAAAAAAAATCGAAAAAAAAATTTTTCGAAAAAATAAAAAAAAAATTTCAAAAAAAAATCAAAAAAAAAATTTTCAAAAAAAAATTCAAAAAAAAAATTGAAAAATAATTCAAAAAAAATCGAAAAAAAAAATTTTCGAAAAAATAAAAAAAAAATCAAAAAAAAAAATTTCAAAATTGAAAAAAAAAATCCAAAAGAAATTCAAAAAAAAATCGAAAAAAAAAATTTTCGAAAAAATAAAAAAAAAATTCAAAAAAAATAAAAAAAAAATTTTCAAAAAAAAATTTCAAAAAAAATTCAAAAAAAAAAATCGAAAAAAATTTTTTCGAAAAAATAAAAAAAAAATTCAAAAAAAAAAATTTTCAAAAAAAATTCAAAAAAAAATCGAAAAAATTTTTTTCGAAAAAATGAAAAAAAATCTCAAAAAAAATTTTAAAAAAATCGAAAAAAAAATTTTTCGAAAAAATAAAAAAAATTTAAAAAAAAATTTAAAAAAAAATTTCAAAAAAAAATTGAAAAAAAATTTCAAAAAAAAAAATTTCAAAAAAAAAAAAAAAAAAATTTCAAAAAAAAAATCAAAAAAAAATTTTCAAAAAAAAAATTGAAAAAAAAATTTCAAAAAAAATTCAAAAAAAAATCGAAAAAAAAAAATTTCAATGAAAATTAAAAAAAAAATCGAAAAAAAAAATTTCGAAAAAATAAAAAAAAAATTCAAAAAAAATAAAAAAAAAATTTTCAAAAAAAAATTTCAAAAAAAATTCAAAAAAAAAATCGAAAAAAATTTTTTCGAAAAAATAAAAAAAAAATTCAAAAAAAAAAATTTTCAAAAAAAATTCAAAAAAAAATCGAAAAAATTTTTTTCGAAAAAATGAAAAAAAATCTCAAAAAAATTTTTAAAAAAATCGAAAAAAAATTTTTCGAAAAAATAAAAAAAATTTAAAAAAAAATTTAAAAAAAATTTCAAAAAAAAATTGAAAAAAAATTTCAAAAAAAAAAATTTCAAAAAAAAAAAAAAAAAATTTCAAAAAAAAATCAAAAAAAAATTTTCAAAAAAAAAATTGAAAAAAAAATTTCAAAAAAAATTCAAAAAAAAAATGGAAAAAAAATTTTTTCGAAAAAATGAAAAAAAATCTCAAAAAAAATAAAAAAAAAATCGAAAAAAAATTTTTTCGAAAAAATAGAAAAAAAATTTCAAAAAAAAATCAAAAAAAAAATTTTCAAAAAAAATTCAAAAAAAAAATCGAAAAAAAAATTTTTCGAAAAAATGAAAAAAAATCTCAAAAAAAAAAAATCGAAAAAAAATTTTTTCGAAAAAATAGAAAAAAAATTTCAAAAAAAAATCAAAAAAAAAATTTTCAAAAAAAATTCAAAAAAAAAATCGAAAAAAAAATTTTCGAAAAAATAAAAAAAAAATTCAAAAAAAATTCAAAAAAAAAATCGAAAAAAAAAAATTTCGAAAAAATAAAAAAAAAAATTTCAAAAAAAATTAAAAAAAAAATTTCAAAAAAAAAAAAAAATCGAAAAAAAAAATTTTCAAAAAAAAAATCAAAAAAAAATTTTCAAAAAAAAAATTCAAAAAAAAAATTGAAAAATAATTCAAAAAAAAAATCGAAAAAAAAAATTTTCGAAAAAATAAAAAAAAAATCAAAAAAAAAAATTTCAAAAAAAAAATTGAGAAAAAAATCCAAAAGAAATTAAAAAAAAATCGAAAAAAAAAATTTTCGAAAAAATAAAAAAAAAATTCAAAAAAAATAAAAAAAAAATTTTCAAAAAAAAATTTCAAAAAAAATTCAAAAAAAAAAATCGAAAAAAAAATTTTCGAAAAAATAAAAAAAAAATTCAAAAAAAAAAATTTCAAAAAAAATTCAAAAAAAAATCGAAAAAAAATTTTTCGAAAAAATGAAAAAAAATCTCAAAAAAAATAAAAAAAAAATCGAAAAAAAATTTTTTCGAAAAAATAAAAAAAATTTCAAAAAAAATTTTTAAAAAAATTTCAAAAAAAAATTGAAAAAAAATTTCAAAAAAAATTCAAAAAAAAATGGAAAAAAAAATTTTCGAAAAAATAAAAAAAAAATTTTCAAAAAAAAATTGAAAAAAAAATTTCAAAAAAAATTCAAAAAAAAATCGAAAAAAAAAATTTTCAATAAAAATTCAAAAAAAAATCGAAAAAAAATTTTTTGGAAAAAATAAAAAAAAAATTAAAAAAAAAATAAAAAAAAAATCGAAAAAAAAAATTTTCGAAAAAATAAAAGAAAAAATTTCAAAAAAAAATCAAAAAAAAATTTTTCAAAAAAAAATTGAAAAAAAAATTCAAAAAAAATTAAAAAAAAAATCGAAAAAAAAATTCAAAAAAAAATCGAAAAAAAAATTTTTCGAAAAAATAAAAAAAAAATTCAAAAAAAATAAAAAAAAAAATTTCAAAAAAAAATTGAAAAAAAAATTCAAAAAAAATTCAAAAAAAAAAATTTTCAAAAAAAATTCAAAAAAAAATCGAAAAAATTTTTTTCGAAAAAATGAAAAAAAATCTCAAAAAAAATTAAAAAAAATCGAAAAAAAAATTTTTCGAAAAAATAAAAAAAATTTCAAAAAAAATAAAAAAAAAAATTTCAAAAAAAAATTGAAAAAAAAATTCAAAAAAAATTCAAAAAAAAAAATTTTCAAAAAAAATTCAAAAAAAAATCGAAAAAATTTTTTTCGAAAAAATGAAAAAAAATCTCAAAAAAAATTAAAAAAAATCGAAAAAAAAATTTTTCGAAAAAATAAAAAAAATTTCAAAAAAAATTTTAAAAAAAATTTCAAAAAAAAATTGGAAAAAAATTTAAAAAAAAATTCAAAAAAAAATCGAAAAAAAAAATTTTCGAAAAAATAAAAAAAAAATTTTCAAAAAAAAATAAAAAAAAAATTTCAAAAAAAATAAAAAAAAAATCGAAAAAAAATTTTTCGAAAAAATAAAAAAAAAATTCAAAAAAAAATCGAAAAAATGAAAAAAAATCTCAAAAAAAATAAAAAAAAAATCGGAAAAAAAATTTTTCGAAAAAATAAAAAAAATTTCAAAAAAAATTAAAAAAAAAATTTCAAAAAAAATTCAAAAAAAAATCGAAAAAAAAATTTTTCGAAAAAATAAAAAAAAAATTTAAAAAAAAATAAAAAAAAATCGAAAAAAAAAATTTTCGAAAAAATAAAAAAAAAAATTTCAAAAAAAAATCAAAAAAAAATTTTTCAAAAAAAAAATTGAAAAAAAAAATTCAAAAAAAATTAAAAAAAAAATCGAAAAAAAAAATTTTCAAAAAAAAAATTGAAAAAAAAAATAAAAAAAAAATTTTTCAAAAAAAAATTTCAAAAAAAATTCAAAAAAAAAATCGAAAAAAATTTTTTCGAAAAAATAAAAAAAAAATTCAAAAAAAAAATCGAAAAAAAAATTTTTCGAAAAAATAAAAAAAAAATCTCAAAAAAAATAAAAAAAAAATTTTCGAAAAAATAAAAAAAAATTTCAAAAAAAAAATTCAAAAAAAAATTTCAAAAAAAATTCAAAAAAAAAATCGAAAAAAAAATTTTCGAAAAAATAAAAAAAAAATTCAAAAAAAATCGAAAAAATAAAAAAAAATCTAAAAAAAAATAAAAAAAAAATCGAAAAAAAATTTTTTCGAAAAAATAGAAAAAAAAATTCAAAAAAAAAATCAAAAAAAAAAATTTTCAAAAAAAAAATTTCAAAAAAAATTCAAAAAAAAATCGAAAAAAAAAATTTTCAATGAAAATTCAAAAAAAAATCGAAAAAAAAAATTTCGAAAAAATAAAAAAAAAATTTCAAAAAAAATCGAAAAAAAAAATTTTCGAAAAAATAAAAAAAAAATTTCAAAAAAAAATCAAAAAAAAAATTTTCAAAAAAAAATTCAAAAAAAAATTGAAAAATAATTCAAAAAAAAAATCGAAAAAAAAAAATTTCGAAAAAATAAAAAAAAAATCAAAAAAAAAAATTTCAAAATTGAAAAAAAAAATCCAAAAGAAATTCAAAAAAAAATCGAAAAAAAAAATTCTCGAAAAAATAAAAAAAAAATTCAAAAAAAATAAAAAAAAAAATTTCAAAAAAAAATTTCAAAAAAAATTCAAAAAAAAAATCGAAAAAAAATTTTTCGAAAAAATAAAAAAAAAATTCAAAAAAAAAATTTTCAAAAAAAATTCAAAAAAAAATCGAAAAAATGAAAAAAAATCTCAAAAAAAATTTAAAAAAAATCGAAAAAAAATTTTTTCGAAAAAATAAAAAAAATTTTAAAAAAAATTTTAAAAAAAATTTCAAAAAAAAATTGAAAAAAAATTTCAAAAAAAAAAATTTCAAAAAAAAAAAAAAAAAAATTTCAAAAAAAAAATCAAAAAATAATTTTCAAAAAAAAAATTTCAAAAAAAATTCAAAAAAAAATCGAAAAAAAAAAATTTTCAATGAAAATTTAAAAAAAAATCGAAAAAAAAAATTTCGAAAAAATAAAAAAAAAATTTCAAAAAAAATAAAAAAAAAATCGAAAAAAAAATTTTTCAAAAAAAAAATAAAAAAAAAAATTTCAAAAAAAAATTGAAAAAAAATTTCAAAAAAAATTCAAAAAAAATCGAAAAAAAAAATTTTCGAAAAAATAAAAAAAAAATTTCAAAAAAAAATCAAAAAAAAAATTTTCAAAAAAAAAATTCAAAAAAAAAATTGAAAAATAATTCAAAAAAAAATCGAAAAAAAAAATTTTCGAAAAAATAAAAAAAAAATCAAAAAAAAAAATTTCAAAAAAAAAATTGAGAAAAAAATCCAAAAGAAATTAAAAAAAAAATCGAAAAAAAAAATTTTCGAAAAAATAAAAAAAAAATTCAAAAAAAATAAAAAAAAAATTTTCAAAAAAAAATTTCAAAAAAAATTCAAAACAAAAAATCGAAAAAAAAATTTTCGAAAAAATGAAAAAAAATCTCAAAAAAAATAAAAAAAAAATCGAAAAAAAATTTTTTCGAAAAAATAAAAAAAATTTCAAAAAAAATTTTTAAAAAAATTTCAAAAAAAAATTGAAAAAAAATTTCAAAAAAAATTCAAAAAAAAATGGAAAAAAAAATTTTCGAAAAAATAAAAAAAAAATTTTCAAAAAAAAATTGAAAAAAAAATTTCAAAAAAAATTCAAAAAAAAATCGAAAAAAAAAATTTTCAATAAAAATTCAAAAAAAAATCGAAAAAAAATTTTTTGGAAAAAATAAAAAAAAAATTAAAAAAAAAATAAAAAAAAAATCGAAAAAAAAAATTTTCGAAAAAATAAAAGAAAAAATTTCAAAAAAAAATCAAAAAAAAATTTTTCAAAAAAAAAATTGAAAAAAAAATTCAAAAAAAATTAAAAAAAAAATCGAAAAAAAAATTTTCAAAAAAAAAATTGAAAAAAAAAATAAAAAAAAAATTTTCAAAAAAAAATTCCAAAAAAAAATCGAAAAAAATGTTTTCGAAAATATAAAAAAAAATTAAAAAAAAAATCGAAAAAAAAAATTTTCGAAAAAATAAAAAAAAAAATCAAAAAAAAAAATTTTCAAAAAAAATTCAAAAAAAAATCGAAAAATTTTTTTTCGAAAAAATGAAAAAAAATCTCAAAAAAAATTAAAAAAAAATCGAAAAAAAAATTTTTCGAAAAAATAAAAAAAATTTCAAAAAAAATTTTAAAAAAAATTTCAAAAAAAAATTGGAAAAAAATTTCAAAGAAAATTCAAAAAAAAATCGAAAAAAAAAATTTTCGAAAAAATAAAAAAAAAATTTTCAAAAAAAAATAAAAAAAAAATTTCAAAAAAAATATAAAAATTTTCGAAAAAATAAAAAAAAAATTCAAAAAAAAATCGAAAAAATGAAAAAAAATCTCAAAAAAAATAAAAAAAAAATCGAAAAAAAAATTTTTCGAAAAAATAAAAAAAAATTTCAAGAAAAATTAAAAAAAAAATTTCAAAAAAAATTCAAAAAAAAATCGAAAAAAAATTTTTTCGAAAAAATAAAAAAAAAATTTAAAAAAAAATAAAAAAAAAATCGAAAAAAAAAATTTTCGAAAAAATAAAAAAAAAAATTTCAAAAAAAAATCAAAAAAAAATTTTTCAAAAAAAAAATTGAAAAAAAAAATTCAAAAAAAATTAAAAAAAAAATCGAAAAAAAAAATTTTCAAAAAAAAAAATTGAAAAAAAAAATAAAAAAAAAAATTTTCAAAAAAAAATTTCAAAAAAAATTCAAAAAAAAAATCGAAAAAAATTTTTTCGAAAAAATAAAAAAAAAATTCAAAAAAAAAATCGAAAAAAAAATTTTTCGAAAAAATAAAAAAAAATCTCAAAAAAAATAAAAAAAAAATTTTCGAAAAAATAAAAAAAAATTTCAAAAAAAAATTCAAAAAAAAATTTCAAAAAAAATTCAAAAAAAAAATCGAAAAAAAAATTTTCGAAAAAATAAAAAAAAAATTCAAAAAAAAATCGAAAAAATAAAAAAAAATCTCAAAAAAAATAAAAAAAAAATCGAAAAAAAATTTTTTCGAAAAAATAGAAAAAAAAATTCAAAAAAAAAATCAAAAAAAAAAAATTTTCAAAAAAAAAATTTCAAAAAAAATTCAAAAAAAAATCGAAAAAAAAAAATTTTCAATGAAAATTCAAAAAAAAATCGAAAAAATAAAAAAAAAATTTCAAAAAAAATAAAAAAAAAATCGAAAAAAAAATTTTTCAAAAAAAAAATAAAAAAAAAAATTTCAAAAAAAAATTGAAAAAAAATTTCAAAAAAAATTCAAAAAAAATCGAAAAAAAAAATTTTCGAAAAAATAAAAAAAAAATTTCAAAAAAAAATTCAAAAAAAAAATCGAAAAAAAAAATTTTCGAAAAAATAAAAAAAAAATCAAAAAAAAAAATTTCAAAATTGAAAAAAAAATCCAAAAGAAATTCAAAAAAAAATCGAAAAAAAATTTTTTCGAAAAAATAAAAAAAAAATTCAAAAAAAATAAAAAAAAAATTTTCAAAAAAAAATTTCAAAAAAAATTCAAAAAAAAAATCGAAAAAAATTTTTTCGAAAAAATAAAAAAAAAATTCAAAAAAAAAAATTTTCAAAAAAAATTCAAAAAAAAATCGAAAAAAATTTTTTCGAAAAAATGAAAAAAAATCTCAAAAAAAATTTTAAAAAAATCGAAAAAAAAATTTTTCGAAAAAATAAAAAAAATTTAAAAAAAAATTTAAAAAAAAATTTCAAAAAAAAATTGAAAAAAAATTTCAAAAAAAAAAATTTCAAAAAAAAAAAAAAAAAAATTTCAAAAAAAAAATCAAAAAAAAATTTTCAAAAAAAAAATTGAAAAAAAAATTTCAAAAAAAATTCAAAAAAAAATCGAAAAAAAAAAATTTCAATGAAAATTAAAAAAAAAATCGAAAAAAAAAATTTCGAAAAAATAAAAAAAAAATTCAAAAAAAATAAAAAAAAAATTTTCAAAAAAAAATTTCAAAAAAAATTCAAAAAAAAAATCGAAAAAATTTTTTTCGAAAAAATAAAAAAAAAATTCAAAAAAAAAAATTTTCAAAAAAAATTCAAAAAAAAATCGAAAAAAATTTTTTCGAAAAAATGAAAAAAAATCTCAAAAAAAATTTTAAAAAAATCGAAAAAAATTTTTTTCGAAAAAATAAAAAAAATTTAAAAAAAAATTAAAAAAAAAATTTCAAAAAAAAATTGAAAAAAAATTTCAAAAAAAAAAATTTAAAAAAAAAAAAAAAAAAATTTCAAAAAAAAAATCAAAAAAAAATTTTCAAAAAAAAAATTGAAAAAAAAATTTCAAAAAAAATTCAAAAAAAAAATCGAAAAAAATTTTTTTCGAAAAAATGAAAAAAAATCTCAAAAAAAATAAAAAAAAAATCGAAAAAAAAATTTTTCGAAAAAATAGAAAAAAAATTTAAAAAAAAAATCAAAAAAAAAATTTTCAAAAAAAATTCAAAAAAAAATCGAAAAAAAAATTTTTCGAAAAAATGAAAAAAAATCTCAACAAAAAAAAAAAAAAAATCGAAAAAAAATTTTTTCGAAAAAATAGAAAAAAAATTTCAAAAAAAAATCAAAAAAAAAATTTTCAAAAAAAATCGAAAAAAAATTTTTCGAAAAAATAAAAAAAAAAATTCAAAAAAAAAATTCAAAAAAAATTCAAAAAAAAAATCGAAAAAAAAAAATTTCGAAAAAATAAAAAAAAAAATTTCAAAAAAAATTAAAAAAAAAATTTCAAAAAAAAAAAAAAAATCGAAAAAAAAAATTTTCAAAAAAAAAATCAAAAAAAAATTTTCAAAAAAAAAATTCAAAAAAAAAATTGAAAAATAATTCAAAAAAAAAATCGAAAAAAAAAATTTTCGAAAAAATAAAAAAAAAATCAAAAAAAAAAATTTCAAAAAAAAAATTGAGAAAAAAATCCAAAAGAAATTAAAAAAAAAATCGAAAAAAAAAATTTTCGAAAAAATAAAAAAAAAATTCAAAAAAAATAAAAAAAAAATTTTCAAAAAAAAATTTCAAAAAAAATTCAAAAAAAAAAATCGAAAAAAAAATTTTCGAAAAAATAAAAAAAAAATTCAAAAAAAAAAATTTTCAAAAAAAATTCAAAAAAAAATCGAAAAAAAAATTTTCGAAAAAATGAAAAAAAATCTCAAAAAAAATAAAAAAAAAATCGAAAAAAAATTTTTTCGAAAAAATAAAAAAAATTTCAAAAAAAATTTTTAAAAAAATTTCAAAAAAAAATTGAAAAAAAATTTCAAAAAAAATTCAAAAAAAAATGGAAAAAAAAATTTTCGAAAAAATAAAAAAAAAATTTTCAAAAAAAAATTGAAAAAAAAATTTCAAAAAAAATTCAAAAAAAAATCGAAAAAAAAAATTTTCAATAAAAATTCAAAAAAAATCGAAAAAAAATTTTTTGGAAAAAATAAAAAAAAAATTAAAAAAAAAATAAAAAAAAAATCGAAAAAAAAAATTTTCGAAAAAATAAAAGAAAAAATTTCAAAAAAAAATCAAAAAAAAATTTTTCAAAAAAAAAATTGAAAAAAAAATTCAAAAAAAATTAAAAAAAAAATCGAAAAAAAAATTTTCAAAAAAAAAATTGAAAAAAAAAATAAAAAAAAAATTTTCAAAAAAAAATTCCAAAAAAAATTCAAAAAAAAAATCGAAAAAAATTTTTTCGAAAATATAAAAAAAAATTAAAAAAAAAAATCGAAAAAAAAAATTTTCGAAAAAATAAAAAAAAAATCTCAAAAAAAATCGAAAAAAAAATTTTCGAAAAAATAAAAAAAAAATTCAAAAAAAAAAATTTTCAAAAAAAATTCAAAAAAAAATCGAAAAATTTTTTTTCGAAAAAATGAAAAAAAATCTCAAAAAAAATAAAAAAAAATCGAAAAAAAAATTTTTCGAAAAAATAAAAAAAATTTCAAAAAAAATTTTAAAAAAAATTTCAAAAAAAAATTGGAAAAAAATTTCAAAAAAAATTCAAAAAAAAATCGAAAAAAAAAATTTTCGAAAAAATAAAAAAAAAATTTTCAAAAAAAAATAAAAAAAAAATTTCAAAAAAAATAAAAAAAAAATCGAAAAAAAAATTTTCGAAAAAATAAAAAAAAAATTCAAAAAAAAATCGAAAAAATGAAAAAAAATCTCAAAAAAAATAAAAAAAAAATCGAAAAAAAAATTTTTCGAAAAAATAAAAAAAAATTTCAAAAAAAATAAAAAAAAAATTTCAAAAAAAATTAAAAAAAAAATCGAAAAAAAATTTTTTCGAAAAAATAAAAAAAAAATTTAAAAAAAAATAAAAAAAAAATCGAAAAAAAAAATTTTCGAAAAAATAAAAAAAAAAATTTCAAAAAAAAATCAAAAAAAAATTTTTCAAAAAAAAAATTGAAAAAAAAAATTCAAAAAAAATTTAAAAAAAAATCGAAAAAAAAAATTTTCAAAAAAAAAATTGAAAAAAAAAATAAAAAAAAAAATTTTCAAAAAAAAATTTCAAAAAAAATTCAAAAAAAAAATCGAAAAAAATTTTTTCGAAAAAATAAAAAAAAAATTCAAAAAAAAAATCGAAAAAAAAATTTTTCGAAAAAATAAAAAAAAAATCTCAAAAAAAATAAAAAAAAAATTTCGAAAAAATAAAAAAAAATTTCAAAAAAAAAATTCAAAAAAAAATTTCAAAAAAAATTCAAAAAAAAAATCGAAAAAAAAATTTTCGAAAAAATAAAAAAAAAATTCAAAAAAAAATCGAAAAAATAAAAAAAAATCTCAAAAAAAATAAAAAAAAAATCGAAAAAAAATTTTTTCGAAAAAATAGAAAAAAAAATTCAAAAAAAAAATCAAAAAAAAAAATTTTCAAAAAAAAAATTTCAAAAAAAATTCAAAAAAAAATCGAAAAAAAAAAATTTTCAATGAAAATTCAAAAAAAAATCGAAAAAAAAAATTTCGAAAAAATAAAAAAAAAATTTCAAAAAAAATAAAAAAAAAATCGAAAAAAAAATTTTTCAAAAAAAAAATAAAAAAAAAATTTTCAAAAAAAAATTGAAAAAAAATTTCAAAAAAAATTCAAAAAAAATCGAAAAAAGAAATTTTCGAAAAAATAAAAAAAAAATTTCAAAAAAAAATCAAAAAAAAAATTTTCAAAAAAAAAATTCAAAAAAAAAATTGAAAAATAATTCAAAAAAAAAATCGAAAAAAAAAATTTTCGAAAAAATAAAAAAAAAATCAAAAAAAAAAATTTCAAAATTGAAAAAAAAAATCCAAAAGAAATTCAAAAAAAAATCGAAAAAAAAATTTTTCGAAAAAATAAAAAAAAAATTCAAAAAAAATAAAAAAAAAATTTTCAAAAAAAAATTTCAAAAAAAATTCAAAAAAAAAATCGAAAAAAATTTTTTCGAAAAAATAAAAAAAAAATTCAAAAAAAAAAATTTTCAAAAAAAATTCAAAAAAAAATCGAAAAAATTTTTTTCGAAAAAATGAAAAAAAATCTCAAAAAAAATTTTAAAAAAATCGAAAAAAAAATTTTTCGAAAAAATAAAAAAAATTTTAAAAAAAATTAAAAAAAAAATTTCAAAAAAAAATTGAAAAAAAATTTCAAAAAAAAAAATTTCAAAAAAAAAAAAAAAAAAATTTCAAAAAAAAAATCAAAAAAAAATTTTCAAAAAAAAAATTGAAAAAAAAATTTCAAAAAAAATTCAAAAAAAAATCGAAAAAAAAAAAATTTCAATGAAAATTAAAAAAAAATCGAAAAAAAAAATTTCGAAAAAATAAAAAAAAAATTTCAAAAAAAATAAAAAAAAAATCGAAAAAAAAATTTTTCAAAAAAAAAATAAAAAAAAAATTTTCAAAAAAAAATTGAAAAAAAATTTCAGAAAAAATTCAAAAAAAATCGAAAAAAAAAATTTTCGAAAAAATAAAAAAAAAATTTCAAAAAAAAATCAAAAAAAAAATTTTCAAAAAAAAAATTCAAAAAAAAAATTGAAAAATAATTCAAAAAAAAAATCGAAAAAAAAAATTTTCGAAAAAATAAAAAAAAATCAAAAAAAAAAATTTCAAAAAAAAAATTGAAAAAAAAATCCAAAAGAAATTAAAAAAAAAATCGAAAAAAAAAATTTTCGAAAAAATAAAAAAAAAATTCAAAAAAAATAAAAAAAAAATTTTCAAAAAAAAATTTCAAAAAAAATTCAAAAAAAAAAATCGAAAAAAAAATTTTCGAAAAAATAAAAAAAAAATTCAAAAAAAAAAATTTTCAAAAAAAATTCAAAAAAAAATCGAAAAAAAATTTTTCGAAAAAATGAAAAAAAATCTCAAAAAAAATAAAAAAAAAATCGAAAAAAAAATTTTTCGAAAAAATAAAAAAAATTTCAAAAAAAATTTTAAAAAAAATTTCAAAAAAAAATTGAAAAAAAATTTCAAAAAAAATTCAAAAAAAAATGGAAAAAAAATTTTTCGAAAAAATAAAAAAAAAAATTTCAAAAAAAAATTGAAAAAAAAATTTCAAAAAAAATTCAAAAAAAAATCGAAAAAAAAAATTTTCAATAAAAATTCAAAAAAAAATCGAAAAAAAATTTTTTGGAAAAAATAAAAAAAAAATTTAAAAAAAAATAAAAAAAAAATCGAAAAAAAAAATTTTCGAAAAAATAAAAGAAAAAATTTCAAAAAAAAATCAAAAAAAAATTTTTCAAAAAAAAAATTGAAAAAAAAAAATTCAAAAAAAATTTAAAAAAAAATCGAAAAAAAAATTTTCAAAAAAAAAATTGAAAAAAAAAATCGAAAAAAAAATTTTCAAAAAAAAATTCCAAAAAAAATTCAAAAAAAAAATCGAAAAAATTTTTTTCGAAAATATAAAAAAAAATTAAAAAAAAAATCGAAAAAAAAAATTTTCGAAAAAATAAAAAAAAAATCTCAAAAACAATCGAAAAAAAAATTTTCGAAAAAATAAAAAAAAAATTCAAAAAAAAAATCGAACAAATAAAAAAAAATCTCAAAAAAAATAAAAAAAAAATCGAAAAAATAGAAAAAAAAAATTCAAAAAAAAAATCAAAAAAAAAATTTTCAAAAAAAAAATTTCAAAAAAAATTCAAAAAAAAAAATTTCAAAAAAAATTGAAAAAAAAAAATTTCAAAAAAAAAATCAAAAAAAAATTTTCAAAAAAAAAATTGAAAAAAAAATTTCAAAAAAAATTAAAAAAAAAATCGAAAAAAAAAAATTTTCAATAAAAATTCAAAAAAAAATCGAAAAAAATTTTTTTCGAAAAAATAGAAAAAAAATTCAAAAAAAAAAATTTTCAAAAAAAATTCAATAAAAAATCGAAAAAAAAATTTTCGAAAAAATAAAAAAAAAATTCAAAAAAAAAATCGAAAAAAATTTTTTTCGAAAAAATAGAAAAAAAATTCAAAAAAAAAATTTTCAAAAAAAATTCAAAAAAAAATCTAAAAAAAAATTTTCGAAAAAATAAAAAAAAAATTCAAAAAAAAAATCGAAAAAAATTTTTTTCGAAAAAATGAAAAAAAATCTCAAAAAAAATAAAAAAAAAATCGAAAAAAAAATTTTTCGAAAAAATAAAAAAAAATTTCAAGAAAAATTTTAAAAAAAATTTCAAAAAAAAATCGAAAAAAAATTTCAAAAAAAATTCAAAAAAAAAAATCGAAAAAAAAAATTTTCGAAAAAATAAAAAAAAAATTTTCAAAAAAAAAATTGAAAAAAAATTTCGAAAAAAATTCAAAAAAAAAAATCGAAAAAAAAATTTTTCGAAAAAATAAAAAAAAAAATTTCAAAAAAAATAAAAAAAAAAAATTTCAAAAAAAAATTTCAAAAAAAATTCAAAAAAAAATCGAAAAAAAATTTTTCGAAAAAATAAAAAAAAAATTCAAAAAAAAAATCGAAAAAAATTTTTTCGAAAAAATAAAAAAAAAATTCAAAAAAAAAATCGAAAAAAAAAATTTTCGAAAAAATAAAAAAAAAATCTCAAAAAAAATAAAAAAAAAATTTTCGAAAAAATAAAAAAAAAATTTCAAAAAAAAAAATTCAAAAAAAAAATTCTAAAAAAATTCAAAAAAAAAATCGAAAAAAAAAATTTTCGAAAAAATAAAAAAAAAATTTCAAAAAAAATTTAAAAAAAAATTTTCAAAAAAAAATTGAAAAAAAATTTCAAAAAAAATAAAAAAAAAAAATTTCAAAAAAAAAAAAAAATTTCAAAAAAAAAATCAAAAAAAAATTTTCAAAAAAAAAATTGAAAAAAAAATTTCAAAAAAAATTCAAAAAAAAATCGAAAAAAAAAAATTTTCAATAAAAATTCAAAAAAAATCGAAAAAAAAAATTTCGAAAAAATAAAAAAAAAATTTCAAAAAAAATAAAAATAAAATCGAAAAAAAAATTTTTCAAAAAAAAAAAAAAAAATTTCAAAAAAAAATTGAAAAAAAATTTCAAAAAAAATTCAAAAAAAATCGAAAAAAAAAATTTTCGAAAAAATAAAAAAAAAATTTCAAAAAAAAATCAAAAAAAAAAATTTTCAAAAAAAAAATTAAAAAAAAAAATTGAAAAATAATTCAAAAAAAAAATCGAAAAAAAAAATTTTCGAAAAAATAAAAAAAAAATCAAAAAAAAAAATTTCAAAAAAAAAATTGAAAAAAAAATCAAAAAGAAATTAAAAAAAAAATCGAAAAAAAAAATTTTCGAAAAAATAAAAAAAAAATTCAAAAAAAATAAAAAAAATTTTCAAAAAAAAATTTCAAAAAAAATTCAAAAAAAAAATCGAAAAAGAATTTTTCGAAAAAATAAAAAAAAAATTCAAAAAAAAAAATTTTCAAAAAAAATTCAAAAAAAAATCGAAAAAAAATTTTTTCGAAAAAATAAAAAAAAAATTCAAAAAAAATAAAAAAAAAATTTTCAAAAAAAAATTTCAAAAAAAATTCAAAAAAAAAATCGAAAAAAAAATTTTCGAAAAAATAAAAAAAAAATTCAAAAAAAAAAAATTTCAAAAAAAATTCAAAAAAAAATCGAAAAATTTTTTTTCGAAAAAATGAAAAAAAATCTCAAAAAAAATAAAAAAAAAATCGAAAAAAAAATTTTTCGAAAAAATAAAAAAAATTTCAAAAAAAATTTAAAAAAAAAATTCAAAAAAAAATTGGAAAAAAATTTCAAAAAAAATTCAAAAAAAAATCGAAAAAAAAAAATTTCGAAAAAATAAAAAAAAAAATTTCAAAAAAAAATAAAAAAAAAATTTCAAAAAAAATAAAAAAAAAATCGAAAAAAAAATTTTCGAAAAAATAAAAAAAAAATTCAAAAAAAAATCGAAAAAAATTTTTTTCGAAAAAATGAAAAAAAATCTCAAAAAAAATAAAAAAAAAATTGAAAAAAAAATTTTTCGAAAAAATAAAAAAAAATTTCAAAAAAAATTAAAAAAAAAATTTCAAAAAAAATTCAAAAAAAAATCGAAAAAAAATTTTTTCGAAAAAATAAAAAAAAAATTTAAAAAAAAATAAAAAAAAAATCGAAAAAAAAATTTTTCGAAAAAATTAAAAAAAAATTTCAAAAAAAAATTTTTCGAAAAAAAAATTGAAAAAAAAAATTCAAAAAAAATTAAAAAAAAAATCGAAAAAAAAAAATTTTCAAAAAAAAAATTGAAAAAAAAAATAAAAAAAAAAATTTTCAAAAAAAAATTTCAAAAAAAATTCAAAAAAAAAATCGAAAAAAATTTTTTCGAAAAAATAAAAAAAAAATTAAAAAAAAAAATGGAAAAAAAAAAATTCGAAAAAATAAAAAAAAATCTCAAAAAAAATTTTCGAAAAAATAAAAAAAAAATTTCAAAAAAAAAATTCAAAAAAAAAATTCTAAAAAAATTCAAAAAAAAAATCGAAAAAAAAATTTTCGAAAAAATAAAAAAAAAAATTCAAAAAAATTTCAAAAAAAATTAAAAAAAAATTTTCAAAAAAAAATTGAAAAAAAATTTCAAAAAAAATTCAAAAAAAAATCGAAAAAAAAAATTTTCGAAAAAATAAAAAAAAAAAATTTCAAAAAAAAAATTCAAAAAAAAATTTCAAAAAAAATTAAAAAAAAAAATCGAAAAAAAAATTCAAAAAAAAAATCGAAAAAATAAAAAAAAATCTCAAAAAAAATAAAAAAAAAATCGAAAAAAAAATTTTTCGAAAAAATAGAAAAAAAAATTCAAAAAAAAAATCAAAAAAAAAATTTTCAAAAAAAAAATTTCAAAAAAAATTCAAAAAAAAAAATTTCAAAAAAAAAAAAAAAAAAATTCAAAAAAAAAATCAAAAAAAAATTTTCAAAAAAAAAATTTCAAAAAAAATTCAAAAAAAAAAATTTCAAAAAAAAAAAAAAAAAAATTTCAAAAAAAATTCAAAAAAAAATCGAAAAAAAAAAATTTTCAATAAAAATTCAAAAAAAAATCGAAAAAAAAAATTTCGAAAAAATAAAAAAAAAATTTCAAAAAAAATAAAAAAAAAATCGAAAAAAAAATTTTTCAAAAAAAAAATAAAAAAAAATTTTCAAAAAAAAATTGAAAAAAAATTGAAAAAAAAAATTTTCGAAAAAATAAAAAAAAAAATTTCAAAAAAAAATCAAAAAAAAAATTTTCAAAAAAAAAAATTCAAAAAAAAAATTGAAAAATAATTCAAAAAAATTTTCGAAAAAAAAAATTTTCGAAAAAATAAAAAAAAAATCAAAAAAAAAAATTTCAAAAAAAAAATTGAAAAAAAAAATCCAAAAGAAATTCAAAAAAAAATCGAAAAAAAAAATTTTCGAAAAAATAAAAAAAAAAAATTCAAAAAAAATAAAAAAAAAATTTTCAAAAAAAAATTTCAAAAAAAATTCAAAAAAAAAATCGAAAAAAAATTTTTCGAAAAAATAAAAAAAAATTCAAAAAAAAAAATTTTCAAAAAAAATTCAAAAAAAAATCGAAAAAAAAATTTTTCGAAAAAATAAAAAAAAAAATTCAAAAAAAATAAAAAAAAAATTTTCAAAAAAAAATTTCAAAAAAAATTCAAAAAAAAAATCGAAAAAAAATTTTTCGAAAAAATAAAAAAAAAATTCAAAAAAAAAAATTTTCAAAAAAAATTCAAAAAAAAATCGCAAAAAAATTTTTCGAAAAAATGAAAAAAAATCTCAAAAAAAATAAAAAAAAAATCGAAAAAAAAATTTTTCGAAAAAATAAAAAAAATTTCAAAAAAAATTTTAAAAAAAATTTCAAAAAAAAATTGAAAAAAAAATTTCAAAAAAAATTCAAAAAAAAATCGAAAAAAAAAATTTTCGAAAAAATAAAAAAAAAAATTTCAAAAAAAAATTGAAAAAAAAATTCAAAAAAAAAATCGAAAAAAAAATTTTTCGAAAAAATAAAAAAAAAAATTTCAAAAAAAATAAAAAAAAAAATTTCAAAAAAAAATTTCAAAATAAATTCAAAAAAAAATCGAAAAAAAAATTTTTCGAAAAAATAAAAAAAAAATTTCAAAAAAAAATCAAAAAAAAATTTTTCAAAAAAAAAATTGAAAAAAAAAATTCAAAAAAAATTAAAAAAAAATCGAAAAAAAAAATTTTCAAAAAAAAAATTGAAAAAAAAAATAAAAAAAAAAATTTCAAAAAAAAATTTCAAAAAAAATTTAAAAAAATTTTCAAAAAAAAATTTCAAAAAAAATTCAAAAAAAAATCGAAAAAAAAATTTTCGAAAAAATAAAAAAAAATTCAAAAAAAAAATCGAAAAAAAAAATTTTCGAAAAAATGAAAAAGAATCTCAAAAAAAATTCAAAAAAAAATCGAAAAAAAAATTTTCGAAAAAATAAAAAAAAAATTCAAAAAAAAAATCGAAAAAAAATTTTTTCGAAAAAATGAAAAAAAATCTCAAAAAAATTAAAAAAAAAATCGAAAAAAAAATTTTTCGAAAAAATAAAAAAAATTTCAAAAAAAATTTTAAAAAAAATTTCAAAAAAAAATTGAAAAAAAATTTCAAAAAAAATTCAAAAAAAAATGGAAAAAAAAATTTTTCGAAAAAATAAAAAAAAAATTTTCAAAAAAAAATTGAAAAAAAAATTTCAAAAAAAATTCAAAAAAAAATCGAAAAAAAAAAATTCGAAAAAATAAAAAAAAAATTTCAAAAAAAATAAAAAAAAAATCGAAAAAAAAAATTTCGAAAAAATAAAAAAAAAATTCAAAAAAAAAATCGAAAAAAAAATTTTTCGAAAAAATAAAAAAAAATTTCAAAAAAAATTTAAAAAAAATTTCAAAAAAAATTCAAAAAAAAATCGAAAAAAAAATTTTTCGAAAAAATAAAAAAAAAAATAAAAAAAAAATAAAAAAAAAAATCGAAAAAAAAAATTTTCGAAAAAATAAAAAAAAAAATTCAAAAAAAAATTTTTCAAAAAAAAAAATTGAAAAAAAAATTCAAAAAAAATTAAAAAAAAAATCGAAAAAAAAAATTTTCAAAAAAAAAATTGAAAAAAAAAATAAAAAAAAAAAATTTTCAAAAAAAAATTTCAAAAAAAATTCAAAAAAAAATCGAAAAAAATTTTTTCGAAAAAATAAAAAAAAAATTCAAAAAAAAAATCGAAAAAAAAAATTTTCGAAAAAATAAAAAAAAAATCTCAAAAAAAATAAAAAAAAAATTTTCGAAAAAATAAAAAAAAATTTCAAAAAAAAATTCAAAAAAAAAATTCTAAAAAAATTCAAAAAAAAAATCGAAAAAAAAACTTTTCGAAAAAATAAAAAAAAAATTTCAAAAAAAATTTAAAAAAAATTTTCAAAAAAAAATTGAAAAAAAATTTCAAAAAAAATTCAAAAAAAAATCGAAAAAAAAAGTTTTCGAAAAAATAAAAAAAAAAATTTCAAAAAAAAAATTCAAAAAAAAATTCTAAAAAAATTCAAAAAAAAAATCGAAAAAAAAAAATTTTCGAAAAAATAAAAAAAAAATTTCAAAAAAAATTAAAAAAAAATTTTCAAAAAAAAATTGAAAAAAAATTTCAAAAAAAATTCAAAAAAAATCGAAAAAAAAAATTTTCGAAAAAATAAAAAAAAAAATTTCAAAAAAAAAATTCAAAAAAAAATTTCAAAAAAAATTCAAAAAAAAAATCGAAAAAAAAATTTTCGAAAAAATAAAAAAAAAATTCAAAAAAAATCGAAAAAATAAAAAAAAATCTCAAAAAAAATAAAAAAAAAATCGAAAAAAATTTTTTTCGAAAAAATAGAAAAAAAAATTCAAAAAAAAAATCAAAAAAAAAAAATTTTCAAAAAAAAAATTTCAAAAAAAATTCAAAAAAAATCGAAAAAAAAAATTTTCAATGAAAATTCAAAAAAAAATCGAAAAAAAAAATTTCGAAAAAATAAAAAAAAAATAAAAAAAAAAATAAAAAAAAAATCGAAAAAAAATTTTTTCAGAAAAAAAATAAAAAAAAAATTTTCAAAAAAAAATTGAAAAAAAATTTCAAAAAAAATTCAAAAAAAATCGAAAAAAAAAAATTTTCGAAAAAATAAAAAAAAAATTTCAAAAAAAAAATCAAAAAAAAAATTTTCAAAAAAAAAATTCAAAAAAAAAATTGAAAAATAATTCAAAAAAAAAATCGAAAAAAAAAATTTTCGAAAAAATAAAAAAAAATCAAAAAAAAAAATTTCAAAAAAAAAATTGAAAAAAAAAATCCGAAAGAAATTCAAAAAAAAATCGAAAAAAAAAATTTTCGAAAAAATAAAAAAAAAATTCAAAAAAAATAAAAAAAAAATTTTCAAAAAAAAATTTCAAAAAAAATTCAAAAAAAAAAATCGAAAAAAAAAATTTCGAAAAAATAAAAAAAAAATTCAAAAAAAAAAATTTTCAAAAAAAATTCAAAAAAAAATCGAAAAAATTTTTTTCGAAAAAATGAAAAAAAATCTCAAAAAAAATAAAAAAAAAATCGAAAAAAAAATTTTTCGAAAAAATAAAAAAAATTTCAAAAAAAATTTTAAAAAAAATTTCAAAAAAAAATTGAAAAAAAATTTCAAAACAAATTAAAAAAAAATGGAAAAAAAAATTTTCGAAAAAATAAAAAAAAAATTTTCAAAAAAAAATTGAAAAAAAAATTTCAAAAAAAATTCAAAAAAAAATTTTCAATAAAAATTCAAAAAAAAATCGAAAAAAAATTTTTTCGAAAAAATAAAAAAAAAATTTAAAAAAAAATAAAAAAAAAATCGAAAAAAAAAATTTTCGAAAAAATAAAAAAAAAATTTCAAAAAAAAATCAAAAAAAAATTTTTCAAAAAAAAAATTGAAAAAAAAAAATTCAAAAAAAATTAAAAAAAAAATCGAAAAAAAAAATTTTCAAAAAAAAAATTGAAAAAAAAATAAAAAAAAAATTTTCAAAAAAAAATTCCAAAAAAAAATTCAAAAAAAAAATCGAAAAAATTTTTTTCGAAAATATAAAAAAAAATTTAAAAAAAAATCGAAAAAAAAATTTTCGAAAAAATAAAAAAAAAATCTCAAAAAAAATCGAAAAAAAAATCGAAAAAAAAATCGAAAAAAAATTTTTCGAAAAAAAAATTTCTAAAAAAATTCAAAAAAAAAAATTTCAAAAAAAATTCAAAAAAAAAATTTCAAAAAAAAAATCAAAAAAAAATTTTCAAAAAAAAAATTGAAAAAAAAATTTCAAAAAAAATTCAAAAAAAAAATCGAAAAAAAAAAATTTTCAATAAAAATTCAAAAAAAAATCGAAAAAAATTTTTTTCGAAAAAATAGAAAAAAAATTCAAAAAAAAAAATTTTCAAAAAAAATTCAATAAAAAATCGAAAAAAAAATTTTCGAAAAAATAAAAAAAAAATTCAAAGAAAAAATCGAAAAAAAAATTTTTCGAAAAAATGAAAAAAAATCTCAAAAAAAATAAAAAAAAATCGAAAAAAAAATTTTTCGAAAAAATAAAAAAAAATTTCAAAAAAAATTTTAAAAAAAATTTCAAAAAAAAATTGAAAAAAAATTTCAAAAAAAATTCAAAAAAAAATCGAAAAAAAAAATTTTCGAAAAAATTTAAAAAAAATTTTCAAAAAAAAATTGAAAAAAAATTTCGAAAAAAAATCAAAAAAAAATCGAAAAAAAAATTTTTCGAAAAAATAAAAAAAAAAATTTCAAAAAAAATAAGAAAAAAAATTTCAAAAAAAAATTTCAAAAAAAATTAAAAAAAAAATCGAAAAAAAATTTTTCGAAAAAATAAAAAAAAAATTCAAAAAAAAAATCGAAAAAAATTTTTTCGAAAAAATAAAAAAGAAATTCAAAAAAAAAATCGAAAAAAAAAATTTTCGAAAAAATAAAAAAAAAATCTCAAAAAAAATAAAAAAAAAATTTTCGAAAAAATAAAAAAAAAATTTCAAAAAAAAATTCAAAAAAAAAATTCTAAAAAAATTCAAAAAAAAATCGAAAAAAAAAATTTTCGAAAAAATAAAAATAAAAATTCAAAAAAAATTTAAAAAAAATTTTCAAAAAAAAATTGAAAAAAAATTTCAAAAAAAATTTCAAAAAAAAAAAAAAAAAAAATTTCAAAAAAAAAATCAAAAAAAAATTTTCAAAAAAAAAATTGAAAAAAAAATTTCAAAAAAAATTCAAAAAAAATCGAAAAAAAAAATTTTCAATAAAAATTCAAAAAAAATCGAAAAAAAAAATTTCGAAAAAATAAAAAAAAAATTTCAAAAAAAATAAAAAAAAAATCGAAAAAAAAATTTTTCAAAAAAAAATAAAAAAAAAATTTTCAAAAAAAAATTGAAAAAAAATTTCAAAAAAAATTCAAAAAAAATCGAAAAAAAAAATTTTCGAAAAAATAAAAAAAAAATTTCAAAAAAAAATCAAAAAAAAAATTTTCAAAAAAAAAATTCAAAAAAAAAATTGAAAAATAATTCAAAAAAAAAATCAAAAAAAAAAATTTCAAAAAAAAAATTGAAAAAAAAAATCCAAAAGAAATTCAAAAAAAAATCGAAAACAAAAATTTTCGAAAAAATAAAAAAAAAAATTCAAAAAAAATAAAAAAAAAATTTTCAAAAAAAAATTTCAAAAAAAATTCAAAAAAAAAATCGAAAAAAAATTTTTCGAAAAAATAAAAAAAAAATTCAAAAAAAAAAATTTTCAAAAAAAATTTCAAAAAAAAAATCAAAAAAAAATTTTCAAAAAAAAAATTGAAAAAAAAATTTCAAAAAAAATTCAAAAAAAAATCGAAAAAAAAAAATTTCAATGAAAATTAAAAAAAAAATCGAAAAAAAAAATTTCGAAAAAATAAAAAAAAAATTCAAAAAAAATAAAAAAAAAATTTTCAAAAAAAAATTTCAAAAAAAATTCAAAAAAAAAATCGAAAAAAATTTTTTCGAAAAAATAAAAAAAAAATTCAAAAAAAAAAATTTTCAAAAAAAATTCAAAAAAAAATCGAAAAAAATTTTTTCGAAAAAATGAAAAAAAATCTCAAAAAAAATTTTAAAAAAATCGAAAAAAATTTTTTTCGAAAAAATAAAAAAAATTTTAAAAAAAATTTAAAAAAAATTTCAAAAAAAAATTGAAAAAAAATTTCAAAAAAAAAAATTTCAAAAAAAAAAAAAAAAAAATTTCAAAAAAAAAATCAAAAAAAAATTTTCAAAAAAAAAATTGAAAAAAAAATTTCAAAAAAAATTCAAAAAAAAAATCGAAAAAAAATTTTTTCAAAAAAATTTAAAAAAATCTCAAAAAAAATAAAAAAAAAATCGAAAAAAAAAATTTTCGAAAAAATAGAAAAAAAATTTCAAAAAAAAATCAAAAAAAAAATTTTCAAAAAAAATTCAAAAAAAAATCGAAAAAAAATTTTTTCGAAAAAATGAAAAAAAATCTCAACAAAAAAAAAAAAAAAATCGAAAAAAAATATTTTCGAAAAAATAGAAAAAAAATTTCAAAAAAAAATCAAAAAAAAAATTTTCAAAAAAAATCGAAAAAAAATTTTTCGAAAAAATAAAAAAAAAAATTCAAAAAAAAAATTCAAAAAAAATTAAAAAAAAAAATCGAAAAAAAAAAATTTCGAAAAAATAAAAAAAAAAATTTCAAAAAAAATTAAAAAAAAAATTTCAAAAAAAAAAAAAATCGAAAAAAAAAATTTTCAAAAAAAAAATCAAAAAAAAATTTTCAAAAAAAAAATTCAAAAAAAAAATTGAAAAATAATTCAAAAAAAAAATCGAAAAAAAAATTTTTCGAAAAAATAAAAAAAAAATCAAAAAAAAAAATTTCAAAAAAAAAATTGAGAAAAAAATCCAAAAGAAATTAAAAAAAAAATCGAAAAAAAAAATTTTCGAAAAAATAAAAAAAAAAATCAAAAAAAATAAAAAAAAAATTTTCAAAAAAAAATTTCAAAAAAAATTCAAAAAAAAAAATCGAAAAAAAAATTTTCGAAAAAATAAAAAAAAAATTCAAAAAAAAAAATTTTCAAAAAAAATTCAAAAAAAAATCGAAAAAAAAATTTTCGAAAAAATGAAAAAAAATCTCAAAAAAAATAAAAAAAAAATCGAAAAAAAATTTTTTCGAAAAAATAAAAAAAATTTCAAAAAAAATTTTTAAAAAAATTTCAAAAAAAAATTGAAAAAAAATTTCAGAAAAAATTCAAAAAAAAATGGAAAAAAAATTTTTCGAAAAAATAAAAAAAAAATTTTCAAAAAAAAATTGAAAAAAAAATTTCAAAAAAAATTAAAAAAAAAATCGAAAAAAAAAATTTTCAATAAAAATTCAAAAAAAAATCGAAAAAAAATTTTTTGGAAAAAATAAAAAAAAAATTAAAAAAAAAATAAAAAAAAAATCGAAAAAAAAAATTTTCGAAAAAATAAAAGAAAAAATTTCAAAAAAAAATCAAAAAAAAATTTTTCAAAAAAAAAATTGAAAAAAAAATTCAAAAAAAATTAAAAAAAAAATCGAAAAAAAAATTTTCAAAAAAAAAATTGAAAAAAAAAATAAAAAAAAAATTTTCAAAAAAAAATTCCAAAAAAAATTCAAAAAAAAAATCGAAAAAAATTTTTTCGAAAATATAAAAAAAAATTAAAAAAAAAAATCGAAAAAAAAAATTTTCGAAAAAATAAAAAAAAAATCTCAAAAAAAATCGAAAAAAAAATTTTCGAAAAAATAAAAAAAAAATTCAAAAAAAAAAATTTTCAAAAAAAATTCAAAAAAAAATCGAAAAATTTTTTTTCGAAAAAATGAAAAAAAATCTCAAAAAAAATAAAAAAAAAATCGAAAAAAAAATTTTTCGAAAAAATAAAAAAAATTTCAAAAAAAATTTTAAAAAAAATTTCAAAAAAAAATTGGAAAAAAATTTCAAAAAAAATTCAAAAAAAAATCGAAAAAAAAAATTTTCGAAAAAATAAAAAAAAAATTTTCAAAAAAAAATAAAAAAAAAATTTCAAAAAAAATAAAAAAAAAATCGAAAAAAAAATTTTCGAAAAAATAAAAAAAAAATTCAAAAAAAAATCGAAAAAATGAAAAAAAATCTCAAAAAAAATAAAAAAAAAATCGAAAAAAAAATTTTTCGAAAAAATAAAAAAAAATTTCAAAAAAAATTAAAAAAAAAATTTCAAAAAAAATTAAAAAAAAAATCGAAAAAAAATTTTTTCGAAAAAATAAAAAAAAAATTTAAAAAAAAATAAAAAAAAAATCGAAAAAAAAAATTTTCGAAAAAATAAAAAAAAAAATTTCAAAAAAAAATCAAAAAAAAATTTTTCAAAAAAAAAATTGAAAAAAAAAATTCAAAAAAAATTAAAAAAAAAATCGAAAAAAAAAATTTTCAAAAAAAAAATTGAAAAAAAAAATAAAAAAAAAAATTTTCAAAAAAAAATTTCAAAAAAAATTCAAAAAAAAAATCGAAAAAAATTTTTTCGAAAAAATAAAAAAAAAATTCAAAAAAAAAATCGAAAAAAAAATTTTTCGAAAAAATAAAAAAAAAATCTCAAAAAAAATAAAAAAAAAATTTCGAAAAAATAAAAAAAAATTTCAAAAAAAAAATTCAAAAAAAAATTTCAAAAAAAATTCAAAAAAAAAATCGAAAAAAAAATTTTCGAAAAAATAAAAAAAAAATTCAAAAAAAAATCGAAAAAATAAAAAAAAATCTCAAAAAAAATAAAAAAAAAATCGAAAAAAATTTTTTTCGAAAAAATAGAAAAAAAAATTCAAAAAAAAAATCAAAAAAAAAAATTTTCAAAAAAAAAATTTCAAAAAAAATTCAAAAAAAAATCGAAAAAAAAAAATTTTCAATGAAAATTCAAAAAAAAATCGAAAAAAAAAATTTCGAAAAAATAAAAAAAAAATTTCAAAAAAAATAAAAAAAAAATCGAAAAAAAAATTTTTCAAAAAAAAAATAAAAAAAAAATTTTCAAAAAAAAATTGAAAAAAAATTTCAAAAAAAATTCAAAAAAAATCGAAAAAAGAAATTTTCGAAAAAATAAAAAAAAAATTTCAAAAAAAAATCAAAAAAAAAATTTTCAAAAAAAAAATTCAAAAAAAAAATTGAAAAATAATTCAAAAAAAAAATCGAAAAAAAAAATTTTCGAAAAAATAAAAAAAAAATCAAAAAAAAAAATTTCAAAATTGAAAAAAAAAATCCAAAAGAAATTCAAAAAAAAATCGAAAAAAAAATTTTTCGAAAAAATAAAAAAAAAATTCAAAAAAAATAAAAAAAAAATTTTCAAAAAAAAATTTCAAAAAAAATTCAAAAAAAAATCGAAAAAAAAATTTTTCGAAAAAATAAAAAAAAAATTTCAAAAAAAAATCAAAAAAAAATTTTTCAAAAAAAAATTGAAAAAAAAAATTCAAAAAAAATTTTAAAAAAATCGAAAAAAAAATCGAAAAAAAAAATTTTCAAAAAAAAAATTGAAAAAAAAAATAAAAAAAAAAATTTCAAAAAAAAATTTCAAAAAAAATTTTAAAAAATTTTCAAAAAAAAATTTCAAAAAAAATTCAAAAAAAAAATCGAAAAAAATTTTTTCGAAAAAATAAAAAAAAAATTCAAAAAAAAAATCGAAAAAAAAAATTTTCGAAAAAATGAAAAAAAATCTCAAAAAAAATTCAAAAAAAAAATCGAAAAAAAAATTTTCGAAAAAATAAAAAAAAAATTCAAAAAAAAAATCGAAAAAAAAATTTTTCGAAAAAATGAAAAAAAATCTCAAAAAAAATAAAAAAAAAATCGAAAAAAAAATTATTCGAAAAAATAAAAAAAATTTCAAAAAAAATTTTAAAAAAAATTTCAAAAAAAAATTGAAAAAAAATTTCAAAAAAAATTCAAAAAAAAATGGAAAAAAAAAATTTTCGAAAAAATAAAAAAAAAATTTTCAAAAAAAAATTGAAAAAAAAATTTCAAAAAAAATTCAAAAAAAAATCGAAAAAAAAAAATTTTCAATAAAAATTCAAAAAAAAATCGAAAAAAAAAATTTCGAAAAAATAAAAAAAAAAATTCAAAAAAAATAAAAAAAAAATCGAAAAAAAAATTTTCGAAAAAATAAAAAAAAAATTCAAAAAAAAAATCGAAAAAAAAATTTTTCGAAAAAATAAAAAAAAATTTCAAAAAAAATTTTAAAAAAAATTTCAAAAAAAATTCAAAAAAAAATCGAAAAAAAAATTTTTCGAAAAAATAAAAAAAAAATTTAAAAAAAAATAAAAAAAAAATCGAAAAAAAAAATTTTCGAAAAAATAAAAAAAAAATTTCAAAAAAAAATTTTTCAAAAAAAAAATTGAAAAAAAAAATTCAAAAAAAATTTAAAAAAAAATCGAAAAAAAAAATTTTCAAAAAAAAAATAAAAAAAAAATTTTCAAAAAAAAATTTCAAAAAAAATTCAAAAAAAAAATCGAAAAAAATTTTTTCGAAAAAATAAAAAAAAAATTCAAAAAAAAAATCGAAAAAAAAAATTTTCGAAAAAATAAAAAAAAAATCTCAAAAAAAATAAAAAAAAAATTTTCGAAAAAATGAAAAAAAAATTTCAAAAAAAAAATTCAAAAAAAAAATTCTAAAAAAATTCAAAAAAAAAATCGAAAAAAAAACTTTTCGAAAAAATAAAAAAAAAATTTCAAAAAAAATTTAAAAAAAATTTTCAAAAAAAAATTGAAAAAAAATTTCAAAAAAAATTCAAAAAAAAATCGAAAAAAAAAATTTTCGAAAAAATAAAAAAAAAAATTTCAAAAAAAAAATTCAAAAAAAAATTCTGAAAAAATTCAAAAAAAAAATCGAAAAAAAAAAATTTTCGAAAAAATAAAAAAAAAATTTCAAAAAAAATTTAAAAAAAATTTTCAAAAAAAAATTGAAAAAAAATTTCAAAAAAAATTCAAAAAAAATCGAAAAAAAAAATTTTCGAAAATATAAAAAAAAAAATTTCAAAAAAAAAATTCAAAAAAAAATTTCAAAAAAAATTCAAAAAAAAAATCGAAAAAAAAATTTTCGAAAAAATAAAAAAAAAATTCAAAAAAAAATCGAAAAAATAAAAAAAAATCTCAAAAAAAATAAAAAAAAAATCGAAAAAAACTTTTTTCGAAAAAATAGAAAAAAAAATTCAAAAAAAAAATCAAAAAAAAAAATTTTCAAAAAAAAAATTTCAAAAAAAATTCAAAAAAAAATCGAAAAAAAAAAATTTTCAATGAAAATTCAAAAAAAAATCGAAAAAAAAAATTTCGAAAAAATAAAAAAAAAATTTCAAAAAAAATAAAAAAAAAATCGAAAAAAAAATTTTTCGAAAAAAAAATAAAAAAAAAATTTTCAAAAAAAAATTGAAAAAAAATTTCAAAAAAAATTCAAAAAAAATCGAAAAAAAAAATTTTCGAAAAAATAAAAAAAAAAAATTTCAAAAAAAAATCAAAAAAAAAATTTTCAAAAAAAAAATTGAAAAATAATTCAAAAAAAAAATCGAAAAAAAAAATTTTCGAAAAAATAAAAAAAAAATCAAAAAAAAAAATTTCAAAAAAAAAATTGAAAAAAAAAATCCAAAAGAAATTCAAAAAAAAAATCGAAAAAAAAAATTTTCGAAAAAATAAAAAAAAAATTCAAAAAAAATAAAAAAAAAATTTTCAAAAAAAAATTTCAAAAAAAATTCAAAAAAAAAAATCGAAAAAAAAATTTTCGAAAAAATAAAAAAAAAATTCAAAAAAAAAATTTTCAAAAAAAATTCAAAAAAAAATCGAAAAAAAAATTTTCGAAAAAATAAAAAAAAAATTTCAAAAAAAATAAAAAAAAAATCGAAAAAAAAAAATAAAAAAAAAATTTTCAAAAAAAAATTGAAAAAAAATTTCAAAATAAATTCAAAAAAAATTGAAAAAAAAATTTTCGAAAAAATAAAGAAAAAATTTCAAAAAAAAATCAAAAAAAAAATTTTCAAAAAAAAAATTCAAAAAAAAAATTGAAAAATAATTCAAAAAAATTTTCGAAAAAAAAAATTTTCGAAAAAATAAAAAAAAAATCAAAAAAAAAAATTCAAAAAAAAAATTGAAAAAAAAAATCCAAAAGAAATTCAAAAAAAAATCGAAAAAAAAATTTTCGAAAAAATAAAAAAAAAATTAAAAAAAAATAAAAAAAAAATTTTCAAAAAAAAATTTCAAAAAAAATTCAAAAAAAAAATCGAAAAAAAATTTTTCGAAAAAATAAAAAAAAAATTCAAAAAAAAAATTTTCAAAAAAAATTAAAAAAAAAATCGAAAAAAAAATTTTTCGAAAAAATAAAAAAAAAATTCAAAAAAAAAAAAAAAATTTTCAAAAAAAAATTTCAAAAAAAATTCAAAAAAAAATCGAAAAAAAAATTTTCGAAAAAATAAAAAAAAAATTCAAAAAAAAAAATTTTCAAAAAAAATTCAAAAAAAAATCGAAAAAAAATTTTTCGAAAAAATGAAAAAAAATCTCAAAAAAAATAAAAAAAAAAATCGAAAAAAAAATTTTTCGAAAAAATAAAAAAAATTTCAAAAAAAATTTTAAAAAAAATTTCAAAAAAAAAATGAAAAAAAAATTCAAAAAAAAATCGAAAAAAAAAATTTTCAAAAAAAAATTGAAAAAAAAAATAAAAAAAAAAATTTCAAAAAAAATTCAAAAAAAAATCGAAAAAAAAATTTTCGAAAAAATAAAAAAAAAATTCAAAAAAAATTCAAAAAAAAATCAAAAAAAAATTTTTCAAAAAAAAAATTGAAAAAAAAATTCAAAAAAAATTTTAAAAAAAATCGAAAAAAAAAATTTTTTAAAAAAAATTGAAAAAAAAAATAAAAAAAAAAATTTCAAAAAAAATTTCAAAAAAAATTTTAAAAAATTTTCAAAAAAAAATTTCAAAAAAAATTCAAAAAAAAATCGAAAAAAAAATTTTCGAAAAAAAATTGAAAAAAAAAATAAAAAAAAAATTTCAAAAAAAATTTCAAAAAAAATTTTAAAAAATTTTCAAAAAAAAATTTCAAAAAAAATTCAAAAAAAAAATCGAAAAAAAAATTTTCGAAAAAATAAAAAAAAAATTCAAAAAAAAAATCGAAAAAAAAAATTTTCGAAAAAATGAAAAAAAATCTCAAAAAAAATTCAAAAAAAAAATCGAAAAAAAATTTTTCGAAAAAATAAAAAAAAAATTCAAAAAAAAAATCGAAAAAAAATTTTTTCGAAAAAATGAAAAAAAATCTCAAAAAAAATAAAAAAAAAATCGAAAAAAAAATTTTTCGAAAAAATAAAAAAAATTTCAAAAAAAATTTTAAAAAAAATTTCAAAAAAAAATTGAAAAAAAATTTCAAAAAAAATTCAAAAAAAAATGGAAAAAAAAATTTTTCGAAAGAATAAAAAAAAAATTTTCAAAAAAAAATTGAAAAAAAAATTTCAAAAAAAATTCAAAAAAAAATCGAAAAAAAAAAATTTTCAATAAAAATTCAAAAAAAAATCGAAAAAAAAAATTTCGAAAAAATAAAAAAAAAATTTCAAAAAAAATAAAAAAAAAATCGAAAAAAAAATTTTCGAAAAAATAAAAAAAAAATTGGAAAAAATTTTTTTCGAAAAAATGAAAAAAAATCTCAAAAAAAATTAAAAAAAATCGAAAAAAAAATTTTTCGAAAAAATAAAAAAAATTTCAAAAAAAATAAAAAAAAAAATTTCAAAAAAAAATTGAAAAAAAAATTCAAAAAAAATTCAAAAAAAAAAATTTTCAAAAAAAATTCAAAAAAAAATCGAAAAAATTTTTTTCGAAAAAATGAAAAAAAATCTCAAAAAAAATTTAAAAAAATCAAAAAAAAATTTTTCAAAAAAAAAATTGAAAAAAAAAATTCAAAAAAAATTAAAAAAAAAATCGAAAAAAAAAATTTTCAAAAAAAAAATTGAAAAAAAAAAAAAAATTTTCAAAAAAAAATTTCAAAAAAAATTCAAAAAAAAAATCGAAAAAATTTTTTTCGAAAAAATAAAAAAAAAAATCAAAAAAAAAATCGAAAAAAAAAATTTTCGAAAAAATAAAAAAAAAATCTCAAAAAAAATAAAAAAAAAAATTTCGAAAAAATAAAAAAAAAATTTAAAAAAAAAAATTCAAAAAAAAAATTCTAAAAAAATTCAAAAAAAAAATCGAAAAAAAAAATTTTCGAAAAAATAAAAAAAAAATTTCAAAAAAAATTTAAAAAAAATTTTCAAAAAAAAATTGAAAAAAAATTTCAAAAAAAATTCAAAAAAAAATCGAAAAAAAAAATTTTCGAAAAAATAAAAAAAAAAATTTAAAAAAAAAAATTCAAAAAAAAATTTCAAAAAAAATTCAAAAAAAAAATCGAAAAAAAAATTCAAAAAAAAAATCGAAAAAATAAAAAAAAATCTCAAAAAAAATAAAAAAAAAATCGAAAAAAAAAATTTTCGAAAAAATAAAAAAAAAAATTTCAAAAAAAAAATTCAAAAAAAAATTCTGAAAAAATTCAAAAAAAAAATCGAAAAAAAAAAATTTTCGAAAAAATAAAAAAAAAATTTCAAAAAAAATTTAAAAAAAATTTTCAAAAAAAAATTGAAAAAAAATTTCAAAAAAAATTCAAAAAAAATCGAAAAAAAAAATTTTCGAAAAAATAAAAAAAAAAATTTCAAAAAAAAAATTCAAAAAAAAATTTCAAAAAAAATTCAAAAAAAAAATCGAAAAAAAAATTTTCGAAAAAATAAAAAAAAAATTCAAAAAAAAATCGAAAAAATAAAAAAAAATCTCAAAAAAAATAAAAAAAAAATCGAAAAAAACTTTTTTCGAAAAAATAGAAAAAAAAATTCAAAAAAAAAATCAAAAAAAAAAATTTTCAAAAAAAAAATTTCAAAAAAAATTCAAAAAAAAATCGAAAAAAAAAAATTTTCAATGAAAATTCAAAAAAAAATCGAAAAAAAAAATTTCGAAAAAATAAAAAAAAAATTTCAAAAAAAATAAAAAAAAAAATCGAAAAAAAAATTTTTCGAAAAAAAAATAAAAAAAAAATTTTCAAAAAAAAATTGAAAAAAAATTTCAAAAAAAATTCAAAAAAAATCGAAAAAAAAAATTTTCGAAAAAATAAAAAAAAAAAATTTCAAAAAAAAATCAAAAAAAAAATTTTCAAAAAAAAAATTGAAAAATAATTCAAAAAAAAAATCGAAAAAAAAAATTTTCGAAAAAATAAAAAAAAAATCAAAAAAAAAAATTTCAAAAAAAAAATTGAAAAAAAAAATCCAAAAGAAATTCAAAAAAAAAATCGAAAAAAAAAATTTTCGAAAAAATAAAAAAAAAATTCAAAAAAAATAAAAAAAAAATTTTCAAAAAAAAATTTCAAAAAAAATTCAAAAAAAAAAATCGAAAAAAAAATTTTCGAAAAAATAAAAAAAAAATTCAAAAAAAAAATTTTCAAAAAAAATTCAAAAAAAAATCGAAAAAAAATTTTTCGAAAAAATGAAAAAAAATCTCAAAAAAAATAAAAAAAAAATCGAAAAAAAAATTTTTCGAAAAAATAAAAAAAATTTCAAAAAAAATTTCAAAAAAAATTCAAAAAAAAATCGAAAAAAAAAATTTTCAATAAAAATTCAAAAAAAAATCGAAAAAAAAAATTTCGAAAAAATAAAAAAAAAATTTCAAAAAAAATAAAAAAAAAATCGAAAAAAAAAAATAAAAAAAAAATTTTCAAAAAAAAATTGAAAAAAAATTTCAAAATAAATTCAAAAAAAATTGAAAAAAAAATTTTCGAAAAAATAAAGAAAAAATTTCAAAAAAAAATCAAAAAAAAAATTTTCAAAAAAAAAATTCAAAAAAAAAATTGAAAAATAATTCAAAAAAATTTTCGAAAAAAAAAATTTTCGAAAAAATAAAAAAAAAATCAAAAAAAAAAATTCAAAAAAAAAATTGAAAAAAAAATCCAAAAGAAATTCAAAAAAAAATCGAAAAAAAAATTTTCGAAAAAATAAAAAAAAAATTAAAAAAAAATAAAAAAAAAATTTTCAAAAAAAAATTTCAAAAAAAATTCAAAAAAAAAATCGAAAAAAAATTTTTCGAAAAAATAAAAAAAAAATTCAAAAAAAAAATTTTCAAAAAAAATTCAAAAAAAAATCGAAAAAAAAATTTTTCGAAAAAATAAAAAAAAAAATTCAAAAAAAAAAAAAAAAAAATTTTCAAAAAAAAATTTCAAAAAAAATTCAAAAAAAAAATCGAAAAAAAAATTTTCGAAAAAATAAAAAAAAAATTCAAAAAAAAAAATTTTCAAAAAAAATTCAAAAAAAAATCGAAAAAAAATTTTTCGAAAAAATGAAAAAAAATCTCAAAAAAAATAAAAAAAAAATCGAAAAAAAAATTTTTCGAAAAAATAAAAAAAATTTCAAAAAAATTTTTAAAAAAAATTTCAAAAAAAAAATGAAAAAAAAATTCAAAAAAAAATCGAAAAAAAAAATTTTCAAAAAAAAATTGAAAAAAAAAATAAAAAAAAAAATTTCAAAAAAAAATTTCAAAAAAAATTCAAAAAAAAATCGAAAAAAAAATTTTCGAAAAAATAAAAAAAAAATTAAAAAAAAATTCAAAAAAAAATCAAAAAAAAATTTTTCAAAAAAAAAATTGAAAAAAAAATTCAAAAAAAATTTTAAAAAAAATCGAAAAAAAAAATTTTTAAAAAAAATTGAAAAAAAAAATAAAAAAAAAAATTTCAAAAAAAATTTCAAAAAAAATTTTAAAAAATTTTCAAAAAAAAATTTCAAAAAAAATTCAAAAAAAAATCGAAAAAAAAATTTTCGAAAAAAAATTGAAAAAAAAAATAAAAAAAAAATTTCAAAAAAAATTTCAAAAAAAATTTTAAAAAATTTTCAAAAAAAAATTTCAAAAAAAATTCAAAAAAAAAATCGAAAAAAAAATTTTCGAAAAAATAAAAAAAAAATTCAAAAAAAAAATCGAAAAAAAAAATTTTCGAAAAAATGAAAAAAAATCTCAAAAAAAATTCAAAAAAAAAATCGAAAAAAAATTTTTCGAAAAAATAAAAAAATAATTCAAAAAAAAAATCGAAAAAAAATTTTTTCGAAAAAATGAAAAAAAATCTCAAAAAAAATAAAAAAAAAATCGAAAAAAAAATTTTTCGAAAAAATAAAAAAAATTTCAAAAAAAATTTTAAAAAAAATTTCAAAAAAAAATTGAAAAAAAATTTCAAAAAAAATTCAAAAAAAAATGGAAAAAAAAATTTTTCGAAAGAATAAAAAAAAAATTTTCAAAAAAAAATTGAAAAAAAAATTTCAAAAAAAATTCAAAAAAAAATCGAAAAAAAAAAATTTTCAATAAAAATTCAAAAAAAAATCGAAAAAAAAAATTTCGAAAAAATAAAAAAAAAATTTCAAAAAAAATAAAAAAAAAATCGAAAAAAAAATTTTCGAAAAAATAAAAAAAAAATTCAAAAAAAAAATCGAAAAAAAATTTTTTCGAAAAAATAAAAAAAAATTTCAAAAAAAAAAATTTTTCAAAAAAAATTCAAAAAAAAATCGAAAAAAAATTTTTCGAAAAAATGAAAAAAAATCTCAAAAAAAATAAAAAAAAAATCGAAAAAAAAATTTTTCGAAAAAATTAAAAAAATTTCAAAAAAAATTTTAAAAAAAATTTCAAAAAAAAAATGAAAAAAAATTTCAAAAAAAATTCAAAAAAAAATCGAAAAAAAAATTTTTCAAAAAAAAATTGAAAAAAAAATTTCAAAAAAAATTCAAAAAAAAATCGAAAAAAAAATTTTTCGAAAAAATAAAAAAAAAATTTCAAAAAAAAATCAAAAAAAAATTTTTCAAAAAAAAAATTCAAAAAAAAAATTCAAAAAAAATTTAAAAAAAAATCGAAAAAAAAAATTTTCAAAAAAAAATTCAAAAAAAAAATAAAAAAAAAAATTTCAAAAAAAAATTTCAAAAAAAATTTTAAAAAATTTTCAAAAAAAAATTTCAAAAAAAATTCAAAAAAAAAAATCGAAAAAAAAATTTTCGAAAAAATAAAAAAAAAATTCAAAAAAAAAATCGAAAAAAAAAATTTTCGAAAAAATGAAAAAAAATCTCAAAAAAAATTCAAAAAAAAAATCGAAAAAATAAAAAAAAAATTCAAAAAAAAAATCGAAAAAAAAAATTTTCGAAAAAAAGAAAAAAAATCTCAAAAAAAATAAAAAAAAAATCGAAAAAAAAATTTTTCGAAAAAATAAAAAAAATTTCAAAAAAAATTTTAAAAAAAATTTCAAAAAAAAATTGAAAAAAAATTTCAAAAAAAATTCAAAAAAAATGGAAAAAAAAAATTTTCGAAAAAATAAAAAAAAAAATTTCAAAAAAAAATTGAAAAAAAAATTTCAAAAAAAATTCAAAAAAAAATCGAAAAAAAAAAATTTTCAATAAAAATTCAAAAAAAAATCGAAAAAAAAATTTCGAAAAAATAAAAAAAAAATTTCAAAAAAAATAAAAAAAAAATCGAAAAAAAAATTTTCGAAAAAATAAAAAAAAAATTCAAAAAAAAAATCGAAAAAAAAATTTTTCGAAAAAATAAAAAAAAATTTCAAAAAAAATTTAAAAAAAAATTTCAAAAAAAATTCAAAAAAAAATCGAAAAAAAATTTTTTCGAAAAAATAAAAAAAAAAATTAAAAAAAAATAAAAAAAAAAATCGAAAAAAAAAATTTTCGAAAAAATAAAAAAAAAATTTCAAAAAAAAATTTTTCAAAAAAAAAATTGAAAAAAAAAATTCAAAAAAAATTTAAAAAAAAATCGAAAAAAAAATTTTCAAAAAAAAAATTGAAAAAAAAAATAAAAAAAAAATTTTCAAAAAAAAATTTCAAAAAAAATTCAAAAAAAAAATCGAAAAAAATTTTTTCGAAAAAATAAAAAAAAATTCAAAAAAAAAATCGAAAAAAAAATTTTCGAAAAAATAAAAAAAAAATCTCAAAAAAAATAAAAAAAAAATTTTCGAAAAAATAAAAAAAAAAATTCAAAAAAAAAATTCAAAAAAAAAAATTTTCGAAAAAATAAAAAAAAAATTCAAAAAAAAAATTTTCAAAAAAAATTCAAAAAAAAATCGAAAAAAATTTTTTCGAAAAAATGAAAAAAAATCTCAAAAAAAATAAAAAAAAAATCGAAAAAAAAATTTTTCGAAAAAATAAAAAAAATTTCAAAAAAAATTTTAAAAAAAATTTCAAAAAAAAAATGAAAAAAAAATTCAAAAAAAAATCGAAAAAAAAAATTTTCAAAAAAAAATTGAAAAAAAAAATAAAAAAAAAAATTTCAAAAAAAAATTTCAAAAAAAATTCAAAAAAAAATCGAAAAAAAAATTTTCGAAAAAATAATAAAAAAAATTCAAAAAAAATTCAAAAAAAAATCAAAAAAAAATTTTTCAAAAAAAAAATTGAAAAAAAAATTCAAAAAAAATTTAAAAAAAAATCGAAAAAAAAATTTTTAAAAAAAAATTGAAAAAAAAATAAAAAAAAAAATTTCAAAAAAAATTTCAAAAAAAATTTTAAAAAATTTTCAAAAAAAAATTTCAAAAAAAATTCAAAAAAAAATCGAAAAAAAAATTTTCGAAAAAAAATTGGAAAAAAAAATAAAAAAAAAATTTCAAAAAAAATTTAAAAAAAAATTTTAAAAAATTTTCAAAAAAAAATTTCAAAAAAAATTCAAAAAAAAAATCGAAAAAAAAATTTTCGAAATTTAAAAAAAAAATTCAAAAAAAAAATCGAAAAAAAAAATTTTCGAAAAAATGAAAAAAAATCTCAAAAAAAAATCAAAAAAAAAATCGAAAAAAAATTTTTCGAAAAAATAAAAAAAAAATTCAAAAAAAAAATCGAAAAAAAATTTTTTCGAAAAAATGAAAAAAAATCTCAAAAAAAATAAAAAAAAAATCGAAAAAAAAATTTTTCGAAAAAATAAAAAAAATTTCAAAAAAAATTTTAAAAAAAATTTCAAAAAAAAATTGAAAAAAAATTTCAAAAAAAATTCAAAAAAAAATGGAAAAAAAAATTTTTCGAAAGAATAAAAAAAAAATTTTCAAAAAAAAATTGAAAAAAAAATTTCAAAAAAAATTCAAAAAAAAATCGAAAAAAAAAAATTTTCAATAAAAATTCAAAAAAAAATCGAAAAAAAAAATTTCGAAAAAATAAAAAAAAAATTTCAAAAAAAATAAAAAAAAAATCGAAAAAAAAATTTTCGAAAAAATAAAAAAAAAATTCAAAAAAAAAATCGAAAAAAAAATTTTTCGAAAAAATAAAAAAAAATTTCAAAAAAAAAAAATTTTCAAAAAAAATTCAAAAAAAAATCGAAAAAAAATTTTTCGAAAAAATGAAAAAAAATCTCAAAAAAAATAAAAAAAAAATCGAAAAAAAAATTTTTCGAAAAAATTAAAAAAATTTCAAAAAAAATTTTAAAAAAAATTTCAAAAAAAAATGAAAAAAAATTTCAAAAAAAATTCAAAAAAAAATCGAAAAAAAAATTTTTCAAAAAAAAATTGAAAAAAAAAATTTCAAAAAAAATTCAAAAAAAAATCGAAAAAAAAATTTTTCGAAAAAATAAAAAAAAAATTTCAAAAAAAAATCAAAAAAAAATTTTTCAAAAAAAAAATTCAAAAAAAAAATTCAAAAAAAATTTTAAAAAAAATCGAAAAAAAAAATTTTCAAAAAAAAATTGAAAAAAAAAATAAAAAAAAAAATTTCAAAAAAAAATTTCAAAAAAAATTTTAAAAAATTTTCAAAAAAAAATTTCAAAAAAAATTCAAAAAAAAAATCGAAAAAAAAATTTTCGAAAAAATAAAAAAAAAATTCAAAAAAAAAATCGAAAAAAAAAATTTTCGAAAAAATGAAAAAAAATCTCAAAAAAAATTCAAAAAAAAAATCGAAAAAAAAATTTTCGAAAAAATAAAAAAAAAATTCAAAAAAAAAATCGAAAAAAAAAATTTTCGAAAAAAAGAAAAAAAATCTCAAAAAAAATAAAAAAAAAATCGAAAAAAAAATTTTTCGAAAAAATAAAAAAAATTTCAAAAAAAATTTTAAAAAAAATTTCAAAAAAAAATTGAAAAAAAATTTCAAAAAAAATTCAAAAAAAATGGAAAAAAAAATTTTCGAAAAAATAAAAAAAAAATTTTCAAAAAAAAATTGAAAAAAAAATTTCAAAAAAAATTCAAAAAAAAATCGAAAAAAAAAAATTTTCAATAAAAATTCAAAAAAAAATCGAAAAAAAAAATTTCGAAAAAATAAAAAAAAAATTTCAAAAAAAATAAAAAAAAAATCGAAAAAAAAATTTTCGAAAAAATAAAAAAAAAATTCAAAAAAAAAATCGAAAAAAAAATTTTTCGAAAAAATAAAAAAAAATTTCAAAAAAAATTTTAAAAAAAATTTCAAAAAAAATTCAAAAAAAAATCGAAAAAAAATTTTTTCGAAAAAATAAAAAAAAAATTAAAAAAAAATAAAAAAAAAAATCGAAAAAAAAAATTTTCGAAAAAATAAAAAAAAAATTTCAAAAAAAAATTTTTCAAAAAAAAAATTGAAAAAAAAAATTCAAAAAAAATTTAAAAAAAAATCGAAAAAAAAATTTTCAAAAAAAAAATTGAAAAAAAAAATAAAAAAAAAATTTTCAAAAAAAAATTTCAAAAAAAATTCAAAAAAAAAATCGAAAAAATTTTTTTCGAAAAAATAAAAAAAAATTCAAAAAAAAAATCGAAAAAAAAATTTTCGAAAAAATAAAAAAAAAATCTCAAAAAAAATAAAAAAAAAATTTTCGAAAAAATAAAAAAAAAAATTCAAAAAAAAAATTCAAAAAAAAAATTCTGAAAAAATTCAAAAAAAAAATCGAAAAAAAAACTTTTCGAAAAAATAAAAAAAAAATTTCAAAAAAAATTTAAAAAAAATTTTCAAAAAAAAATTGAAAAAAAATTTCAAAAAAAATTCAAAAAAAAATCGAAAAAAAAAATTTTCGAAAAAATAAAAAAAAAAATTTCAAAAAAAAAATTCAAAAAAAAATTCTAAAAAAATTCAAAAAAAAAATCGAAAAAAAAAATTTTCGAAAAAATAAAAAAAAAATTTCAAAAAAAATTTAAAAAAAATTTTCAAAAAAAAATTGAAAAAAAATTTCAAAAAAAATTCAAAAAAAAATTTCAAAAAAAATTCAAAAAAAAAATTTTCGAAAAAATAAAAAAAAAATTCAAAAAAAAATCGAAAAAATAAAAAAAAATCTCAAAAAAAATAAAAAAAAAATCGAAAAAAAATTTTTTCGAAGAAATAGAAAAAAAAATTCAAAAAAAAAATCAAAAAAAAAAATTTTCAAAAAAAAAATTTCAAAAAAAATTCAAAAAAAAATCGAAAAAAAAAAATTTTCAATGAAAATTCAAAAAAAAATCGAAAAAAAAAATTTCGAAAAAATAAAAAAAAAATTTCAAAAAAAATAAAAAAAAAATCGAAAAAAAAATTTTTCAAAAAAAAAATAAAAAAAAAATTTTCAAAAAAAAATTGAAAAAAAATTTCAAAAAAAATTCAAAAAAAATCGAAAAAAAAAATTTTCGAAAAAATAAAAAAAAAATTTCAAAAAAAAATCAAAAAAAAAATTTCAAAAAAAAAATTCAAAAAAAAAATTGAAAAATAATTCAAAAAAAAAATCGAAAAAAAAATTTTTCGAAAAAATAAAAAAAAAATCAAAAAAAAAATTTCAAAAAAAAAATTGAAAAAAAAATCCAAAAGAAATTAAAAAAAAAATCGAAAAAAAAAATTTTCGAAAAAATAAAAAAAAAATTCAAAAAAAATAAAAAAAAAATTTTCAAAAAAAAATTTCAAAAAAAATTCAAAAAAAAAATCGAAAAAAAATTTTTCGGAAAAATAAAAAAAAAATTCAAAAAAAAAAATTTTCAAAAAAAATTCAAAAAAAAATCGAAAAAAAAATTTTCGAAAAAATGAAAAAAAATCTCAAAAAAAATAAAAAAAAAATCGAAAAAAAAATTTTTCGAAAAAATAAAAAAAATTTCAAAAAAAATTTTAAAAAAAATTTCAAAAAAAAATTGAAAAAAAATTTCAAAAAAAATTCAAAAAAAAATGGAAAAAAAATTTTTCGAAAAAATAAAAAAAAAATTTTCAAAAAAAAATTGAAAAAAAAATTTCAAAAAAAATTCAAAAAAAATCGAAAAAAAAATTTTCGAAAAAATAAAAAAAAAATCTCAAAAAAAATCGAAAAAAAAATCGAAAAAAAAATTTTCGAAAAAATAAAAAAAAAATTCAAAAAAAAAATCGAAAAAATAAAAAAAAATCTCAAAAAAAATTAAAAAAAAATCGAAAAAATAGAAAAAAAAATTCAAAAAAAAAATCAAAAAAAAAATTTTCAAAAAAAAAATTTCTAAAAAAATTCAAAAAAAAAATTTCAAAAAAAATTCAAAAAAAAATTTTCAAAAAAAAAATCAAAAAAAAATTTTCAAAAAAAAAATTGAAAAAAAAAATCGAAAAAAAAAAATTTTCAATAAAAATTCAAAAAAAAATCGAAAAAAATTTTTTTCGAAAAAATAGAAAAAAAATTCAAAAAAAAAAATTTTCAAAAAAAATTCAATAAAAAATCGAAAAAAAATTTTTCGAAAAAATAAAAAAAAAATTCAAAAAAAAAATCGAAAAAAAAATTTTTCGAAAAAATGAAAAAAAATCTCAAAAAAAATAAAAAAAAAATCGAAAAAAAAATTTTTCGAAAAAATAAAAAAAAATTTCAAAAAAAATTTTAAAAAAAATTTCAAAAAAAAATTGAAAAAAAATTTCAAAAAAAATTCAAAAAAAAATCGAAAAAAAAAATTTTCGAAAAAATAAAAAAAAAATTTTCAAAAAAAAATTTCGAAAAAAATTCAAAAAAAAAATCGAAAAAAAAATTTTTCGAAAAAATAAAAAAAAAAATTTCAAAAAATATAAAAAAAAATTTCAAAAAAAAATTTCAAAAAAAATTCAAAAAAAAATCGAAAAAAAAAATTTTCGAAAAAATAAAAAAAAAATTCAAAAAAAAAATCGAAAAAAATTTTTTCGAAAAAATAAAAAAAAAATTCAAAAAAAAAATCGAAAAAAAAAATTTTCGAAAAAATAAAAAAAAAATCTCAAAAAAAATAAAAAAAAAAATTTCGAAAAAATAAAAAAAAAATTTCAAAAAAAAATTCAAAAAAAAAATTCTAAAAAAATTCAAAAAAAAAATCGAAAAAAAAATTTTTCGAAAAAATAAAAAAAAAATTTCAAAAAAAATTTTAAAAAAAATTTCAAAAAAAAATTGAAAAAAAATTTCAAAAAAAATTCAAAAAAAAAAATTTCAAAAAAAAAAAAAAAAAAATTTCAAAAAAAAATCAAAAAAAAATTTTCAAAAAAAAAATTGAAAAAAAAATTTCAAAAAAAATTCAAAAAAAAATCGAAAAAAAAAAATTTTCAATAAAAATTCAAAAAAAATCGAAAAAAAAAATTTCGAAAAAATAAAAAAAAAATTTCAAAAAAAATAAAAAAAAAATCGAAAAAAAAATTTTTCAAAAAAAAATAAAAAAAAAATTTTCAAAAAAAAATTGAAAAAAAATTTCAAAAAAAATTCAAAAAAAATCGAAAAAAAAAATTTTCGAAAAAATAAAAAAAAAAATTTCAAAAAAAAATCAAAAAAAAATTTTCAAAAAAAAAATTCAAAAAAAAAATTGAAAAATAATTCAAAAAAAAATCGAAAAAAAAATTTTTCGAAAAAATAAAAAAAAAATCAAAAAAAAAAATTTCAAAAAAAAAAATTGAAAAAAAAAATCCAAAAGAAATTCAAAAAAAAATCGAAAAAAAAATTTTCGAAAAAATAAAAAAAAAATTCAAAAAAAATTTTAAAAAAATTTTCAAAAAAAAATTTCAAAAAAAATTCAAAAAAAAAATCGAAAAAAAATTTTTCGAAAAAATAAAAAAAAAATTCAAAAAAAAAAATTTTCAAAAAAAATTCAAAAAAAAATCGAAAAAAAAATTTTTCGAAAAAATAAAAAAAAAATTCAAAAAAAATGAAAAAAAAAATTTCAAAAAAAAATTTCAAAAAAAATTCAAAAAAAAAATCGAAAAAAAAATTTTCGAAAAAATAAAAAAAAAATTCAAAAAAAAAAATTTTCAAAAAAAATTCAAAAAAAAATCGAAAAAATTTTTTTCGAAAAAATGAAAAAAAATCTCAAAAAAAATAAAAAAAAATCGAAAAAAAAATTTTTCGAAAAAATAAAAAAAATTTCAAAAAAAATTTTAAAAAAAATTTCAAAAAAAAATTGGAAAAAAATTTTAAAAAAAATTCAAAAAAAAATCGAAAAAAAAAATTTTCGAAAAAATAAAAAAAAAATTTTCAAAAAAAAATAAAAAAAAAATTTCAAAAAAAATAAAAAAAAAATCGAAAAAAAAATTTTCGAAAAAATAAAAAAAAAATTCAAAAAAAAATCGAAAAAATGAAAAAAAATCTCAAAAAAAATAAAAAAAAAATCGAAAAAAAAATTTTTCGAAAAAATAAAAAAAAATTTCAAAAAAAATTAAAAAAAAAATTTCAAAAAAAATTCAAAAAAAAATCGAAAAAAAAATTTTTCGAAAAAATAAAAAAAAAATTAAAAAAAAAATAAAAAAAAATCGAAAAAAAAAATTTTCGAAAAAATAAAAAAAAAAATTTCAAAAAAAAATCAAAAAAAAATTTTTCAAAAAAAAAATTGAAAAAAAAATTTCAAAAAAAATTCAAAAAAAAAATCGAAAAAAATTTTTTCGAAAAAATAAAAAAAAATTCAAAAAAAAAATCGAAAAAAAAATTTTTCGAAAAAATAAAAAAAAAATCTCAAAAAAAATAAAAAAAAAATTTTCGAAAAAATAAAAAAAAATTTCAAAAAAAAAATTCAAAAAAAAATTTCAAAAAAAATTCAAAAAAAAAATCGAAAAAAAAATTTTCGAAAAAATAAAAAAAAAATTCAAAAAAAATCGAAAAAATAAAAAAAAATCTCAAAAAAAATAAAAAAAAAATCGAAAAAAAATTTTTTCGAAAAAATAGAAAAAAAAAATTCAAAAAAAAAATCAAAAAAAAAAATTTTCAAAAAAAAAATTTCAAAAAAAATTCAAAAAAAAATCGAAAAAAAAAAATTTTCAATGAAAATTCAAAAAAAAATCGAAAAAAAAAATTTCGAAAAAATAAAAAAAAAATTTCAAAAAAAATAAAAAAAAATCGAAAAAAAAATTTTTCAAAAAAAAAATAAAAAAAAAATTTTCAAAAAAAAATTGAAGAAAAATTTCAAAAAAAATCGAAAAAAAAAATTTTCGAAAAAATAAAAAAAAAATTCAAAAAAAATAAAAAAAAAATTTTCAAAAAAAAATTTCAAAAAAAATTCAAAAAAAAAATCGAAAAAAAATTTTTCGAAAAAATAAAAAAAAAATTCAAAAAAAAAAATTTTCAAAAAAAATTCAAAAAAAAATCGAAAAAAATTTTTTCGAAAAAATGAAAAAAAATCTCAAAAAAAATTTAAAAAAAATCGAAAAAAAAATTTATCGAAAAAATAAAAAAAATTTTAAAAAAAATTTAAAAAAAAATTTCAAAAAAAAATTGAAAAAAAATTTCAAAAAAAAAAATTTCAAAAAAAAAAAAAAAAAAATTTCAAAAAAAAAATCAAAAAAAAATTTTGAAAAAAAAAAATTGAAAAAAAAATTTCAAAAAAAATTCAAAAAAAAATCGAAAAAAAAAAATTTTCAATGAAAATTTAAAAAAAAATCGAAAAAAAAAATTTCGAAAAAATAAAAAAAAAATTTCAAAAAAAATAAAAAAAAAATCGAAAAAAAAATTTTTCAAAAAAAAAATAAAAAAAAAATTTTCAAAAAAAAATTGAAAAAAAATTTCAAAAAAAATTCAAAAAAAATCGAAAAAAAAAATTTTCGAAAAAATAAAAAAAAAATTTCAAAAAAAAATCAAAAAAAAAATTTTCAAAAAAAAAATTCAAAAAAAAAATTGAAAAATAATTCAAAAAAAAAATCGAAAAAAAAAATTTTCGAAAAAATAAAAAAAAATCAAAAAAAAAAATTTCAAAAAAAAAATTGAGAAAAAAATCCAAAAGAAATTAAAAAAAAAATCGAAAAAAAAATTTTTCGAAAAAATAAAAAAAAAATTCAAAAAAAATAAAAAAAAAATTTTCAAAAAAAAATTTCAAAAAAAATTCAAAAAAAAAAATCGAAAAAAAAATTTTCGAAAAAATGAAAAAAAATCTCAAAAAAAATAAAAAAAAAATCGAAAAAAAATTTTTTCGAAAAAATAAAAAAAATTTCAAAAAAAATTTTTAAAAAAATTTCAAAAAAAAATTGAAAAAAAATTTCAAAAAAAATTCAAAAAAAAATGGAAAAAAAAATTTTCGAAAAAATAAAAAAAAAAATTTCAAAAAAAAATTGAAAAAAAAATTTCAAAAAAAATTCAAAAAAAAATCGAAAAAAAAAATTTTCAATAAAAATTCAAAAAAAAATCGAAAAAAAATTTTTTGGAAAAAATAAAAAAAAAATTAAAAAAAAAATAAAAAAAAAATCGAAAAAAAAAATTTTCGAAAAAATAAAAGAAAAAATTTCAAAAAAAAATCAAAAAAAAATTTTTCAAAAAAAAAATTGAAAAAAAAATTCAAAAAAAATTAAAAAAAAAATCGAAAAAAAAATTTTCAAAAAAAAAATTGAAAAAAAAAATAAAAAAAAAATTTTCAAAAAAAAATTCCAAAAAAAATTCAAAAAAAAAATCGAAAAAAATTTTTTCGAAAATATAAAAAAAAATTAAAAAAAAAAATCGAAAAAAAAAAATTTTCGAAAAAATAAAAAAAAAATCTCAAAAAAAATCGAAAAAAAAATTTTCGAAAAAATAAAAAAAAAATTCAAAAAAAAAAATTTTCAAAAAAAATTCAAAAAAAAATCGAAAAATTTTTTTTCGAAAAAATGAAAAAAAATCTCAAAAAAAATAAAAAAAAAATCGAAAAAAAAATTTTTCGAAAAAATAAAAAAAATTTCAAAAAAAATTTTAAAAAAAATTTCAAAAAAAAATTGGAAAAAAATTTCAAAAAAAATTAAAAAAAAAATCGAAAAAAAAAATTTTCGAAAAAATAAAAAAAAAATTTTCAAAAAAAAAAAAAAAAAAAATTTCAAAAAAAATATAAAAAAAAATCGAAAAAAAAATTTTCGAAAAAATAAAAAAAAAATTCAAAAAAAAATCGAAAAAATGAAAAAAAATCTCAAAAAAAATAAAAAAAAATCGAAAAAAAATTTTTTCGAAAAAATAAAAAAAAAATTTAAAAAAAATAAAAAAAAAATCGAAAAAAAAATTTTTCGAAAAAATAAAAAAAAAATTCAAAAAAAATAAAAAAAAAATTTTCAAAAAAAAATTTCAAAAAAAATTCAAAAAAAAAAATCGAAAAAAAAATTTTCGAAAAAATGAAAAAAAATCTCAAAAAAAATAAAAAAAAAATCGAAAAAAAATTTTTTCGAAAAAATAAAAAAAATTTCAAAAAAAATTTTTAAAAAAATTTCAAAAAAAAATTGAAAAAAAATTTCAAAAAAAATTCAAAAAAAAATGGAAAAAAAAATTTTCGAAAAAATAAAAAAAAAAATTTCAAAAAAAAATTGAAAAAAAAATTTCAAAAAAAATTCAAAAAAAAATCGAAAAAAAAAATTTTCAATAAAAATTCAAAAAAAAATCGAAAAAAAATTTTTTGGAAAAAATAAAAAAAAAATTAAAAAAAAAATAAAAAAAAATCGAAAAAAAAAATTTTCGAAAAAATAAAAGAAAAAATTTCAAAAAAAAATCAAAAAAAAATTTTTCAAAAAAAAAATTGAAAAAAAAAATTCAAAAAAAATTAAAAAAAAAATCGAAAAAAAAATTTTCAAAAAAAAAATTGAAAAAAAAAATAAAAAAAAAATTTTCAAAAAAAAATTCCAAAAAAAATTCAAAAAAAAAATCGAAAAAAATTTTTTCGAAAATATAAAAAAAAATTTAAAAAAAAAATCGAAAAAAAAAAATTTTCGAAAAAATAAAAAAAAAATCTCAAAAAAAATCGAAAAAAAAATTTTCGAAAAAATAAAAAAAAAATTCAAAAAAAAAAATTTTCAAAAAAAATTCAAAAAAAAATCGAAAAATTTTTTTTCGAAAAAATGAAAAAAAATCTCAAAAAAAATAAAAAAAAAATCGAAAAAAAAATTTTTCGAAAAAATAAAAAAAATTTCAAAAAAAATTTTAAAAAAAATTTCAAAAAAAAATTGGAAAAAAATTTCAAAAAAAATTAAAAAAAAAATCGAAAAAAAAAATTTTCGAAAAAATAAAAAAAAAATTTTCAAAAAAAAATAAAAAAAAAATTTCAAAAAAAATATAAAAAAAAATCGAAAAAAAAATTTTCGAAAAAATAAAAAAAAAATTCAAAAAAAAATCGAAAAAATGAAAAAAAATCTCAAAAAAAATAAAAAAAAATCGAAAAAAAATTTTTTCGAAAAAATAAAAAAAAAATTTAAAAAAAATAAAAAAAAAATCGAAAAAAAAAATTTTCGAAAAAATAAAAAAAAAAATTTCAAAAAAAAATCAAAAAAAAATTTTTCAAAAAAAAAATTGAAAAAAAAAATTCAAAAAAAATTAAAAAAAAAATCGAAAAAAAAAATTTTCAAAAAAAAAATTGAAAAAAAAAATAAAAAAAAAAATTTTCAAAAAAAAATTTCAAAAAAAATTCAAAAAAAAAATCGAAAAAATTTTTTTCGAAAAAATAAAAAAAAAATTCAAAAAAAAAATCGAAAAAAAAATTTTTCGAAAAAATAAAAAAAAAATCTCAAAAAAAATAAAAAAAAAATTTTCGAAAAAATAAAAAAAAATTTCAAAAAAAAAATTCAAAAAAAAATTTCAAAAAAAATTCAAAAAAAAAATCGAAAAAAAAATTTTCGAAAAAATAAAAAAAAAATTCAAAAAAAAATCGAAAAAATAAAAAAAAATCTCAAAAAAAATAAAAAAAAAATCGAAAAAAATTTTTTTCGAAAAAATAGAAAAAAAAATTCAAAAAAAAAATCAAAAAAAAAAAATTTTCAAAAAAAAAATTTCAAAAAAAATTCAAAAAAAAATCGAAAAAAAAAAATTTTCAATGAAAATTCAAAAAAAAATCGATAAAAAAAATTTCGAAAAAATAAAAAAAAAATTTCAAAAAAAATAAAAAAAAAATCGAAAAAAAAATTTTTCAAAAAAAAAATAAAAAAAAAATTTTCAAAAAAAAATTGAAAAAAAATTTCAAAAAAAATTCAAAAAAAATCGAAAAAAAAAATTTTCGAAAAAATAAAAAAAAAATTTCAAAAAAAAATCAAAAAAAAAATTTTCAAAAAAAAATTCAAAAAAAAAATTGAAAAATAATTCAAAAAAAAATCGAAAAAAAAAATTTTCGAAAAAATAAAAAAAAAATCAAAAAAAAAAATTTCAAAATTGAAAAAAAAAATCCAAAAGAAATTCAAAAAAAAATCGAAAAAAAAAATTTTCGAAAAAATAAAAAAAAAATTCAAAAAAAATAAAAAAAAAATTTTCAAAAAAAAATTTCAAAAAAAATTCAAAAAAAAAATCGAAAAAAATTTTTTCGAAAAAATAAAAAAAAAATTCAAAAAAAAAAATTTTCAAAAAAAATTCAAAAAAAAATCGAAAAAATTTTTTTCGAAAAAATGAAAAAAAATCTCAAAAAAAATTTTAAAAAAATCGAAAAAAAAATTTTTCGAAAAAATAAAAAAAATTTTAAAAAAAATTTAAAAAAAAATTTCAAAAAAAAATTGAAAAAAAATTTCAAAAAAAAAATTTCAAAAAAAAAAAAAAAAAAATTTCAAAAAAAAAATCAAAAAAAAATTTTCAAAAAAAAAATTGAAAAAAAAATTTCAAAAAAAATTCAAAAAAAAATCGAAAAAAAAAAAATTTCAATGAAAATTAAAAAAAAAATCGAAAAAAAAAATTTCGAAAAAATAAAAAAAAAATTCAAAAAAAATAAAAAAAAAATTTTCAAAAAAAAATTTCAAAAAAAATTCAAAAAAAAAATCGAAAAAAATTTTCGAAAAAATAAAAAAAAATTTCAAGAAAAATTAAAAAAAAAATTTCAAAAAAAATTAAAAAAAAAATCGAAAAAAAATTTTTTCGATAAAATAAAAAAAAAATTTAAAAAAAATAAAAAAAAAATCGAAAAAAAAAATTTTCGAAAAAATAAAAAAAAAAATTTCAAAAAAAAATCAAAAAAAAATTTTTCAAAAAAAAAATTGAAAAAAAAAATTCAAAAAAAATTAAAAAAAAAATCGAAAAAAAAAATTTTCAAAAAAAAAATTGAAAAAAAAAATAAAAAAAAAAATTTTCAAAAAAAAATTTCAAAAAAAATTCAAAAAAAAAATCGAAAAAAATTTTTTCGAAAAAATAAAAAAAAAATTCAAAAAAAAAATCGAAAAAAAAATTTTTCGAAAAAATAAAAAAAAAATCTCAAAAAAAATAAAAAAAAAATTTTCGAAAAAATAAAAAAAAATTTCAAAAAAAAAATTCAAAAAAAAATTTCAAAAAAAATTCAAAAAAAAAATCGAAAAAAAAATTTTCGAAAAAATAAAAAAAAAATTCAAAAAAAAATCGAAAAAATAAAAAAAAATCTCAAAAAAAATAAAAAAAAAATCGAAAAAAAATTTTTTCGAAAAAATAGAAAAAAAAATTCAAAAAAAAAATCAAAAAAAAAAAATTTTCAAAAAAAAAATTTCAAAAAAAATTCAAAAAAAAATCGAAAAAAAAAAATTTTCAATGAAAATTCAAAAAAAAATCGAAAAAAAAAATTTCGAAAAAATAAAAAAAAAATTTCAAAAAAAATAAAAAAAAAATCGAAAAAAAAATTTTTCAAAAAAAAAATAAAAAAAAAATTTTCAAAAAAAAATTGAAAAAAAATTTCAAAAAAAATTCAAAAAAAATCGAAAAAAAAAATTTTCGAAAAAATAAAAAAAAAATTTCAAAAAAAAATTAAAAAAAAATTTTCAAAAAAAAATTCAAAAAAAAAATTGAAAAATAATTCAAAAAAAAATCGAAAAAAAAAATTTTCGAAAAAATAAAAAAAAAATCAAAAAAAAAAATTTCAAAATTGAAAAAAAAAATCCAAAAGAAATTCAAAAAAAAATCGAAAAAAAAAATTTTCGAAAAAATAAAAAAAAAATTCAAAAAAAATAAAAAAAAAATTTTCAAAAAAAAATTTCAAAAAAAATTCAAAAAAAAAAATCGAAAAAAATTTTTTCGAAAAAATAAAAAAAAAATTCAAAAAAAAAATTTTTCAAAAAAAATTCAAAAAAAAATCGAAAAAATTTTTTTCGAAAAAATGAAAAAAAATCTCAAAAAAAATTTTAAAAAAATCGAAAAAAAAATTTTTCGAAAAAATAAAAAAAATTTAAAAAAAAATTTAAAAAAAAATTTCAAAAAAAAATTGAAAAAAAATTTCAAAAAAAAAAATTTCAAAAAAAAAAAAAAAAAAATTTCAAAAAAAAAATCAAAAAAAAATTTTCAAAAAAAAAATTGAAAAAAAAATTTCAAAAAAAATTCAAAAAAAAATCGAAAAAAAAAAAATTTCAATGAAAATTAAAAAAAAAATCGAAAAAAAAAATTTCGAAAAAATAAAAAAAAAATTCAAAAAAAATAAAAAAAAAATTTTCAAAAAAAAATTTCAAAAAAAATTCAAAAAAAAAATCGAAAAAATTTTTTTCGAAAAAATAAAAAAAAAATTCAAAAAAAAAAATTTTCAAAAAAAATTCAAAAAAAAATCGAAAAAAATTTTTTCGAAAAAATGAAAAAAAATCTCAAAAAAATTTTTAAAAAAATCGAAAAAAAATTTTTCGAAAAAATAAAAAAAATTTAAAAAAAAATTAAAAAAAAATTTCAAAAAAAAATTGAAAAAAAATTTCAAAAAAAAAAATTTCAAAAAAAAAAAAAAAAAAATTTCAAAAAAAAAATCAAAAAAAATTTTTCAAAAAAAAAATTGAAAAAAAAATTTCAAAAAAAATTCAAAAAAAAAATGGAAAAAAATTTTTTTCGAAAAAATGAAAAAAAATCTCAAAAAAAATAAAAAAAAAATCGAAAAAAATTTTTTCGAAAAAATAAAAAAAAAATTCAAAAAAAAAAATTTTCAAAAAAAATTCAAAAAAAAATCGAAAAAATTTTTTTCGAAAAAATGAAAAAAAATCTCAAAAAAAATTTTAAAAAAATCGAAAAAAAAATTTTTCGAAAAAATAAAAAAAATTTAAAAAAAAATTTAAAAAAAAATTTCAAAAAAAAATTGAAAAAAAATTTCAAAAAAAAAATTTCAAAAAAAAAAAAAAAAAATTTCAAAAAAAAAATCAAAAAAAAATTTTCAAAAAAAAAATTGAAAAAAAAATTTCAAAAAAAATTCAAAAAAAAATCGAAAAAAAAAAAATTTCAATGAAAATTAAAAAAAAAATCGAAAAAAAAAATTTCGAAAAAATAAAAAAAAAATTCAAAAAAAATAAAAAAAAAATTTTCAAAAAAAAATTTCAAAAAAAATTCAAAAAAAAAATCGAAAAAAATTTTCGAAAAAATAAAAAAAAATTTCAAGAAAAATTAAAAAAAAAATTTCAAAAAAAATTAAAAAAAAAATCGAAAAAAAATTTTTTCGAAAAAATAAAAAAAAAATTTAAAAAAAATAAAAAAAAAATCGAAAAAAAAAATTTTCGAAAAAATAAAAAAAAAAATTTCAAAAAAAAATCAAAAAAAAATTTTTCAAAAAAAAAATTGAAAAAAAAAATTCAAAAAAAATTAAAAAAAAAATCGAAAAAAAAAATTTTCAAAAAAAAAATTGAAAAAAAAAATAAAAAAAAAAATTTTCAAAAAAAAATTTCAAAAAAAATTCAAAAAAAAAATCGAAAAAAATTTTTTCGAAAAAATAAAAAAAAAATTCAAAAAAAAAATCGAAAAAAAAATTTTTCGAAAAAATAAAAAAAAAATCTCAAAAAAAATAAAAAAAAAATTTTCGAAAAAATAAAAAAAAATTTCAAAAAAAAAATTCAAAAAAAAATTTCAAAAAAAATTCAAAAAAAAAATCGAAAAAAAAATTTTCGAAAAAATAAAAAAAAAATTCAAAAAAAAATCGAAAAAATAAAAAAAAATCTCAAAAAAAATAAAAAAAAAATCGAAAAAAAATTTTTTCGAAAAAATAGAAAAAAAAATTCAAAAAAAAAATCAAAAAAAAAAAATTTTCAAAAAAAAAATTTCAAAAAAAATTCAAAAAAAAATCGAAAAAAAAAAATTTTCAATGAAAATTCAAAAAAAAATCGAAAAAAAAAATTTCGAAAAAATAAAAAAAAAATTTCAAAAAAAATAAAAAAAAAATCGAAAAAAAAATTTTTCAAAAAAAAATAAAAAAAAAATTTTCAAAAAAAAATTGAAAAAAAATTTCAAAAAAAATTCAAAAAAAATCGAAAAAAAAAATTTTCGAAAAAATAAAAAAAAAATTTCAAAAAAAAATCAAAAAAAAATTTTCAAAAAAAAATTCAAAAAAAAAATTGAAAAATAATTCAAAAAAAAATCGAAAAAAAAAATTTTCGAAAAAATAAAAAAAAAATCAAAAAAAAAAATTTCAAAATTGAAAAAAAAAATCCAAAAGAAATTCAAAAAAAAATCGAAAAAAAAAATTTTCGAAAAAATAAAAAAAAAATTCAAAAAAAATAAAAAAAAAAAATTCAAAAAAAAATTTCAAAAAAAATTCAAAAAAAAAAATCGAAAAAAATTTTTTCGAAAAAATAAAAAAAAAATAAAAAAAAAAAAATTTTCAAAAAAAATTCAAAAAAAAATCGAAAAAATTTTTTTCGAAAAAATGAAAAAAAATCTCAAAAAAAATTTTAAAAAAATCGAAAAAAAAATTTTTCGAAAAAATAAAAAAAATTTAAAAAAAAATTTAAAAAAAAATTTCAAAAAAAAATTGAAAAAAAATTTCAAAAAAAAAAATTTCAAAAAAAAAAAAAAAAAAATTTCAAAAAAAAAATCAAAAAAAAATTTTCAAAAAAAAAATTGAAAAAAAAATTTCAAAAAAAATTCAAAAAAAAATCGAAAAAAAAAAAATTTCAATGAAAATTAAAAAAAAAATCGAAAAAAAAAATTTCGAAAAAATAAAAAAAAAATTCAAAAAAAATAAAAAAAAAATTTTCAAAAAAAAATTTCAAAAAAAATTCAAAAAAAAAATCGAAAAAAATTTTTTCGAAAAAATAAAAAAAAAATTCAAAAAAAAAAATTTTCAAAAAAAATTCAAAAAAAAATCGAAAAAAATTTTTTCGAAAAAATGAAAAAAAATCTCAAAAAAATTTTTAAAAAAATCGAAAAAAAATTTTTAGAAAAAATAAAAAAAATTTAAAAAAAAATTAAAAAAAAATTTCAAAAAAAAATTGAAAAAAAATTTCAAAAAAAAAAATTTCAAAAAAAAAAAAAAAAAAATTTAAAAAAAAAAATCAAAAAAAAATTTTCAAAAAAAAAATTGAAAAAAAAATTTCAAAAAAAATTCAAAAAAAAAATGGAAAAAAAATTTTTTCGAAAAAATGAAAAAAAATCTCAAAAAAAATAAAAAAAAAATCGAAAAAAAAATTTTTCGAAAAAATAGAAAAAAAATTTCAAAAAAAAATCAAAAAAAAAATTTTCAAAAAAAATTCAAAAAAAAAATCGAAAAAAAAATTTTTCGAAAAAATGAAAAAAAATCTCAAAAAAAAAAAATCGAAAAAAAATTTTTTCGAAAAAATAGAAAAAAAATTTCAAAAAAAAATCAAAAAAAAAATTTTCAAAAAAAATTCAAAAAAAAAATCGAAAAAAAAATTTTCGAAAAAATAAAAAAAAAAATCAAAAAAAATTCAAAAAAAAAATCGAAAAAAAAAAATTTCGAAAAAATAAAAAAAAAAATTTCAAAAAAAATTAAAAAAAAAATTTCAAAAAAAAAAAAAATCGAAAAAAAAAATTTTCAAAAAAAAAATCAAAAAAAAATTTTCAAAAAAAAAATTCAAAAAAAAAATTGAAAAATAATTCAAAAAAAAAATCGAAAAAAAAAATTTTCGAAAAAATAAAAAAAAAATCAAAAAAAAAAATTTCAAAAAAAAAATTGAGAAAAAAATCCAAAAGAAATTAAAAAAAAAATCGAAAAAAAAAAATTTCGAAAAAATAAAAAAAAAATTCAAAAAAAATAAAAAAAAAATTTTCAAAAAAATATTTCAAAAAAAATTCAAAAAAAAAAATCGAAAAAAAAATTTTCGAAAAAATAAAAAAAAAATTCAAAAAAAAAAATTTCAAAAAAAATTCAAAAAAAAATCGAAAAAAAATTTTTCGAAAAAATGAAAAAAAATCTCAAAAAAAATAAAAAAAAAATCGAAAAAAAATTTTTTCGAAAAAATAAAAAAAATTTCAAAAAAAATTTTTAAAAAAATTTCAAAAAAAAATTGAAAAAAAATTTCAAAAAAAATTCAAAAAAAAATGGAAAAAAAAATTTTCGAAAAAATAAAAAAAAAATTTTCAAAAAAAAATTGAAAAAAAAATTTCAAAAAAAATTCAAAAAAAAATCGAAAAAAAAAATTTTCAATAAAAATTAAAAAAAAAATCGAAAAAAAATTTTTTGGAAAAAATAAAAGAAAAAATTTCAAAAAAAAATCAAAAAAAAATTTTTCAAAAAAAAATTGAAAAAAAAATTCAAAAAAAATTTAAAAAAAAATCGAAAAAAAAATTCAAAAAAAAATCGAAAAAAAAATTTTTCGAAAAAATAAAAAAAAAATTCAAAAAAAATAAAAAAAAAATTTCAAAAAAAAATTGAAAAAAAAATTCAAAAAAAATTCAAAAAAAAAAATTTTCAAAAAAAATTCAAAAAAAAATCGAAAAAATTTTTTTCGAAAAAATGAAAAAAAATCTCAAAAAAAATTAAAAAAAATCGAAAAAAAAATTTTTCGAAAAAATAAAAAAAATTTCAAAAAAAATAAAAAAAAAAATTTCAAAAAAAAATTGAAAAAAAAATTCAAAAAAAATTCAAAAAAAAATTTTCAAAAAAAATTCAAAAAAAAATCGAAAAAATTTTTTTCGAAAAAATGAAAAAAAATCTCAAAAAAAATTAAAAAAAATCGAAAAAAAAATTTTTCGAAAAAATAAAAAAAATTTCAAAAAAAATTTTAAAAAAAATTTCAAAAAAAAATTGGAAAAAAATTTAAAAAAAAATTCAAAAAAAAATCGAAAAAAAAAATTTTCGAAAAAATAAAAAAAAAATTTTCAAAAAAAAATAAAAAAAAAATTTCAAAAAAAATAAAAAAAAAATCGAAAAAAAATTTTTCGAAAAAATAAAAAAAAAATTCAAAAAAAAATCGAAAAAATGAAAAAAAATCTCAAAAAAAATAAAAAAAAAATCGAAAAAAAAATTTTTCGAAAAAATAAAAAAAAATTTCAAAAAAAATTAAAAAAAAAATTTCAAAAAAAATTCAAAAAAAAATCGAAAAAAAAATTTTTCGAAAAAATAAAAAAAAAATTTAAAAAAAAATAAAAAAAAATCGAAAAAAAAAATTTTCGAAAAAATAAAAAAAAAATTTCAAAAAAAAATCAAAAAAAAATTTTTCAAAAAAAAAATTGAAAAAAAAAATTCAAAAAAAATTAAAAAAAAAATCGAAAAAAAAAATTTTCAAAAAAAAAATTGAAAAAAAAAATAAAAAAAAAATTTTTCAAAAAAAAATTTCAAAAAAAATTCAAAAAAAAATCGAAAAAAATTTTTTCGAAAAAATAAAAAAAAAATTCAAAAAAAAAATCGAAAAAAAATTTTTTCGAAAAAATAAAAAAAAAATCTCAAAAAAAATAAAAAAAAAATTTTCGAAAAAATAAAAAAAAATTTCAAAAAAAAAATTCAAAAAAAAATTTCAAAAAAAATTCAAAAAAAAAATCGAAAAAAAAATTTTCGAAAAAATAAAAAAAAAATTCAAAAAAAATCGAAAAAATAAAAAAAAATCTCAAAAAAAATAAAAAAAAAATCGAAAAAAAATTTTTTCGAAAAAATAGAAAAAAAAATTCAAAAAAAAAATCAAAAAAAAAAATTTTCAAAAAAAAAATTTCAAAAAAAATTCAAAAAAAAATCGAAAAAAAAAATTTTCAATGAAAATTCAAAAAAAAATCGAAAAAAAAAATTTCGAAAAAATAAAAAAAAAATTTAAAAAAAAATCGAAAAAAAAAATTTTCGAAAAAATAAAAAAAAAATTTCAAAAAAAAATCAAAAAAAAAATTTTCAAAAAAAAATTCAAAAAAAAATTGAAAAATAATTCAAAAAAAAAATCGAAAAAAAAAAATTTCGAAAAAATAAAAAAAAAATCAAAAAAAAAAATTTCAAAATTGAAAAAAAAAATCCAAAAGAAATTCAAAAAAAAATCGAAAAAAAAAATTCTCGAAAAAATAAAAAAAAAATTCAAAAAAAATAAAAAAAAAAATTTCAAAAAAAAATTTCAAAAAAAATTCAAAAAAAAAATCGAAAAAAAATTTTTCGAAAAAATAAAAAAAAAATTCAAAAAAAAAATTTTCAAAAAAAATTCAAAAAAAAATCGAAAAAATTTTTTTCGAAAAAATGAAAAAAAATCTCAAAAAAAATTTAAAAAAAATCGAAAAAAAATTTTTTCGAAAAAATAAAAAAAATTTTAAAAAAAATTTAAAAAAAAATTTCAAAAAAAAATTGAAAAAAAATTTCAAAAAAAAAAATTTCAAAAAAAAAAAAAAAAAAATTTCAAAAAAAAAATCAAAAAAAAATTTTCAAAAAAAAAATTTCAAAAAAAATTCAAAAAAAAATCGAAAAAAAAAAATTTTCAATGAAAATTTAAAAAAAAATCGAAAAAAAAAATTTCGAAAAAATAAAAAAAAAATTTCAAAAAAAATAAAAAAAAAATCGAAAAAAAAATTTTTCAAAAAAAAAATAAAAAAAAAATTTCAAAAAAAAATTGAAAAAAAATTTCAAAAAAAATTCAAAAAAAATCGAAAAAAAAAATTTTCGAAAAAATAAAAAAAAAATTTCAAAAAAAAATCAAAAAAAAAATTTTCAAAAAAAAAATTCAAAAAAAAAATTGAAAAATAATTCAAAAAAAAATCGAAAAAAAAAATTTTCGAAAAAATAAAAAAAAAATCAAAAAAAAAAATTTCAAAAAAAAAATTGAGAAAAAAATCCAAAAGAAATTAAAAAAAAAATCGAAAAAAAAATTTTCGAAAAAATAAAAAAAAAATTCAAAAAAAATAAAAAAAAAATTTTCAAAAAAAAATTTCAAAAAAAATTCAAAACAAAAAATCGAAAAAAAAATTTTCGAAAAAATGAAAAAAAATCTCAAAAAAAATAAAAAAAAAATCGAAAAAAAATTTTTTCGAAAAAATTAAAAAAATTTCAAAAAAAATTTTTAAAAAAATTTCAAAAAAAAATTGAAAAAAAATTTCAAAAAAAATTCAAAAAAAAATGGAAAAAAAAATTTTCGAAAAAATAAAAAAAAAATTTTCAAAAAAAAATTGAAAAAAAAATTTCAAAAAAAATTCAAAAAAAAATCGAAAAAAAAAATTTTCAATAAAAATTCAAAAAAAAATCGAAAAAAAATAAAAAAAAAATTAAAAAAAAAATAAAAAAAAAATCGAAAAAAAAAATTTTCGAAAAAATAAAAGAAAAAATTTCAAAAAAAAATCAAAAAAAAATTTTTCAAAAAAAAAATTGAAAAAAAAATTCAAAAAAAATTAAAAAAAAAATCGAAAAAAAAATTTTCAAAAAAAAAATTGAAAAAAAAAATAAAAAAAAAATTTTCAAAAAAAAATTCCAAAAAAAATTCAAAAAAAAAATCGAAAAAAATGTTTTCGAAAATATAAAAAAAAATTAAAAAAAAAAATCGAAAAAAAAAATTTTCGAAAAAATAAAAAAAAAATCTCAAAAAAAATCGAAAAAAAAATTTTCGAAAAAATAAAAAAAAAATTCAAAAAAAAAAATTTTCAAAAAAAATTCAAAAAAAAATCGAAAAATTTTTTTTCGAAAAAATGAAAAAAAATCTCAAAAAAAATAAAAAAAAAATCGAAAAAAAAATTTTTCGAAAAAATAAAAAAAATTTCAAAAAAAATTTTAAAAAAAATTTCAAAAAAAAATTGGAAAAAAATTTCAAAGAAAATTCAAAAAAAAATCGAAAAAAAAAATTTTCGAAAAAATAAAAAAAAAATTTTCAAAAAAAAATAAAAAAAAAATTTCAAAAAAAATATAAAAATTTTCGAAAAAATAAAAAAAAAATTCAAAAAAAAATCGAAAAAATGAAAAAAAATCTCAAAAAAAATAAAAAAAAAATCGAAAAAAAAATTTTTCGAAAAAATAAAAAAAAATTTCAAGAAAAATTAAAAAAAAAATTTCAAAAAAAATTCAAAAAAAAATCGAAAAAAAATTTTTTCGAAAAAATAAAAAAAAAATTTAAAAAAAAATAAAAAAAAAATCGAAAAAAAAAATTTTCGAAAAAATAAAAAAAAAAATTTCAAAAAAAAATCAAAAAAAAATTTTTCAAAAAAAAAATTGAAAAAAAAAATTCAAAAAAAATTAAAAAAAAAATCGAAAAAAAAAATTTTCAAAAAAAAAATTGAAAAAAAAAATAAAAAAAAAAATTTTCAAAAAAAAATTTCAAAAAAAATTCAAAAAAAAAATCGAAAAAAATTTTTTCGAAAAAATAAAAAAAAAATTCAAAAAAAAAATCGAAAAAAAAATTTTTCGAAAAAATAAAAAAAAAATCTCAAAAAAAATAAAAAAAAAATTTTCGAAAAAATAAAAAAAAATTTCAAAAAAAAATTCAAAAAAAAATTTCAAAAAAAATTCAAAAAAAAAATCGAAAAAAAAATTTTCGAAAAAATAAAAAAAAAATTCAAAAAAAAATCGAAAAAATAAAAAAAAATCTCAAAAAAAATAAAAAAAAAATCGAAAAAAAATTTTTTCGAAAAAATAGAAAAAAAAATTCAAAAAAAAAATCAAAAAAAAAAAATTTTCAAAAAAAAAATTTCAAAAAAAATTCAAAAAAAAATCGAAAAAAAAAAATTTTCAATGAAAATTCAAAAAAAAATCGAAAAAAAAAATTTCGAAAAAATAAAAAAAAAATTTCAAAAAAAATAAAAAAAAAATCGAAAAAAAAATTTTTCAAAAAAAAAATAAAAAAAAAATTTTCAAAAAAAATTGAAAAAAAATTTCAAAAAAAATTCAAAAAAAATCGAAAAAAAAATTTTTCGAAAAAATAAAAAAAAAATTTCAAAAAAAAATCAAAAAAAAAATTTTCAAAAAAAAATTCAAAAAAAAAATTGAAAAATAATTCAAAAAAAATCGAAAAAAAAAATTTTCGAAAAAATAAAAAAAAAATCAAAAAAAAAAATTTCAAAATTGAAAAAAAAAATCCAAAAGAAATTCAAAAAAAAATCGAAAAAAAAAATTTTCGAAAAAATAAAAAAAAAATTCAAAAAAAATAAAAAAAAAATTTTCAAAAAAAAATTTCAAAAAAAATTCAAAAAAAAAAATCGAAAAAAATTTTTTCGAAAAAATAAAAAAAAAATTCAAAAAAAAAAATTTTCAAAAAAAATTCAAAAAAAAATCGAAAAAATTTTTTTCGAAAAAATGAAAAAAAATCTCAAAAAAAATTTTAAAAAAATCGAAAAAAAAATTTTTCGAAAAAATAAAAAAAATTTAAAAAAAAATTTAAAAAAAAATTTCAAAAAAAAATTGAAAAAAAATTTCAAAAAAAAAAATTTCAAAAAAAAAAAAAAAAAAATTTCAAAAAAAAAATCAAAAAAAAATTTTCAAAAAAAAAATTGAAAAAAAAATTTCAAAAAAAATTCAAAAAAAAATCGAAAAAAAAAAATTTCAATGAAAATTAAAAAAAAAATCGAAAAAAAAAATTTCGAAAAAATAAAAAAAAAATTCAAAAAAAATAAAAAAAAAATTTTCAAAAAAAAATTTCAAAAAAAATTCAAAAAAAAAATCGAAAAAAATTTTTTCGAAAAAATAAAAAAAAAATTCAAAAAAAAAAATTTTCAAAAAAAATTCAAAAAAAAATCGAAAAAATTTTTTTCGAAAAAATGAAAAAAAATCTCAAAAAAATTTTTAAAAAAATCGAAAAAAAATTTTTCGAAAAAATAAAAAAAATTTAAAAAAAAATTTAAAAAAAATTTCAAAAAAAAATTGAAAAAAAATTTCAAAAAAAAAAATTTCAAAAAAAAAAAAAAAAAATTTCAAAAAAAAATCAAAAAAAAATTTTCAAAAAAAAAATTGAAAAAAAAATTTCAAAAAAAATTCAAAAAAAAAATGGAAAAAAAATTTTTTCGAAAAAATGAAAAAAAATCTCAAAAAAAATAAAAAAAAAATCGAAAAAAAATTTTTTCGAAAAAATAGAAAAAAAATTTCAAAAAAAAATCAAAAAAAAAATTTTCAAAAAAAATTCAAAAAAAAAATCGAAAAAAAAATTTTTCGAAAAAATGAAAAAAAATCTCAAAAAAAAAAAATCGAAAAAAAATTTTTTCGAAAAAATAGAAAAAAAATTTCAAAAAAAAATCAAAAAAAAAATTTTCAAAAAAAATTCAAAAAAAAAATCGAAAAAAAAATTTTCGAAAAAATAAAAAAAAAATTCAAAAAAAATTCAAAAAAAAAATCGAAAAAAAAAAATTTCGAAAAAATAAAAAAAAAAATTTCAAAAAAAATTAAAAAAAAAATTTCAAAAAAAAAAAAAAATCGAAAAAAAAAATTTTCAAAAAAAAAATCAAAAAAAAATTTTCAAAAAAAAAATTCAAAAAAAAAATTGAAAAATAATTCAAAAAAAAAATCGAAAAAAAAAATTTTCGAAAAAATAAAAAAAAAATCAAAAAAAAAAATTTCAAAAAAAAAATTGAGAAAAAAATCCAAAAGAAATTAAAAAAAAATCGAAAAAAAAAATTTTCGAAAAAATAAAAAAAAAATTCAAAAAAAATAAAAAAAAAATTTTCAAAAAAAAATTTCAAAAAAAATTCAAAAAAAAAAATCGAAAAAAAAATTTTCGAAAAAATAAAAAAAAAATTCAAAAAAAAAAATTTCAAAAAAAATTCAAAAAAAAATCGAAAAAAAATTTTTCGAAAAAATGAAAAAAAATCTCAAAAAAAATAAAAAAAAAATCGAAAAAAAATTTTTTCGAAAAAATAAAAAAAATTTCAAAAAAAATTTTTAAAAAAATTTCAAAAAAAAATTGAAAAAAAATTTCAAAAAAAATTCAAAAAAAAATGGAAAAAAAAATTTTCGAAAAAATAAAAAAAAAATTTTCAAAAAAAAATTGAAAAAAAAATTTCAAAAAAAATTCAAAAAAAAATCGAAAAAAAAAATTTTCAATAAAAATTCAAAAAAAAATCGAAAAAAAATTTTTTGGAAAAAATAAAAAAAAAATTAAAAAAAAAATAAAAAAAAAATCGAAAAAAAAAATTTTCGAAAAAATAAAAGAAAAAATTTCAAAAAAAAATCAAAAAAAAATTTTTCAAAAAAAAATTGAAAAAAAAATTCAAAAAAAATTAAAAAAAAAATCGAAAAAAAAATTCAAAAAAAAATCGAAAAAAAAATTTTTCGAAAAAATAAAAAAAAAATTCAAAAAAAATAAAAAAAAAAATTTCAAAAAAAAATTGAAAAAAAAATTCAAAAAAAATTCAAAAAAAAAAATTTTCAAAAAAAATTCAAAAAAAAATCGAAAAAATTTTTTTCGAAAAAATGAAAAAAAATCTCAAAAAAAATTAAAAAAAATCGAAAAAAAAATTTTTCGAAAAAATAAAAAAAATTTCAAAAAAAATAAAAAAAAAAATTTCAAAAAAAAATTGAAAAAAAAATTCAAAAAAAATTCAAAAAAAAAAATTTTCAAAAAAAATTCAAAAAAAAATCGAAAAAATTTTTTTCGAAAAAATGAAAAAAAATCTCAAAAAAAATTAAAAAAAATCGAAAAAAAAATTTTTCGAAAAAATAAAAAAAATTTCAAAAAAAATTTTAAAAAAAATTTCAAAAAAAAATTGGAAAAAAATTTAAAAAAAAATTCAAAAAAAAATCGAAAAAAAAAATTTTCGAAAAAATAAAAAAAAAATTTTCAAAAAAAAATAAAAAAAAAATTTCAAAAAAAATAAAAAAAAAATCGAAAAAAAATTTTTCGAAAAAATAAAAAAAAAATTCAAAAAAAAATCGAAAAAATGAAAAAAAATCTCAAAAAAAATAAAAAAAAAATCGGAAAAAAAATTTTTCGAAAAAATAAAAAAAATTTCAAAAAAAATTAAAAAAAAAATTTCAAAAAAAATTCAAAAAAAAATCGAAAAAAAAATTTTTCGAAAAAATAAAAAAAAAATTTAAAAAAAAATAAAAAAAAATCGAAAAAAAAAATTTTCGAAAAAATAAAAAAAAAAATTTCAAAAAAAAATCAAAAAAAAATTTTTCAAAAAAAAAATTGAAAAAAAAAATTCAAAAAAAATTAAAAAAAAAATCGAAAAAAAAAATTTTCAAAAAAAAAATTGAAAAAAAAAATAAAAAAAAAATTTTTCAAAAAAAAATTTCAAAAAAAATTCAAAAAAAAAATCGAAAAAAATTTTTTCGAAAAAATAAAAAAAAAATTCAAAAAAAAAATCGAAAAAAAAATTTTTCGAAAAAATAAAAAAAAAATCTCAAAAAAAATAAAAAAAAAATTTTCGAAAAAATAAAAAAAAATTTCAAAAAAAAAATTCAAAAAAAAATTTCAAAAAAAATTCAAAAAAAAAATCGAAAAAAAAATTTTCGAAAAAATAAAAAAAAAATTCAAAAAAAATCGAAAAAATAAAAAAAAATCTAAAAAAAAATAAAAAAAAAATCGAAAAAAAATTTTTTCGAAAAAATAGAAAAAAAAATTCAAAAAAAAAATCAAAAAAAAAAATTTTCAAAAAAAAAATTTCAAAAAAAATTCAAAAAAAAATCGAAAAAAAAAATTTTCAATGAAAATTCAAAAAAAAATCGAAAAAAAAAATTTCGAAAAAATAAAAAAAAAATTTCAAAAAAAATCGAAAAAAAAAATTTTCGAAAAAATAAAAAAAAAATTTCAAAAAAAAATCAAAAAAAAAATTTTCAAAAAAAAATTCAAAAAAAAATTGAAAAATAATTCAAAAAAAAAATCGAAAAAAAAAAATTTCGAAAAAATAAAAAAAAAATCAAAAAAAAAAATTTCAAAATTGAAAAAAAAAATCCAAAAGAAATTCAAAAAAAAATCGAAAAAAAAAATTCTCGAAAAAATAAAAAAAAAATTCAAAAAAAATAAAAAAAAAAATTTCAAAAAAAAATTTCAAAAAAAATTCAAAAAAAAAATCGAAAAAAAATTTTTCGAAAAAATAAAAAAAAAATTCAAAAAAAAAATTTTCAAAAAAAATTCAAAAAAAAATCGAAAAAATGAAAAAAAATCTCAAAAAAAATTTAAAAAAAATCGAAAAAAAATTTTTTCGAAAAAATAAAAAAAATTTTAAAAAAAATTTTAAAAAAAATTTCAAAAAAAAATTGAAAAAAAATTTCAAAAAAAAAAATTTCAAAAAAAAAAAAAAAAAAATTTCAAAAAAAAAATCAAAAAATAATTTTCAAAAAAAAAATTTCAAAAAAAATTCAAAAAAAAATCGAAAAAAAAAAATTTTCAATGAAAATTTAAAAAAAAATCGAAAAAAAAAATTTCGAAAAAATAAAAAAAAAATTTCAAAAAAAATAAAAAAAAAATCGAAAAAAAAATTTTTCAAAAAAAAAATAAAAAAAAAAATTTCAAAAAAAAATTGAAAAAAAATTTCAAAAAAAATTCAAAAAAAATCGAAAAAAAAAATTTTCGAAAAAATAAAAAAAAAATTTCAAAAAAAAATCAAAAAAAAAATTTTCAAAAAAAAAATTCAAAAAAAAAATTGAAAAATAATTCAAAAAAAAATCGAAAAAAAAAATTTTCGAAAAAATAAAAAAAAAATCAAAAAAAAAAATTTCAAAAAAAAAATTGAGAAAAAAATCCAAAAGAAATTAAAAAAAAAATCGAAAAAAAAAATTTTCGAAAAAATAAAAAAAAAATTCAAAAAAAATAAAAAAAAAATTTTCAAAAAAAAATTTCAAAAAAAATTCAAAACAAAAAATCGAAAAAAAAATTTTCGAAAAAATGAAAAAAAATCTCAAAAAAAATAAAAAAAAAATCGAAAAAAAATTTTTTCGAAAAAATAAAAAAAATTTCAAAAAAAATTTTTAAAAAAATTTCAAAAAAAAATTGAAAAAAAATTTCAAAAAAAATTCAAAAAAAAATGGAAAAAAAAATTTTCGAAAAAATAAAAAAAAAATTTTCAAAAAAAAATTGAAAAAAAAATTTCAAAAAAAATTCAAAAAAAAATCGAAAAAAAAAATTTTCAATAAAAATTCAAAAAAAAATCGAAAAAAAATTTTTTGGAAAAAATAAAAAAAAAATTAAAAAAAAAATAAAAAAAAAATCGAAAAAAAAAATTTTCGAAAAAATAAAAGAAAAAATTTCAAAAAAAAATCAAAAAAAAATTTTTCAAAAAAAAAATTGAAAAAAAAATTCAAAAAAAATTAAAAAAAAAATCGAAAAAAAAATTTTCAAAAAAAAAATTGAAAAAAAAAATAAAAAAAAAATTTTCAAAAAAAAATTCCAAAAAAAAATCGAAAAAAATGTTTTCGAAAATATAAAAAAAAATTAAAAAAAAAATCGAAAAAAAAAATTTTCGAAAAAATAAAAAAAAAAATCAAAAAAAAAAATTTTCAAAAAAAATTCAAAAAAAAATCGAAAAATTTTTTTTCGAAAAAATGAAAAAAAATCTCAAAAAAAATTAAAAAAAAATCGAAAAAAAAATTTTTCGAAAAAATAAAAAAAATTTCAAAAAAAATTTTAAAAAAAATTTCAAAAAAAAATTGGAAAAAAATTTCAAAGAAAATTCAAAAAAAAATCGAAAAAAAAAATTTTCGAAAAAATAAAAAAAAAATTTTCAAAAAAAAATAAAAAAAAAATTTCAAAAAAAATATAAAAATTTTCGAAAAAATAAAAAAAAAATTCAAAAAAAAATCGAAAAAATGAAAAAAAATCTCAAAAAAAATAAAAAAAAAATCGAAAAAAAAATTTTTCGAAAAAATAAAAAAAAATTTCAAGAAAAATTAAAAAAAAAATTTCAAAAAAAATTCAAAAAAAAATCGAAAAAAAATTTTTTCGAAAAAATAAAAAAAAAATTTAAAAAAAAATAAAAAAAAAATCGAAAAAAAAAATTTTCGAAAAAATAAAAAAAAAAATTTCAAAAAAAAATCAAAAAAAAATTTTTCAAAAAAAAAATTGAAAAAAAAAATTCAAAAAAAATTAAAAAAAAAATCGAAAAAAAAAATTTTCAAAAAAAAAAATTGAAAAAAAAAATAAAAAAAAAAATTTTCAAAAAAAAATTTCAAAAAAAATTCAAAAAAAAAATCGAAAAAAATTTTTTCGAAAAAATAAAAAAAAAATTCAAAAAAAAAATCGAAAAAAAAATTTTTCGAAAAAATAAAAAAAAATCTCAAAAAAAATAAAAAAAAAATTTTCGAAAAAATAAAAAAAAATTTCAAAAAAAAATTCAAAAAAAAATTTCAAAAAAAATTCAAAAAAAAAATCGAAAAAAAAATTTTCGAAAAAATAAAAAAAAAATTCAAAAAAAAATCGAAAAAATAAAAAAAAATCTCAAAAAAAATAAAAAAAAAATCGAAAAAAAATTTTTTCGAAAAAATAGAAAAAAAAATTCAAAAAAAAAATCAAAAAAAAAAAATTTTCAAAAAAAAAATTTCAAAAAAAATTCAAAAAAAAATCGAAAAAAAAAAATTTTCAATGAAAATTCAAAAAAAAATCGAAAAAATAAAAAAAAAATTTCAAAAAAAATAAAAAAAAAATCGAAAAAAAAATTTTTCAAAAAAAAAATAAAAAAAAAAATTTCAAAAAAAAATTGAAAAAAAATTTCAAAAAAAATTCAAAAAAAATCGAAAAAAAAAATTTTCGAAAAAATAAAAAAAAAATTTCAAAAAAAAATTCAAAAAAAAAATCGAAAAAAAAAATTTTCGAAAAAATAAAAAAAAAATCAAAAAAAAAAATTTCAAAATTGAAAAAAAAATCCAAAAGAAATTCAAAAAAAAATCGAAAAAAAATTTTTTCGAAAAAATAAAAAAAAAATTCAAAAAAAATAAAAAAAAAATTTTCAAAAAAAAATTTCAAAAAAAATTCAAAAAAAAAATCGAAAAAAATTTTTTCGAAAAAATAAAAAAAAAATTCAAAAAAAAAAATTTTCAAAAAAAATTCAAAAAAAAATCGAAAAAAATTTTTTCGAAAAAATGAAAAAAAATCTCAAAAAAAATTTTAAAAAAATCGAAAAAAAAATTTTTCGAAAAAATAAAAAAAATTTAAAAAAAAATTTAAAAAAAAATTTCAAAAAAAAATTGAAAAAAAATTTCAAAAAAAAAAATTTCAAAAAAAAAAAAAAAAAAATTTCAAAAAAAAAATCAAAAAAAAATTTTCAAAAAAAAAATTGAAAAAAAAATTTCAAAAAAAATTCAAAAAAAAATCGAAAAAAAAAAATTTCAATGAAAATTAAAAAAAAAATCGAAAAAAAAAATTTCGAAAAAATAAAAAAAAAATTCAAAAAAAATAAAAAAAAAATTTTCAAAAAAAAATTTCAAAAAAAATTCAAAAAAAAAATCGAAAAAATTTTTTTCGAAAAAATAAAAAAAAAATTCAAAAAAAAAAATTTTCAAAAAAAATTCAAAAAAAAATCGAAAAAAATTTTTTCGAAAAAATGAAAAAAAATCTCAAAAAAAATTTTAAAAAAATCGAAAAAAATTTTTTTCGAAAAAATAAAAAAAATTTAAAAAAAAATTAAAAAAAAAATTTCAAAAAAAAATTGAAAAAAAATTTCAAAAAAAAAAATTTAAAAAAAAAAAAAAAAAAATTTCAAAAAAAAAATCAAAAAAAAATTTTCAAAAAAAAAATTGAAAAAAAAATTTCAAAAAAAATTCAAAAAAAAAATCGAAAAAAATTTTTTTCGAAAAAATGAAAAAAAATCTCAAAAAAAATAAAAAAAAAATCGAAAAAAAAATTTTTCGAAAAAATAGAAAAAAAATTTAAAAAAAAAATCAAAAAAAAAATTTTCAAAAAAAATTCAAAAAAAAATCGAAAAAAAAATTTTTCGAAAAAATGAAAAAAAATCTCAACAAAAAAAAAAAAAAAATCGAAAAAAAATTTTTTCGAAAAAATAGAAAAAAAATTTCAAAAAAAAATCAAAAAAAAAATTTTCAAAAAAAATCGAAAAAAAATTTTTCGAAAAAATAAAAAAAAAAATTCAAAAAAAAAATTCAAAAAAAATTCAAAAAAAAAATCGAAAAAAAAAAATTTCGAAAAAATAAAAAAAAAAATTTCAAAAAAAATTAAAAAAAAAATTTCAAAAAAAAAAAAAAAATCGAAAAAAAAAATTTTCAAAAAAAAAATCAAAAAAAAATTTTCAAAAAAAAAATTCAAAAAAAAAATTGAAAAATAATTCAAAAAAAAAATCGAAAAAAAAAATTTTCGAAAAAATAAAAAAAAAATCAAAAAAAAAAATTTCAAAAAAAAAATTGAGAAAAAAATCCAAAAGAAATTAAAAAAAAAATCGAAAAAAAAAATTTTCGAAAAAATAAAAAAAAAATTCAAAAAAAATAAAAAAAAAATTTTCAAAAAAAAATTTCAAAAAAAATTCAAAAAAAAAAATCGAAAAAAAAATTTTCGAAAAAATAAAAAAAAAATTCAAAAAAAAAAATTTTCAAAAAAAATTCAAAAAAAAATCGAAAAAAAAATTTTCGAAAAAATGAAAAAAAATCTCAAAAAAAATAAAAAAAAAATCGAAAAAAAATTTTTTCGAAAAAATAAAAAAAATTTCAAAAAAAATTTTTAAAAAAATTTCAAAAAAAAATTGAAAAAAAATTTCAAAAAAAATTCAAAAAAAAATGGAAAAAAAAATTTTCGAAAAAATAAAAAAAAAATTTTCAAAAAAAAATTGAAAAAAAAATTTCAAAAAAAATTCAAAAAAAAATCGAAAAAAAAAATTTTCAATAAAAATTCAAAAAAAATCGAAAAAAAATTTTTTGGAAAAAATAAAAAAAAAATTAAAAAAAAAATAAAAAAAAAATCGAAAAAAAAAATTTTCGAAAAAATAAAAGAAAAAATTTCAAAAAAAAATCAAAAAAAAATTTTTCAAAAAAAAAATTGAAAAAAAAATTCAAAAAAAATTAAAAAAAAAATCGAAAAAAAAATTTTCAAAAAAAAAATTGAAAAAAAAAATAAAAAAAAAATTTTCAAAAAAAAATTCCAAAAAAAATTCAAAAAAAAAATCGAAAAAAATTTTTTCGAAAATATAAAAAAAAATTAAAAAAAAAAATCGAAAAAAAAAATTTTCGAAAAAATAAAAAAAAAATCTCAAAAAAAATCGAAAAAAAAATTTTCGAAAAAATAAAAAAAAAATTCAAAAAAAAAAATTTTCAAAAAAAATTCAAAAAAAAATCGAAAAATTTTTTTTCGAAAAAATGAAAAAAAATCTCAAAAAAAATAAAAAAAAATCGAAAAAAAAATTTTTCGAAAAAATAAAAAAAATTTCAAAAAAAATTTTAAAAAAAATTTCAAAAAAAAATTGGAAAAAAATTTCAAAAAAAATTCAAAAAAAAATCGAAAAAAAAAATTTTCGAAAAAATAAAAAAAAAATTTTCAAAAAAAAATAAAAAAAAAATTTCAAAAAAAATAAAAAAAAAATCGAAAAAAAAATTTTCGAAAAAATAAAAAAAAAATTCAAAAAAAAATCGAAAAAATGAAAAAAAATCTCAAAAAAAATAAAAAAAAAATCGAAAAAAAAATTTTTCGAAAAAATAAAAAAAAATTTCAAAAAAAATAAAAAAAAAATTTCAAAAAAAATTAAAAAAAAAATCGAAAAAAAATTTTTTCGAAAAAATAAAAAAAAAATTTAAAAAAAAATAAAAAAAAAATCGAAAAAAAAAATTTTCGAAAAAATAAAAAAAAAAATTTCAAAAAAAAATCAAAAAAAAATTTTTCAAAAAAAAAATTGAAAAAAAAAATTCAAAAAAAATTTAAAAAAAAATCGAAAAAAAAAATTTTCAAAAAAAAAATTGAAAAAAAAAATAAAAAAAAAAATTTTCAAAAAAAAATTTCAAAAAAAATTCAAAAAAAAAATCGAAAAAAATTTTTTCGAAAAAATAAAAAAAAAATTCAAAAAAAAAATCGAAAAAAAAATTTTTCGAAAAAATAAAAAAAAAATCTCAAAAAAAATAAAAAAAAAATTTCGAAAAAATAAAAAAAAATTTCAAAAAAAAAATTCAAAAAAAAATTTCAAAAAAAATTCAAAAAAAAAATCGAAAAAAAAATTTTCGAAAAAATAAAAAAAAAATTCAAAAAAAAATCGAAAAAATAAAAAAAAATCTCAAAAAAAATAAAAAAAAAATCGAAAAAAAATTTTTTCGAAAAAATAGAAAAAAAAATTCAAAAAAAAAATCAAAAAAAAAAATTTTCAAAAAAAAAATTTCAAAAAAAATTCAAAAAAAAATCGAAAAAAAAAAATTTTCAATGAAAATTCAAAAAAAAATCGAAAAAAAAAATTTCGAAAAAATAAAAAAAAAATTTCAAAAAAAATAAAAAAAAAATCGAAAAAAAAATTTTTCAAAAAAAAAATAAAAAAAAAATTTTCAAAAAAAAATTGAAAAAAAATTTCAAAAAAAATTCAAAAAAAATCGAAAAAAGAAATTTTCGAAAAAATAAAAAAAAAATTTCAAAAAAAAATCAAAAAAAAAATTTTCAAAAAAAAAATTCAAAAAAAAAATTGAAAAATAATTCAAAAAAAAAATCGAAAAAAAAAATTTTCGAAAAAATAAAAAAAAAATCAAAAAAAAAAATTTCAAAATTGAAAAAAAAAATCCAAAAGAAATTCAAAAAAAAATCGAAAAAAAAATTTTTCGAAAAAATAAAAAAAAAATTCAAAAAAAATAAAAAAAAAATTTTCAAAAAAAAATTTCAAAAAAAATTCAAAAAAAAAATCGAAAAAAATTTTTTCGAAAAAATAAAAAAAAAATTCAAAAAAAAAAATTTTCAAAAAAAATTCAAAAAAAAATCGAAAAAATTTTTTTCGAAAAAATGAAAAAAAATCTCAAAAAAAATTTTAAAAAAATCGAAAAAAAAATTTTTCGAAAAAATAAAAAAAATTTTAAAAAAAATTAAAAAAAAAATTTCAAAAAAAAATTGAAAAAAAATTTCAAAAAAAAAAATTTCAAAAAAAAAAAAAAAAAAATTTCAAAAAAAAAATCAAAAAAAAATTTTCAAAAAAAAAATTGAAAAAAAAATTTCAAAAAAAATTCAAAAAAAAATCGAAAAAAAAAAAATTTCAATGAAAATTAAAAAAAAATCGAAAAAAAAAATTTCGAAAAAATAAAAAAAAAATTTCAAAAAAAATAAAAAAAAAATCGAAAAAAAAATTTTTCAAAAAAAAAATAAAAAAAAAATTTTCAAAAAAAAATTGAAAAAAAATTTCAGAAAAAATTCAAAAAAAATCGAAAAAAAAAATTTTCGAAAAAATAAAAAAAAAATTTCAAAAAAAAATCAAAAAAAAAATTTTCAAAAAAAAAATTCAAAAAAAAAATTGAAAAATAATTCAAAAAAAAAATCGAAAAAAAAAATTTTCGAAAAAATAAAAAAAAATCAAAAAAAAAAATTTCAAAAAAAAAATTGAAAAAAAAATCCAAAAGAAATTAAAAAAAAAATCGAAAAAAAAAATTTTCGAAAAAATAAAAAAAAAATTCAAAAAAAATAAAAAAAAAATTTTCAAAAAAAAATTTCAAAAAAAATTCAAAAAAAAAAATCGAAAAAAAAATTTTCGAAAAAATAAAAAAAAAATTCAAAAAAAAAAATTTTCAAAAAAAATTCAAAAAAAAATCGAAAAAAAATTTTTCGAAAAAATGAAAAAAAATCTCAAAAAAAATAAAAAAAAAATCGAAAAAAAAATTTTTCGAAAAAATAAAAAAAATTTCAAAAAAAATTTTAAAAAAAATTTCAAAAAAAAATTGAAAAAAAATTTCAAAAAAAATTCAAAAAAAAATGGAAAAAAAATTTTTCGAAAAAATAAAAAAAAAAATTTCAAAAAAAAATTGAAAAAAAAATTTCAAAAAAAATTCAAAAAAAAATCGAAAAAAAAAATTTTCAATAAAAATTCAAAAAAAAATCGAAAAAAAATTTTTTGGAAAAAATAAAAAAAAAATTTAAAAAAAAATAAAAAAAAAATCGAAAAAAAAAATTTTCGAAAAAATAAAAGAAAAAATTTCAAAAAAAAATCAAAAAAAAATTTTTCAAAAAAAAAATTGAAAAAAAAAAATTCAAAAAAAATTTAAAAAAAAATCGAAAAAAAAATTTTCAAAAAAAAAATTGAAAAAAAAAATCGAAAAAAAAATTTTCAAAAAAAAATTCCAAAAAAAATTCAAAAAAAAAATCGAAAAAATTTTTTTCGAAAATATAAAAAAAAATTAAAAAAAAAATCGAAAAAAAAAATTTTCGAAAAAATAAAAAAAAAATCTCAAAAACAATCGAAAAAAAAATTTTCGAAAAAATAAAAAAAAAATTCAAAAAAAAAATCGAACAAATAAAAAAAAATCTCAAAAAAAATAAAAAAAAAATCGAAAAAATAGAAAAAAAAAATTCAAAAAAAAAATCAAAAAAAAAATTTTCAAAAAAAAAATTTCAAAAAAAATTCAAAAAAAAAAATTTCAAAAAAAATTGAAAAAAAAAAATTTCAAAAAAAAAATCAAAAAAAAATTTTCAAAAAAAAAATTGAAAAAAAAATTTCAAAAAAAATTAAAAAAAAAATCGAAAAAAAAAAATTTTCAATAAAAATTCAAAAAAAAATCGAAAAAAATTTTTTTCGAAAAAATAGAAAAAAAATTCAAAAAAAAAAATTTTCAAAAAAAATTCAATAAAAAATCGAAAAAAAAATTTTCGAAAAAATAAAAAAAAAATTCAAAAAAAAAATCGAAAAAAATTTTTTTCGAAAAAATAGAAAAAAAATTCAAAAAAAAAATTTTCAAAAAAAATTCAAAAAAAAATCTAAAAAAAAATTTTCGAAAAAATAAAAAAAAAATTCAAAAAAAAAATCGAAAAAAATTTTTTTCGAAAAAATGAAAAAAAATCTCAAAAAAAATAAAAAAAAAATCGAAAAAAAAATTTTTCGAAAAAATAAAAAAAAATTTCAAGAAAAATTTTAAAAAAAATTTCAAAAAAAAATCGAAAAAAAATTTCAAAAAAAATTCAAAAAAAAAAATCGAAAAAAAAAATTTTCGAAAAAATAAAAAAAAAATTTTCAAAAAAAAAATTGAAAAAAAATTTCGAAAAAAATTCAAAAAAAAAAATCGAAAAAAAAATTTTTCGAAAAAATAAAAAAAAAAATTTCAAAAAAAATAAAAAAAAAAAATTTCAAAAAAAAATTTCAAAAAAAATTCAAAAAAAAATCGAAAAAAAATTTTTCGAAAAAATAAAAAAAAAATTCAAAAAAAAAATCGAAAAAAATTTTTTCGAAAAAATAAAAAAAAAATTCAAAAAAAAAATCGAAAAAAAAAATTTTCGAAAAAATAAAAAAAAAATCTCAAAAAAAATAAAAAAAAAATTTTCGAAAAAATAAAAAAAAAATTTCAAAAAAAAAAATTCAAAAAAAAAATTCTAAAAAAATTCAAAAAAAAAATCGAAAAAAAAAATTTTCGAAAAAATAAAAAAAAAATTTCAAAAAAAATTTAAAAAAAAATTTTCAAAAAAAAATTGAAAAAAAATTTCAAAAAAAATAAAAAAAAAAAATTTCAAAAAAAAAAAAAAATTTCAAAAAAAAAATCAAAAAAAAATTTTCAAAAAAAAAATTGAAAAAAAAATTTCAAAAAAAATTCAAAAAAAAATCGAAAAAAAAAAATTTTCAATAAAAATTCAAAAAAAATCGAAAAAAAAAATTTCGAAAAAATAAAAAAAAAATTTCAAAAAAAATAAAAATAAAATCGAAAAAAAAATTTTTCAAAAAAAAAAAAAAAAATTTCAAAAAAAAATTGAAAAAAAATTTCAAAAAAAATTCAAAAAAAATCGAAAAAAAAAATTTTCGAAAAAATAAAAAAAAAATTTCAAAAAAAAATCAAAAAAAAAAATTTTCAAAAAAAAAATTAAAAAAAAAAATTGAAAAATAATTCAAAAAAAAAATCGAAAAAAAAAATTTTCGAAAAAATAAAAAAAAAATCAAAAAAAAAAATTTCAAAAAAAAAATTGAAAAAAAAATCAAAAAGAAATTAAAAAAAAAATCGAAAAAAAAAATTTTCGAAAAAATAAAAAAAAAATTCAAAAAAAATAAAAAAAATTTTCAAAAAAAAATTTCAAAAAAAATTCAAAAAAAAAATCGAAAAAGAATTTTTCGAAAAAATAAAAAAAAAATTCAAAAAAAAAAATTTTCAAAAAAAATTCAAAAAAAAATCGAAAAAAAATTTTTTCGAAAAAATAAAAAAAAAATTCAAAAAAAATAAAAAAAAAATTTTCAAAAAAAAATTTCAAAAAAAATTCAAAAAAAAAATCGAAAAAAAAATTTTCGAAAAAATAAAAAAAAAATTCAAAAAAAAAAAATTTCAAAAAAAATTCAAAAAAAAATCGAAAAATTTTTTTTCGAAAAAATGAAAAAAAATCTCAAAAAAAATAAAAAAAAAATCGAAAAAAAAATTTTTCGAAAAAATAAAAAAAATTTCAAAAAAAATTTAAAAAAAAAATTCAAAAAAAAATTGGAAAAAAATTTCAAAAAAAATTCAAAAAAAAATCGAAAAAAAAAAATTTCGAAAAAATAAAAAAAAAAATTTCAAAAAAAAATAAAAAAAAAATTTCAAAAAAAATAAAAAAAAAATCGAAAAAAAAATTTTCGAAAAAATAAAAAAAAAATTCAAAAAAAAATCGAAAAAAATTTTTTTCGAAAAAATGAAAAAAAATCTCAAAAAAAATAAAAAAAAAATTGAAAAAAAAATTTTTCGAAAAAATAAAAAAAAATTTCAAAAAAAATTAAAAAAAAAATTTCAAAAAAAATTCAAAAAAAAATCGAAAAAAAATTTTTTCGAAAAAATAAAAAAAAAATTTAAAAAAAAATAAAAAAAAAATCGAAAAAAAAATTTTTCGAAAAAATTAAAAAAAAATTTCAAAAAAAAATTTTTCGAAAAAAAAATTGAAAAAAAAAATTCAAAAAAAATTAAAAAAAAAATCGAAAAAAAAAAATTTTCAAAAAAAAAATTGAAAAAAAAAATAAAAAAAAAAATTTTCAAAAAAAAATTTCAAAAAAAATTCAAAAAAAAAATCGAAAAAAATTTTTTCGAAAAAATAAAAAAAAAATTAAAAAAAAAAATGGAAAAAAAAAAATTCGAAAAAATAAAAAAAAATCTCAAAAAAAATTTTCGAAAAAATAAAAAAAAAATTTCAAAAAAAAAATTCAAAAAAAAAATTCTAAAAAAATTCAAAAAAAAAATCGAAAAAAAAATTTTCGAAAAAATAAAAAAAAAAATTCAAAAAAATTTCAAAAAAAATTAAAAAAAAATTTTCAAAAAAAAATTGAAAAAAAATTTCAAAAAAAATTCAAAAAAAAATCGAAAAAAAAAATTTTCGAAAAAATAAAAAAAAAAAATTTCAAAAAAAAAATTCAAAAAAAAATTTCAAAAAAAATTAAAAAAAAAAATCGAAAAAAAAATTCAAAAAAAAAATCGAAAAAATAAAAAAAAATCTCAAAAAAAATAAAAAAAAAATCGAAAAAAAAATTTTTCGAAAAAATAGAAAAAAAAATTCAAAAAAAAAATCAAAAAAAAAATTTTCAAAAAAAAAATTTCAAAAAAAATTCAAAAAAAAAAATTTCAAAAAAAAAAAAAAAAAAATTCAAAAAAAAAATCAAAAAAAAATTTTCAAAAAAAAAATTTCAAAAAAAATTCAAAAAAAAAAATTTCAAAAAAAAAAAAAAAAAAATTTCAAAAAAAATTCAAAAAAAAATCGAAAAAAAAAAATTTTCAATAAAAATTCAAAAAAAAATCGAAAAAAAAAATTTCGAAAAAATAAAAAAAAAATTTCAAAAAAAATAAAAAAAAAATCGAAAAAAAAATTTTTCAAAAAAAAAATAAAAAAAAATTTTCAAAAAAAAATTGAAAAAAAATTGAAAAAAAAAATTTTCGAAAAAATAAAAAAAAAAATTTCAAAAAAAAATCAAAAAAAAAATTTTCAAAAAAAAAAATTCAAAAAAAAAATTGAAAAATAATTCAAAAAAATTTTCGAAAAAAAAAATTTTCGAAAAAATAAAAAAAAAATCAAAAAAAAAAATTTCAAAAAAAAAATTGAAAAAAAAAATCCAAAAGAAATTCAAAAAAAAATCGAAAAAAAAAATTTTCGAAAAAATAAAAAAAAAAAATTCAAAAAAAATAAAAAAAAAATTTTCAAAAAAAAATTTCAAAAAAAATTCAAAAAAAAAATCGAAAAAAAATTTTTCGAAAAAATAAAAAAAAATTCAAAAAAAAAAATTTTCAAAAAAAATTCAAAAAAAAATCGAAAAAAAAATTTTTCGAAAAAATAAAAAAAAAAATTCAAAAAAAATAAAAAAAAAATTTTCAAAAAAAAATTTCAAAAAAAATTCAAAAAAAAAATCGAAAAAAAATTTTTCGAAAAAATAAAAAAAAAATTCAAAAAAAAAAATTTTCAAAAAAAATTCAAAAAAAAATCGCAAAAAAATTTTTCGAAAAAATGAAAAAAAATCTCAAAAAAAATAAAAAAAAAATCGAAAAAAAAATTTTTCGAAAAAATAAAAAAAATTTCAAAAAAAATTTTAAAAAAAATTTCAAAAAAAAATTGAAAAAAAAATTTCAAAAAAAATTCAAAAAAAAATCGAAAAAAAAAATTTTCGAAAAAATAAAAAAAAAAATTTCAAAAAAAAATTGAAAAAAAAATTCAAAAAAAAAATCGAAAAAAAAATTTTTCGAAAAAATAAAAAAAAAAATTTCAAAAAAAATAAAAAAAAAAATTTCAAAAAAAAATTTCAAAATAAATTCAAAAAAAAATCGAAAAAAAAATTTTTCGAAAAAATAAAAAAAAAATTTCAAAAAAAAATCAAAAAAAAATTTTTCAAAAAAAAAATTGAAAAAAAAAATTCAAAAAAAATTAAAAAAAAATCGAAAAAAAAAATTTTCAAAAAAAAAATTGAAAAAAAAAATAAAAAAAAAAATTTCAAAAAAAAATTTCAAAAAAAATTTAAAAAAATTTTCAAAAAAAAATTTCAAAAAAAATTCAAAAAAAAATCGAAAAAAAAATTTTCGAAAAAATAAAAAAAAATTCAAAAAAAAAATCGAAAAAAAAAATTTTCGAAAAAATGAAAAAGAATCTCAAAAAAAATTCAAAAAAAAATCGAAAAAAAAATTTTCGAAAAAATAAAAAAAAAATTCAAAAAAAAAATCGAAAAAAAATTTTTTCGAAAAAATGAAAAAAAATCTCAAAAAAATTAAAAAAAAAATCGAAAAAAAAATTTTTCGAAAAAATAAAAAAAATTTCAAAAAAAATTTTAAAAAAAATTTCAAAAAAAAATTGAAAAAAAATTTCAAAAAAAATTCAAAAAAAAATGGAAAAAAAAATTTTTCGAAAAAATAAAAAAAAAATTTTCAAAAAAAAATTGAAAAAAAAATTTCAAAAAAAATTCAAAAAAAAATCGAAAAAAAAAAATTCGAAAAAATAAAAAAAAAATTTCAAAAAAAATAAAAAAAAAATCGAAAAAAAAAATTTCGAAAAAATAAAAAAAAAATTCAAAAAAAAAATCGAAAAAAAAATTTTTCGAAAAAATAAAAAAAAATTTCAAAAAAAATTTAAAAAAAATTTCAAAAAAAATTCAAAAAAAAATCGAAAAAAAAATTTTTCGAAAAAATAAAAAAAAAAATAAAAAAAAAATAAAAAAAAAAATCGAAAAAAAAAATTTTCGAAAAAATAAAAAAAAAAATTCAAAAAAAAATTTTTCAAAAAAAAAAATTGAAAAAAAAATTCAAAAAAAATTAAAAAAAAAATCGAAAAAAAAAATTTTCAAAAAAAAAATTGAAAAAAAAAATAAAAAAAAAAAATTTTCAAAAAAAAATTTCAAAAAAAATTCAAAAAAAAATCGAAAAAAATTTTTTCGAAAAAATAAAAAAAAAATTCAAAAAAAAAATCGAAAAAAAAAATTTTCGAAAAAATAAAAAAAAAATCTCAAAAAAAATAAAAAAAAAATTTTCGAAAAAATAAAAAAAAATTTCAAAAAAAAATTCAAAAAAAAAATTCTAAAAAAATTCAAAAAAAAAATCGAAAAAAAAACTTTTCGAAAAAATAAAAAAAAAATTTCAAAAAAAATTTAAAAAAAATTTTCAAAAAAAAATTGAAAAAAAATTTCAAAAAAAATTCAAAAAAAAATCGAAAAAAAAAGTTTTCGAAAAAATAAAAAAAAAAATTTCAAAAAAAAAATTCAAAAAAAAATTCTAAAAAAATTCAAAAAAAAAATCGAAAAAAAAAAATTTTCGAAAAAATAAAAAAAAAATTTCAAAAAAAATTAAAAAAAAATTTTCAAAAAAAAATTGAAAAAAAATTTCAAAAAAAATTCAAAAAAAATCGAAAAAAAAAATTTTCGAAAAAATAAAAAAAAAAATTTCAAAAAAAAAATTCAAAAAAAAATTTCAAAAAAAATTCAAAAAAAAAATCGAAAAAAAAATTTTCGAAAAAATAAAAAAAAAATTCAAAAAAAATCGAAAAAATAAAAAAAAATCTCAAAAAAAATAAAAAAAAAATCGAAAAAAATTTTTTTCGAAAAAATAGAAAAAAAAATTCAAAAAAAAAATCAAAAAAAAAAAATTTTCAAAAAAAAAATTTCAAAAAAAATTCAAAAAAAATCGAAAAAAAAAATTTTCAATGAAAATTCAAAAAAAAATCGAAAAAAAAAATTTCGAAAAAATAAAAAAAAAATAAAAAAAAAAATAAAAAAAAAATCGAAAAAAAATTTTTTCAGAAAAAAAATAAAAAAAAAATTTTCAAAAAAAAATTGAAAAAAAATTTCAAAAAAAATTCAAAAAAAATCGAAAAAAAAAAATTTTCGAAAAAATAAAAAAAAAATTTCAAAAAAAAAATCAAAAAAAAAATTTTCAAAAAAAAAATTCAAAAAAAAAATTGAAAAATAATTCAAAAAAAAAATCGAAAAAAAAAATTTTCGAAAAAATAAAAAAAAATCAAAAAAAAAAATTTCAAAAAAAAAATTGAAAAAAAAAATCCGAAAGAAATTCAAAAAAAAATCGAAAAAAAAAATTTTCGAAAAAATAAAAAAAAAATTCAAAAAAAATAAAAAAAAAATTTTCAAAAAAAAATTTCAAAAAAAATTCAAAAAAAAAAATCGAAAAAAAAAATTTCGAAAAAATAAAAAAAAAATTCAAAAAAAAAAATTTTCAAAAAAAATTCAAAAAAAAATCGAAAAAATTTTTTTCGAAAAAATGAAAAAAAATCTCAAAAAAAATAAAAAAAAAATCGAAAAAAAAATTTTTCGAAAAAATAAAAAAAATTTCAAAAAAAATTTTAAAAAAAATTTCAAAAAAAAATTGAAAAAAAATTTCAAAACAAATTAAAAAAAAATGGAAAAAAAAATTTTCGAAAAAATAAAAAAAAAATTTTCAAAAAAAAATTGAAAAAAAAATTTCAAAAAAAATTCAAAAAAAAATTTTCAATAAAAATTCAAAAAAAAATCGAAAAAAAATTTTTTCGAAAAAATAAAAAAAAAATTTAAAAAAAAATAAAAAAAAAATCGAAAAAAAAAATTTTCGAAAAAATAAAAAAAAAATTTCAAAAAAAAATCAAAAAAAAATTTTTCAAAAAAAAAATTGAAAAAAAAAAATTCAAAAAAAATTAAAAAAAAAATCGAAAAAAAAAATTTTCAAAAAAAAAATTGAAAAAAAAATAAAAAAAAAATTTTCAAAAAAAAATTCCAAAAAAAAATTCAAAAAAAAAATCGAAAAAATTTTTTTCGAAAATATAAAAAAAAATTTAAAAAAAAATCGAAAAAAAAATTTTCGAAAAAATAAAAAAAAAATCTCAAAAAAAATCGAAAAAAAAATCGAAAAAAAAATCGAAAAAAAATTTTTCGAAAAAAAAATTTCTAAAAAAATTCAAAAAAAAAAATTTCAAAAAAAATTCAAAAAAAAAATTTCAAAAAAAAAATCAAAAAAAAATTTTCAAAAAAAAAATTGAAAAAAAAATTTCAAAAAAAATTCAAAAAAAAAATCGAAAAAAAAAAATTTTCAATAAAAATTCAAAAAAAAATCGAAAAAAATTTTTTTCGAAAAAATAGAAAAAAAATTCAAAAAAAAAAATTTTCAAAAAAAATTCAATAAAAAATCGAAAAAAAAATTTTCGAAAAAATAAAAAAAAAATTCAAAGAAAAAATCGAAAAAAAAATTTTTCGAAAAAATGAAAAAAAATCTCAAAAAAAATAAAAAAAAATCGAAAAAAAAATTTTTCGAAAAAATAAAAAAAAATTTCAAAAAAAATTTTAAAAAAAATTTCAAAAAAAAATTGAAAAAAAATTTCAAAAAAAATTCAAAAAAAAATCGAAAAAAAAAATTTTCGAAAAAATTTAAAAAAAATTTTCAAAAAAAAATTGAAAAAAAATTTCGAAAAAAAATCAAAAAAAAATCGAAAAAAAAATTTTTCGAAAAAATAAAAAAAAAAATTTCAAAAAAAATAAGAAAAAAAATTTCAAAAAAAAATTTCAAAAAAAATTAAAAAAAAAATCGAAAAAAAATTTTTCGAAAAAATAAAAAAAAAATTCAAAAAAAAAATCGAAAAAAATTTTTTCGAAAAAATAAAAAAGAAATTCAAAAAAAAAATCGAAAAAAAAAATTTTCGAAAAAATAAAAAAAAAATCTCAAAAAAAATAAAAAAAAAATTTTCGAAAAAATAAAAAAAAAATTTCAAAAAAAAATTCAAAAAAAAAATTCTAAAAAAATTCAAAAAAAAATCGAAAAAAAAAATTTTCGAAAAAATAAAAATAAAAATTCAAAAAAAATTTAAAAAAAATTTTCAAAAAAAAATTGAAAAAAAATTTCAAAAAAAATTTCAAAAAAAAAAAAAAAAAAAATTTCAAAAAAAAAATCAAAAAAAAATTTTCAAAAAAAAAATTGAAAAAAAAATTTCAAAAAAAATTCAAAAAAAATCGAAAAAAAAAATTTTCAATAAAAATTCAAAAAAAATCGAAAAAAAAAATTTCGAAAAAATAAAAAAAAAATTTCAAAAAAAATAAAAAAAAAATCGAAAAAAAAATTTTTCAAAAAAAAATAAAAAAAAAATTTTCAAAAAAAAATTGAAAAAAAATTTCAAAAAAAATTCAAAAAAAATCGAAAAAAAAAATTTTCGAAAAAATAAAAAAAAAATTTCAAAAAAAAATCAAAAAAAAAATTTTCAAAAAAAAAATTCAAAAAAAAAATTGAAAAATAATTCAAAAAAAAAATCAAAAAAAAAAATTTCAAAAAAAAAATTGAAAAAAAAAATCCAAAAGAAATTCAAAAAAAAATCGAAAACAAAAATTTTCGAAAAAATAAAAAAAAAAATTCAAAAAAAATAAAAAAAAAATTTTCAAAAAAAAATTTCAAAAAAAATTCAAAAAAAAAATCGAAAAAAAATTTTTCGAAAAAATAAAAAAAAAATTCAAAAAAAAAAATTTTCAAAAAAAATTTCAAAAAAAAAATCAAAAAAAAATTTTCAAAAAAAAAATTGAAAAAAAAATTTCAAAAAAAATTCAAAAAAAAATCGAAAAAAAAAAATTTCAATGAAAATTAAAAAAAAAATCGAAAAAAAAAATTTCGAAAAAATAAAAAAAAAATTCAAAAAAAATAAAAAAAAAATTTTCAAAAAAAAATTTCAAAAAAAATTCAAAAAAAAAATCGAAAAAAATTTTTTCGAAAAAATAAAAAAAAAATTCAAAAAAAAAAATTTTCAAAAAAAATTCAAAAAAAAATCGAAAAAAATTTTTTCGAAAAAATGAAAAAAAATCTCAAAAAAAATTTTAAAAAAATCGAAAAAAATTTTTTTCGAAAAAATAAAAAAAATTTTAAAAAAAATTTAAAAAAAATTTCAAAAAAAAATTGAAAAAAAATTTCAAAAAAAAAAATTTCAAAAAAAAAAAAAAAAAAATTTCAAAAAAAAAATCAAAAAAAAATTTTCAAAAAAAAAATTGAAAAAAAAATTTCAAAAAAAATTCAAAAAAAAAATCGAAAAAAAATTTTTTCAAAAAAATTTAAAAAAATCTCAAAAAAAATAAAAAAAAAATCGAAAAAAAAAATTTTCGAAAAAATAGAAAAAAAATTTCAAAAAAAAATCAAAAAAAAAATTTTCAAAAAAAATTCAAAAAAAAATCGAAAAAAAATTTTTTCGAAAAAATGAAAAAAAATCTCAACAAAAAAAAAAAAAAAATCGAAAAAAAATATTTTCGAAAAAATAGAAAAAAAATTTCAAAAAAAAATCAAAAAAAAAATTTTCAAAAAAAATCGAAAAAAAATTTTTCGAAAAAATAAAAAAAAAAATTCAAAAAAAAAATTCAAAAAAAATTAAAAAAAAAAATCGAAAAAAAAAAATTTCGAAAAAATAAAAAAAAAAATTTCAAAAAAAATTAAAAAAAAAATTTCAAAAAAAAAAAAAATCGAAAAAAAAAATTTTCAAAAAAAAAATCAAAAAAAAATTTTCAAAAAAAAAATTCAAAAAAAAAATTGAAAAATAATTCAAAAAAAAAATCGAAAAAAAAATTTTTCGAAAAAATAAAAAAAAAATCAAAAAAAAAAATTTCAAAAAAAAAATTGAGAAAAAAATCCAAAAGAAATTAAAAAAAAAATCGAAAAAAAAAATTTTCGAAAAAATAAAAAAAAAAATCAAAAAAAATAAAAAAAAAATTTTCAAAAAAAAATTTCAAAAAAAATTCAAAAAAAAAAATCGAAAAAAAAATTTTCGAAAAAATAAAAAAAAAATTCAAAAAAAAAAATTTTCAAAAAAAATTCAAAAAAAAATCGAAAAAAAAATTTTCGAAAAAATGAAAAAAAATCTCAAAAAAAATAAAAAAAAAATCGAAAAAAAATTTTTTCGAAAAAATAAAAAAAATTTCAAAAAAAATTTTTAAAAAAATTTCAAAAAAAAATTGAAAAAAAATTTCAGAAAAAATTCAAAAAAAAATGGAAAAAAAATTTTTCGAAAAAATAAAAAAAAAATTTTCAAAAAAAAATTGAAAAAAAAATTTCAAAAAAAATTAAAAAAAAAATCGAAAAAAAAAATTTTCAATAAAAATTCAAAAAAAAATCGAAAAAAAATTTTTTGGAAAAAATAAAAAAAAAATTAAAAAAAAAATAAAAAAAAAATCGAAAAAAAAAATTTTCGAAAAAATAAAAGAAAAAATTTCAAAAAAAAATCAAAAAAAAATTTTTCAAAAAAAAAATTGAAAAAAAAATTCAAAAAAAATTAAAAAAAAAATCGAAAAAAAAATTTTCAAAAAAAAAATTGAAAAAAAAAATAAAAAAAAAATTTTCAAAAAAAAATTCCAAAAAAAATTCAAAAAAAAAATCGAAAAAAATTTTTTCGAAAATATAAAAAAAAATTAAAAAAAAAAATCGAAAAAAAAAATTTTCGAAAAAATAAAAAAAAAATCTCAAAAAAAATCGAAAAAAAAATTTTCGAAAAAATAAAAAAAAAATTCAAAAAAAAAAATTTTCAAAAAAAATTCAAAAAAAAATCGAAAAATTTTTTTTCGAAAAAATGAAAAAAAATCTCAAAAAAAATAAAAAAAAAATCGAAAAAAAAATTTTTCGAAAAAATAAAAAAAATTTCAAAAAAAATTTTAAAAAAAATTTCAAAAAAAAATTGGAAAAAAATTTCAAAAAAAATTCAAAAAAAAATCGAAAAAAAAAATTTTCGAAAAAATAAAAAAAAAATTTTCAAAAAAAAATAAAAAAAAAATTTCAAAAAAAATAAAAAAAAAATCGAAAAAAAAATTTTCGAAAAAATAAAAAAAAAATTCAAAAAAAAATCGAAAAAATGAAAAAAAATCTCAAAAAAAATAAAAAAAAAATCGAAAAAAAAATTTTTCGAAAAAATAAAAAAAAATTTCAAAAAAAATTAAAAAAAAAATTTCAAAAAAAATTAAAAAAAAAATCGAAAAAAAATTTTTTCGAAAAAATAAAAAAAAAATTTAAAAAAAAATAAAAAAAAAATCGAAAAAAAAAATTTTCGAAAAAATAAAAAAAAAAATTTCAAAAAAAAATCAAAAAAAAATTTTTCAAAAAAAAAATTGAAAAAAAAAATTCAAAAAAAATTAAAAAAAAAATCGAAAAAAAAAATTTTCAAAAAAAAAATTGAAAAAAAAAATAAAAAAAAAAATTTTCAAAAAAAAATTTCAAAAAAAATTCAAAAAAAAAATCGAAAAAAATTTTTTCGAAAAAATAAAAAAAAAATTCAAAAAAAAAATCGAAAAAAAAATTTTTCGAAAAAATAAAAAAAAAATCTCAAAAAAAATAAAAAAAAAATTTCGAAAAAATAAAAAAAAATTTCAAAAAAAAAATTCAAAAAAAAATTTCAAAAAAAATTCAAAAAAAAAATCGAAAAAAAAATTTTCGAAAAAATAAAAAAAAAATTCAAAAAAAAATCGAAAAAATAAAAAAAAATCTCAAAAAAAATAAAAAAAAAATCGAAAAAAATTTTTTTCGAAAAAATAGAAAAAAAAATTCAAAAAAAAAATCAAAAAAAAAAATTTTCAAAAAAAAAATTTCAAAAAAAATTCAAAAAAAAATCGAAAAAAAAAAATTTTCAATGAAAATTCAAAAAAAAATCGAAAAAAAAAATTTCGAAAAAATAAAAAAAAAATTTCAAAAAAAATAAAAAAAAAATCGAAAAAAAAATTTTTCAAAAAAAAAATAAAAAAAAAATTTTCAAAAAAAAATTGAAAAAAAATTTCAAAAAAAATTCAAAAAAAATCGAAAAAAGAAATTTTCGAAAAAATAAAAAAAAAATTTCAAAAAAAAATCAAAAAAAAAATTTTCAAAAAAAAAATTCAAAAAAAAAATTGAAAAATAATTCAAAAAAAAAATCGAAAAAAAAAATTTTCGAAAAAATAAAAAAAAAATCAAAAAAAAAAATTTCAAAATTGAAAAAAAAAATCCAAAAGAAATTCAAAAAAAAATCGAAAAAAAAATTTTTCGAAAAAATAAAAAAAAAATTCAAAAAAAATAAAAAAAAAATTTTCAAAAAAAAATTTCAAAAAAAATTCAAAAAAAAAATCGAAAAAAATTTTTTCGAAAAAATAAAAAAAAAATTCAAAAAAAAAAATTTTCAAAAAAAATTCAAAAAAAAATCGAAAAAATTTTTTTCGAAAAAATGAAAAAAAATCTCAAAAAAAATTTTAAAAAAATCGAAAAAAAAATTTTTCGAAAAAATAAAAAAAATTTTAAAAAAAATTAAAAAAAAAATTTCAAAAAAAAATTGAAAAAAAATTTCAAAAAAAAAAATTTCAAAAAAAAAAAAAAAAAATTTCAAAAAAAAAATCAAAAAAAAATTTTCAAAAAAAAAATTGAAAAAAAAATTTCAAAAAAAATTCAAAAAAAAATCGAAAAAAAAAAAATTTCAATGAAAATTAAAAAAAAAATCGAAAAAAAAAATTTCGAAAAAATAAAAAAAAAATTTCAAAAAAAATAAAAAAAAAATCGAAAAAAAAAATTTTCAAAAAAAAAATAAAAAAAAAATTTTCAAAAAAAAATTGAAAAAAAATTTCAGAAAAAATTCAAAAAAAATCGAAAAAAAAAATTTTCGAAAAAATAAAAAAAAAATTTCAAAAAAAAATCAAAAAAAAAATTTTCAAAAAAAAAATTCAAAAAAAAAATTGAAAAATAATTCAAAAAAAAAATCGAAAAAAAAAATTTTCGAAAAAATAAAAAAAAATCAAAAAAAAAAATTTCAAAAAAAAAATTGAAAAAAAAATCCAAAAGAAATTAAAAAAAAAATCGAAAAAAAAAATTTTCGAAAAAATAAAAAAAAAATTCAAAAAAAATAAAAAAAAAATTTTCAAAAAAAAATTTCAAAAAAAATTCAAAAAAAAAAATCGAAAAAAAAATTTTCGAAAAAATAAAAAAAAAATTCAAAAAAAAAAATTTTCAAAAAAAATTCAAAAAAAAATCGAAAAAAAATTTTTCGAAAAAATGAAAAAAAATCTCAAAAAAAATAAAAAAAAAATCGAAAAAAAAATTTTTCGAAAAAATAAAAAAAATTTCAAAAAAAATTTTAAAAAAAATTTCAAAAAAAAATTGAAAAAAAAATTTCAAAAAAAATTCAAAAAAAAATCGAAAAAAAAAATTTTCAATAAAAATTCAAAAAAAAATCGAAAAAAAATTTTTTGGAAAAAATAAAAAAAAATTTTTAAAAAAAATAAAAAAAAAATCGAAAAAAAAAATTTTCGAAAAAATAAAAGAAAAAATTTCAAAAAAAAATCAAAAAAAAATTTTTCAAAAAAAAAATTGAAAAAAAAAAATTCAAAAAAAATTTAAAAAAAAATCGAAAAAAAAATTTTCAAAAAAAAAATTGAAAAAAAAAATCGAAAAAAAAATTTTCAAAAAAAAATTCCAAAAAAAATTCAAAAAAAAAATCGAAAAAATTTTTTTCGAAAATATAAAAAAAAATTAAAAAAAAAATCGAAAAAAAAAATTTTCGAAAAAATAAAAAAAAAATCTCAAAAACAATCGAAAAAAAAATTTTCGAAAAAATAAAAAAAAAATTCAAAAAAAAAATCGAAAAAATAAAAAAAAATCTCAAAAAAAATAAAAAAAAAATCGAAAAAATAGAAAAAAAAAATTCAAAAAAAAAATCAAAAAAAAAATTTTCAAAAAAAAAATTTCAAAAAAAATTCAAAAAAAAAAATTTCAAAAAAAATTTAAAAAAAAAAATTTCAAAAAAAAAATCAAAAAAAAATTTTCAAAAAAAAAATTGAAAAAAAAATTTCAAAAAAAATTCAAAAAAAAATCGAAAAAAAAAAATTTTCAATAAAAATTCAAAAAAAAATCGAAAAAAATTTTTTTCGAAAAAATAGAAAAAAAATTCAAAAAAAAAAATTTTCAAAAAAAATTCAATAAAAAATCGAAAAAAAAATTTTCGAAAAAATAAAAAAAAAATTCAAAAAAAAAATCGAAAAAAATTTTTTTCGAAAAAATAGAAAAAAAATTCAAAAAAAAAATTTTCAAAAAAAATTCAAAAAAAAATCTAAAAAAAAATTTTCGAAAAAATAAAAAAAAAATTCAAAAAAAAAATCGAAAAAAATTTTTTTCGAAAAAATGAAAAAAAATCTCAAAAAAAATAAAAAAAAAATCGAAAAAAAAATTTTTCGAAAAAATAAAAAAAAATTTCAAGAAAAATTTTAAAAAAAATTTCAAAAAAAAATTGAAAAAAAATTTCAAAAAAAATTCAAAAAAAAAAATCGAAAAAAAAAATTTTCGAAAAAATAAAAAAAAAATTTTCAAAAAAAAAATTGAAAAAAAATTTCGAAAAAAATTCAAAAAAAAAATCGAAAAAAAAATTTTTCGAAAAAATAAAAAAAAAAATTTCAAAAAAAATAAAAAAAAAAAATTTCAAAAAAAAATTTCAAAAAAAATTCAAAAAAAAATCGAAAAAAAAATTTTCGAAAAAATAAAAAAAAAATTCAAAAAAAAAATCGAAAAAAATTTTTTCGAAAAAATAAAAAAAAAATTCAAAAAAAAAATCGAAAAAAAAAATTTTCGAAAAAATAAAAAAAAAATCTCAAAAAAAATAAAAAAAAAATTTTCGAAAAAATAAAAAAAAAATTTCAAAAAAAAAAATCAAAAAAAAAATTCTAAAAAAATTCAAAAAAAAAATCGAAAAAAAAAATTTTCGAAAAAATAAAAAAAAAATTTCAAAAAAAATTTAAAAAAAAATTTTCAAAAAAAAATTGAAAAAAAATTTCAAAAAAAATAAAAAAAAAAAATTTCAAAAAAAAAAAAAAATTTCAAAAAAAAAATCAAAAAAAAATTTTCAAAAAAAAAATTGAAAAAAAAATTTCAAAAAAAATTAAAAAAAAATCGAAAAAAAAAAATTTTCAATAAAAATTCAAAAAAAATCGAAAAAAAAAATTTCGAAAAAATAAAAAAAAAATTTCAAAAAAAATAAAAATAAAATCGAAAAAAAAATTTTTCAAAAAAAAAAAAAAAAAAATTTCAAAAAAAAATTGAAAAAAAATTTCAAAAAAAATTCAAAAAAAATCGAAAAAAAAAATTTTCGAAAAAATAAAAAAAAAATTTCAAAAAAAAATCAAAAAAAAAAATTTTCAAAAAAAAAATTCAAAAAAAAAATTGAAAAATAATTCAAAAAAAAAATCGAAAAAAAAAATTTTCGAAAAAATAAAAAAAAAATCAAAAAAAAAAATTTCAAAAAAAAAATTGAAAAAAAAAATCCAAAAGAAATTAAAAAAAAAATCGAAAAAAAAAATTTTTGAAAAAATAAAAAAAAAATTCAAAAAAAATAAAAAAAAAATTTTCAAAAAAAAATTTCAAAAAAAATTCAAAAAAAAAATCGAAAAAGAATTTTTCGAAAAAATAAAAAAAAAATTCAAAAAAAAAAATTTTCAAAAAAAATTCAAAAAAAAATCGAAAAAAAATTTTTTCGAAAAAATAAAAAAAAAATTCAAAAAAAAAAAAAAAAAAATTTTCAAAAAAAAATTTCAAAAAAAATTCAAAAAAAAAATCGAAAAAAAAATTTTCGAAAAAATAAAAAAAAAATTCAAAAAAAAAAAATTTCAAAAAAAATTCAAAAAAAAATCGAAAAAATTTTTTTCGAAAAAATGAAAAAAAATCTCAAAAAAAATAAAAAAAAAATCGAAAAAAAAATTTTTCGAAAAAATAAAAAAAATTTCAAAAAAAATTTAAAAAAAAAATTCAAAAAAAAATTGGAAAAAAATTTCAAAAAAAATTCAAAAAAAAATCGAAAAAAAAAATTTTCGAAAAAATAAAAAAAAAAATTTCAAAAAAAAATAAAAAAAAAATTTCAAAAAAAATAAAAAAAAAATCGAAAAAAAAATTTTCGAAAAAATAAAAAAAAAATTCAAAAAAAAATCGAAAAAAATTTTTTTCGAAAAAATGAAAAAAAATCTCAAAAAAAATAAAAAAAAAATCGAAAAAAAAATTTTTCGAAAAAATAAAAAAAAATTTCAAAAAAAATAAAAAAAAAAATTTCAAAAAAAATTCAAAAAAAAATCGAAAAAAAATTTTTTCGAAAAAATAAAAAAAAAATTAAAAAAAAAATAAAAAAAAAATCGAAAAAAAAATTTTTCGAAAAAATTAAAAAAAAATTTCAAAAAAAAATCAAAAAAAAATTTTTCGAAAAAAAAATTGAAAAAAAAAATTCAAAAAAAATTAAAAAAAAAATCGAAAAAAAAAAATTTTCAAAAAAAAAATTGAAAAAAAAAATAAAAAAAAAAATTTTCAAAAAAAAATTTCAAAAAAAATTCAAAAAAAAAATCGAAAAAAATTTTTTCGAAAAAATAAAAAAAAAATTCAAAAAAAAATGGAAAAAAAAAAATTCGAAAAAATAAAAAAAAATCTCAAAAAAAATAAAAAAAAAATTTTCGAAAAAATAAAAAAAAAATTTCAAAAAAAAAATTCAAAAAAAAAATTCTAAAAAAATTCAAAAAAAAAATCGAAAAAAAAATTTTCGAAAAAATAAAAAAAAAAATTCAAAAAAATTTCAAAAAAAATTAAAAAAAAATTTTCAAAAAAAAATTGAAAAAAAATTTCAAAAAAAATTCAAAAAAAAATCGAAAAAAAAAATTTTCGAAAAAATAAAAAAAAAAAATTTCAAAAAAAAAATTCAAAAAAAAATTTCAAAAAAAATTCAAAAAAAAAATCGAAAAAAAAATTCAAAAAAAAAATCGAAAAAATAAAAAAAAATCTCAAAAAAAATAAAAAAAAAATCGAAAAAAAAATTTTTCGAAAAAATAGAAAAAAAAATTCAAAAAAAAAATCAAAAAAAAAATTTTCAAAAAAAAAATTTCAAAAAAAATTCAAAAAAAAAAATTTCAAAAAAAAAAAAAAAAAAAAATTCAAAAAAAAAATCAAAAAAAAATTTTCAAAAAAAAAAATTGAAAAAAAAATTTCAAAAAAAATTCAAAAAAAAATCGAAAAAAAAAAATTTTCAATAAAAATTCAAAAAAAAATCGAAAAAAAAAATTTCGAAAAAATAAAAAAAAAATTTCAAAAAAAATAAAAAAAAAATCGAAAAAAAAATTTTTCAAAAAAAAAATAAAAAAAAAATTTTCAAAAAAAAATTGAAAAAAAATTGAAAAAAAAAATTTTCGAAAAAATAAAAAAAAAATTTTCAAAAAAAAATCAAAAAAAAAATTTTCAAAAAAAAAAATTCAAAAAAAAAATTGAAAAATAATTCAAAAAAATTTTCGAAAAAAAAAATTTTCGAAAAAATAAAAAAAAAATCAAAAAAAAAAATTTCAAAAAAAAAATTGAAAAAAAAAATCCAAAAGAAATTCAAAAAAAAATCGAAAAAAAAAATTTTCGAAAAAATAAAAAAAAAATTCAAAAAAAATAAAAAAAAAATTTTCAAAAAAAAATTTCAAAAAAAATTCAAAAAAAAAATCGAAAAAAAATTTTTCGAAAAAATAAAAAAAAATTCAAAAAAAAAAATTTTCAAAAAAAATTCAAAAAAAAATCGAAAAAAAAATTTTTCGAAAAAATAAAAAAAAAAATTCAAAAAAAATAAAAAAAAAATTTTCAAAAAAAAATTTCAAAAAAAATTCAAAAAAAAAATCGAAAAAAAATTTTTCGAAAAAATAAAAAAAAAATTCAAAAAAAAAAATTTTCAAAAAAAATTCAAAAAAAAATCGCAAAAAAATTTTTCGAAAAAATGAAAAAAAATCTCAAAAAAAATAAAAAAAAAATCGAAAAAAAAATTTTTCGAAAAAATAAAAAAAATTTCAAAAAAAATTTTAAAAAAAATTTCAAAAAAAAATTGAAAAAAAATTTCAAAAAAAATTCAAAAAAAAATCGAAAAAAAAATTTTCGAAAAAATAAAAAAAAAAATTTCAAAAAAAAATTGAAAAAAAAATTCAAAAAAAAAATCGAAAAAAAAATTTTTCGAAAAAATAAAAAAAAAAATTTCAAAAAAAATTCAAAAAAAAAATCGAAAAAAAATTTTTCGAAAAAATAAAAAAAAATTCAAAAAAAAAAATTTTCAAAAAAAATTCAAAAAAAAATCGAAAAAAAAATTTTTCGAAAAAATTAAAAAAAAAATTAAAAAAAAATAAAAAAAAAATTTTCAAAAAAAAATTTCAAAAAAAATTCAAAAAAAAAATCGAAAAAAAATTTTTCGAAAAAATAAAAAAAAAATTCAAAAAAAAAAAATTTTCAAAAAAAATTCAAAAAAAAATCGCAAAAAAATTTTTCGAAAAAATGAAAAAAAATCTCAAAAAAAATAAAAAAAAAATCGAAAAAAAAATTTTTCGAAAAAATAAAAAAAATTTCAAAAAAAATTTTAAAAAAAATTTCAAAAAAAAATTGAAAAAAAATTTCAAAAAAAATTCAAAAAAAAATCGAAAAAAATTTTTTCGAAAAAATAAAAAAAAAATTCAAAAAAAAAATCGAAAAAAAAAATTTTCGAAAAAATAAAAAAAAAATCTCAAAAAAAATAAAAAAAAAATTTTCGAAAAAATAAAAAAAAAATTTCAAAAAAAAAATTCAAAAAAAAAATTCTAAAAAAATTCAAAAAAAAAATCGAAAAAAAAAATTTTCGAAAAAATAAAAAAAAAATTTCAAAAAAAATTTAAAAAAAAATTTTCAAAAAAAAATTGAAAAAAAATTTCAAAAAAAATAAAAAAAAAAAATTTCAAAAAAAAAAAAAAATTTCAAAAAAAAAATCAAAAAAAAATTTTCAAAAAAAAAATTGAAAAAAAAATTTCAAAAAAAATTCAAAAAAAAATCGAAAAAAAAAAATTTTCAATAAAAATTCAAAAAAAATCGAAAAAAAAATTTCGAAAAAATAAAAAAAAAATTTCAAAAAAAATAAAAATAAAATCGAAAAAAAAATTTTTCAAAAAAAAAAAAAAAAAATTTCAAAAAAAAATTGAAAAAAAATTTCAAAAAAAATTCAAAAAAAATCGAAAAAAAAAATTTTCGAAAAAATAAAAAAAAAATTTCAAAAAAAAATCAAAAAAAAAAATTTTCAAAAAAAAAATTCAAAAAAAAAATTGAAAAATAATTCAAAAAAAAAATCGAAAAAAAAAATTTTCGAAAAAATAAAAAAAAAATCAAAAAAAAAAATTTCAAAAAAAAAATTGAAAAAAAAAATCCAAAAGAAATTAAAAAAAAAATCGAAAAAAAAAATTTTTGAAAAAATAAAAAAAAAATTCAAAAAAAATAAAAAAAAAATTTTCAAAAAAAAATTTCAAAAAAAATTCAAAAAAAAAATCGAAAAAGAATTTTTCGAAAAAATAAAAAAAAAATTCAAAAAAAAAAATTTTCAAAAAAAATTCAAAAAAAAATCGAAAAAAAATTTTTTCGAAAAAATAAAAAAAAAATTCAAAAAAAAAAAAAAAAAAATTTTCAAAAAAAAATTTCAAAAAAAATTCAAAAAAAAAATCGAAAAAAAAATTTTCGAAAAAATAAAAAAAAAATTCAAAAAAAAAAAATTTCAAAAAAAATTCAAAAAAAAATCGAAAAAATTTTTTTCGAAAAAATGAAAAAAAATCTCAAAAAAAATAAAAAAAAAATCGAAAAAAAAATTTTTCGAAAAAATAAAAAAAATTTCAAAAAAAATTTAAAAAAAAAATTCAAAAAAAAATTGGAAAAAAATTTCAAAAAAAATTCAAAAAAAAATCGAAAAAAAAAATTTTCGAAAAAATAAAAAAAAAAATTTCAAAAAAAAATAAAAAAAAAATTTCAAAAAAAATAAAAAAAAAATCGAAAAAAAAATTTTCGAAAAAATAAAAAAAAAATTCAAAAAAAAATCGAAAAAAATTTTTTTCGAAAAAATGAAAAAAAATCTCAAAAAAAATAAAAAAAAAATCGAAAAAAAAATTTTTCGAAAAAATAAAAAAAAATTTCAAAAAAAATAAAAAAAAAAATTTCAAAAAAAATTCAAAAAAAAATCGAAAAAAAATTTTTTCGAAAAAATAAAAAAAAAATTTAAAAAAAAATAAAAAAAAAATCGAAAAAAAAATTTTTCGAAAAAATTAAAAAAAAATTTCAAAAAAAAATCAAAAAAAAATTTTTCGAAAAAAAAATTGAAAAAAAAAATTCAAAAAAAATTAAAAAAAAAATCGAAAAAAAAAAATTTTCAAAAAAAAAATTGAAAAAAAAAATAAAAAAAAAAATTTTCAAAAAAAAATTTCAAAAAAAATTCAAAAAAAAAATCGAAAAAAATTTTTTCGAAAAAATAAAAAAAAAATTCAAAAAAAAATGGAAAAAAAAAAATTCGAAAAAATAAAAAAAAATCTCAAAAAAAATAAAAAAAAAATTTTCGAAAAAATAAAAAAAAAATTTCAAAAAAAAAATTCAAAAAAAAAATTCTAAAAAAATTCAAAAAAAAAATCGAAAAAAAAATTTTCGAAAAAATAAAAAAAAAAATTCAAAAAAATTTCAAAAAAAATTAAAAAAAAATTTTCAAAAAAAAATTGAAAAAAAATTTCAAAAAAAATTCAAAAAAAAATCGAAAAAAAAAATTTTCGAAAAAATAAAAAAAAAAAATTTCAAAAAAAAAATTCAAAAAAAAATTTCAAAAAAAATTCAAAAAAAAAATCGAAAAAAAAATTCAAAAAAAAAATCGAAAAAATAAAAAAAAATCTCAAAAAAAATAAAAAAAAAATCGAAAAAAAAATTTTTCGAGAAAATAGAAAAAAAAATTCAAAAAAAAAATCAAAAAAAAAATTTTCAAAAAAAAAATTTCAAAAAAAATTCAAAAAAAAAAATTTCAAAAAAAAAAAAAAAAAAAAATTCAAAAAAAAAATCAAAAAAAAATTTTCAAAAAAAAAAATTGAAAAAAAAATTTCAAAAAAAATTCAAAAAAAAATCGAAAAAAAAAAATTTTCAATAAAAATTCAAAAAAAAATCGAAAAAAAAAATTTCGAAAAAATAAAAAAAAAATTTCAAAAAAAATAAAAAAAAAATCGAAAAAAAAATTTTTCAAAAAAAAAATAAAAAAAAAATTTTCAAAAAAAAATTGAAAAAAAATTGAAAAAAAAAATTTTCGAAAAAATAAAAAAAAAATTTTCAAAAAAAAATCAAAAAAAAAAATTTCAAAAAAAAAAATTCAAAAAAAAAATTGAAAAATAATTCAAAAAAATTTTCGAAAAAAAAAATTTTCGAAAAAATAAAAAAAAAATCAAAAAAAAAAATTTCAAAAAAAAAATTGAAAAAAAAAATCCAAAAGAAATTCAAAAAAAAATCGAAAAAAAAAATTTTCGAAAAAATAAAAAAAAAATTCAAAAAAAATAAAAAAAAAATTTTCAAAAAAAAATTTCAAAAAAAATTCAAAAAAAAAATCGAAAAAAAATTTTTCGAAAAAATAAAAAAAAATTCAAAAAAAAAAATTTTCAAAAAAAATTCAAAAAAAAATCGAAAAAAAAATTTTTCGAAAAAATAAAAAAAAAAATTCAAAAAAAATAAAAAAAAAATTTTCAAAAAAAAATTTCAAAAAAAATTCAAAAAAAAAATCGAAAAAAAATTTTTCGAAAAAATAAAAAAAAAATTCAAAAAAAAAAATTTTCAAAAAAAATTCAAAAAAAAATCGCAAAAAAATTTTTCGAAAAAATGAAAAAAAATCTCAAAAAAAATAAAAAAAAAATCGAAAAAAAAATTTTTCGAAAAAATAAAAAAAATTTCAAAAAAAATTTTAAAAAAAATTTCAAAAAAAAATTGAAAAAAAATTTCAAAAAAAATTCAAAAAAAAATCGAAAAAAAAATTTTCGAAAAAATAAAAAAAAAAATTTCAAAAAAAAATTGAAAAAAAAATTCAAAAAAAAAATCGAAAAAAAAATTTTTCGAAAAAATAAAAAAAAAAATTTCAAAAAAAATAAAAAAAAAAATTTCAAAAAAAAATTTCAAAAAAAATTCAAAAAAAAATCGAAAAAAAAATTTTTCGAAAAAATAAAAAAAAAATTTCAAAAAAAAATCAAAAAAAAATTTTTCAAAAAAAAAATTGAAAAAAAAAATTCAAAAAAAATTAAAAAAAAAATCGAAAAAAAAAATTTTCAAAAAAAAAATTGAAAAAAAAAATAAAAAAAAAATTTTCAAAAAAAAATTTCAAAAAAAATTTTAAAAAATTTTCAAAAAAAAATTTCAAAAAAAATTCAAAAAAAAAATCGAAAAAAAAATTTTCGAAAAAATAAAAAAAAATTCAAAAAAAAAATCGAAAAAAAAAATTTTCGAAAAAATGAAAAAGAATCTCAAAAAAAATTCAAAAAAAAATCGAAAAAAAAATTTTCGAAAGAATAAAAAAAAAATTCAAAAAAAAAATCGAAAAAAAAAATTTTCGAAAAAATGAAAAAAAATCTCAAAAAAATTAAAAAAAAATCGAAAAAAAAATTTTTCGAAAAAATAAAAAAAATTTCAAAAAAAATTTTAAAAAAAATTTCAAAAAAAAATTGAAAAAAAATTTCAAAAAAAATTCAAAAAAAAATGGAAAAAAAAATTTTTCGAAAAAATAAAAAAAAAATTTTCAAAAAAAAATTGAAAAAAAAATTTCAAAAAAAATTCAAAAAAAAATCGAAAAAAAAAAATTCGAAAAAATAAAAAAAAAATTTCAAAAAAAATAAAAAAAAAATCGAAAAAAAAAATTTCAAAAAAATAAAAAAAAAATTCAAAAAAAAAATCGAAAAAAAAATTTTTCGAAAAAATAAAAAAAAATTTCAAAAAAAATTTTAAAAAAAATTTCAAAAAAAATTCAAAAAAAAATCGAAAAAAAAATTTTTCGAAAAAATAAAAAAAAAAATAAAAAAAAAATAAAAAAAAAAATCGAAAAAAAAAATTTTCGAAAAAATAAAAAAAAAAATTCAAAAAAAAATTTTTCAAAAAAAAAAATTGAAAAAAAAATTCAAAAAAAATTAAAAAAAAAATCGAAAAAAAAAATTTTCAAAAAAAAAATTGAAAAAAAAAATAAAAAAAAAAATTTTCAAAAAAAAATTTCAAAAAAAATTCAAAAAAAAATCGAAAAAAATTTTTTCGAAAAAATAAAAAAAAAATTCAAAAAAAAAATCGAAAAAAAAAATTTTCGAAAAAATAAAAAAAAAATCTCAAAAAAAATAAAAAAAAAATTTTCGAAAAAATAAAAAAAAAATTTCAAAAAAAAATTCAAAAAAAAAATTCTAAAAAAATTCAAAAAAAAAATCGAAAAAAAAACTTTTCGAAAAAATAAAAAAAAAATTTCAAAAAAAATTTAAAAAAAATTTTCAAAAAAAAATTGAAAAAAAATTTCAAAAAAAATTCAAAAAAAAATCGAAAAAAAAAGTTTTCGAAAAAATAAAAAAAAAAATTTCAAAAAAAAAATTCAAAAAAAAATTCTAAAAAAATTCAAAAAAAAAATCGAAAAAAAAAATTTTTCGAAAAAATAAAAAAAAAATTTCAAAAAAAATTAAAAAAAAATTTTCAAAAAAAAATTGAAAAAAAATTTCAAAAAAAATTCAAAAAAAATCGAAAAAAAAAATTTTCGAAAAAATAAAAAAAAAAATTTCAAAAAAAAAATTCAAAAAAAAATTTCAAAAAAAAATTTCAAAAAAAATTCAAAAAAAAAATCGAAAAAAAAATTTTCGAAAAAATAAAAAAAAAATTCAAAAAAAAATCGAAAAAATAAAAAAAAATCTCAAAAAAAATAAAAAAAAAATCGAAAAAAATTTTTTTCGAAAAAATAGAAAAAAAAATTCAAAAAAAAAATCAAAAAAAAAAAATTTTCAAAAAAAAAATTTCAAAAAAAATTCAAAAAAAATCGAAAAAAAAAATTTTCAATGAAAATTCAAAAAAAAATCGAAAAAAAAAATTTCGAAAAAATAAAAAAAAAATAAAAAAAAAAATAAAAAAAAAATCGAAAAAAAATTTTTTCAAAAAAAAAATAAAAAAAAAATTTTCAAAAAAAAATTGAAAAAAAATTTCAAAAAAAATTCAAAAAAAATCGAAAAAAAAAAATTTTCGAAAAAATAAAAAAAAAATTTCAAAAAAAAATCAAAAAAAAAATTTTCAAAAAAAAAATTCAAAAAAAAAATTGAAAAATAATTCAAAAAAAAAATCGAAAAAAAAAATTTTCGAAAAAATAAAAAAAAAATCAAAAAAAAAAATTTCAAAAAAAAAATTGAAAAAAAAAATCCGAAAGAAATTCAAAAAAAAATCGAAAAAAAAAATTTTCGAAAAAATAAAAAAAAAATTCAAAAAAAATAAAAAAAAAATTTTCAAAAAAAAATTTCAAAAAAAATTCAAAAAAAAAATCGAAAAAAAAAATTTCGAAAAAATAAAAAAAAAATTCAAAAAAAAAAATTTTCAAAAAAAATTCAAAAAAAAATCGAAAAAAATTTTTTCGAAAAAATGAAAAAAAATCTCAAAAAAAATAAAAAAAAAATCGAAAAAAAAATTTTTCGAAAAAATAAAAAAAATTTCAAAAAAAATTTTAAAAAAAATTTCAAAAAAAAATTGAAAAAAAATTTCAAAACAAATTAAAAAAAAATGGAAAAAAAAATTTTCGAAAAAATAAAAAAAAAAATTTCAAAAAAAAATTGAAAAAAAAATTTCAAAAAAAATTCAAAAAAAAATTTTCAATAAAAATTCAAAAAAAAATCGAAAAAAAATTTTTTCGAAAAAATAAAAAAAAAATTTAAAAAAAAATAAAAAAAAAATCGAAAAAAAAAATTTTCGAAAAAATAAAAAAAAAATTTCAAAAAAAAATCAAAAAAAAATTTTTCAAAAAAAAAATTGAAAAAAAAAAATTCAAAAAAAATTAAAAAAAAAATCGAAAAAAAAAATTTTCAAAAAAAAAATTGAAAAAAAAAATAAAAAAAAAATTTTCAAAAAAAAATTCCAAAAAAAATTCAAAAAAAAAATCGAAAAAATTTTTTTCGAAAATATAAAAAAAAATTTAAAAAAAAATCGAAAAAAAAATTTTCGAAAAAATAAAAAAAAAATCTCAAAAAAAATCGAAAAAAAAATCGAAAAAAAAATCGAAAAAAAATTTTTCGAAAAAAAAATTTCTAAAAAAATTCAAAAAAAAAAATTTCAAAAAAAATTCAAAAAAAAAATTTCAAAAAAAAAATCAAAAAAAAATTTTCAAAAAAAAAATTGAAAAAAAAATTTCAAAAAAAATTCAAAAAAAAATCGAAAAAAAAAAATTTTCAATAAAAATTCAAAAAAAAATCGAAAAAAATTTTTTTCGAAAAAATAGAAAAAAAATTCAAAAAAAAAAATTTTCAAAAAAAATTCAATAAAAAATCGAAAAAAAAATTTTCGAAAAAATAAAAAAAAAATTCAAAGAAAAAATCGAAAAAAATTTTTTTCGAAAAAATGAAAAAAAATCTCAAAAAAAATAAAAAAAAATCGAAAAAAAAATTTTTCGAAAAAATAAAAAAAAATTTCAAAAAAAATTTTAAAAAAAATTTCAAAAAAAAATTGAAAAAAAATTTCAAAAAAAATTCAAAAAAAAATCGAAAAAAAAAATTTTCGAAAAAATTAAAAAAAAATTTTCAAAAAAAAATTGAAAAAAAATTTCGAAAAAAATTCAAAAAAAAAATCGAAAAAAAAATTTTTCGAAAAAATAAAAAAAAAAATTTCAAAAAAAATAAGAAAAAAAATTTCAAAAAAAAATTTCAAAAAAAATTCAAAAAAAAATCGAAAAAAAATTTTTCGAAAAAATAAAAAAAAAATTCAAAAAAAAAATCGAAAAAAATTTTTTCGAAAAAATAAAAAAAAAATTCAAAAAAAAAATCGAAAAAAAAAATTTTCGAAAAAATAAAAAAAAAATCTCAAAAAAAATAAAAAAAAAATTTTCGAAAAAATAAAAAAAAAATTTCAAAAAAAAATTCAAAAAAAAAATTCTAAAAAAATTCAAAAAAAAATCGAAAAAAAAAATTTTCGAAAAAATAAAAATAAAAATTCAAAAAAAATTTAAAAAAAATTTTCAAAAAAAAATTGAAAAAAAATTTCAAAAAAAATTTCAAAAAAAAAAAAAAAAAAAATTTCAAAAAAAAAATCAAAAAAAAATTTTCAAAAAAAAAATTGAAAAAAAAATTTCAAAAAAAATTCAAAAAAAATCGAAAAAAAAAATTTTCAATAAAAATTCAAAAAAAATCGAAAAAAAAAATTTCGAAAAAATAAAAAAAAAATTTCAAAAAAAATAAAAAAAAAATCGAAAAAAAAATTTTTCAAAAAAAAATAAAAAAAAAATTTTCAAAAAAAAATTGAAAAAAAATTTCAAAAAAAATTCAAAAAAAATCGAAAAAAAAAATTTTCGAAAAAATAAAAAAAAAATTTCAAAAAAAAATCAAAAAAAAAATTTTCAAAAAAAAAATTCAAAAAAAAAATTGAAAAATAATTCAAAAAAAAAATCGAAAAAAAAAATTTTCGAAAAAATAAAAAAAAATTCAAAAAAAAAAATTTCAAAAAAAAAAATTGAAAAAAAAAATCCAAAAGAAATTCAAAAAAAAATCGAAAAAAAAAAATTTCGAAAAAATAAAAAAAAAAATTCAAAAAAAATAAAAAAAAAATTTTCAAAAAAAAATTTCAAAAAAAATTCAAAAAAAAAAATCGAAAAAAAATTTTTCGAAAAAATTAAAAAAAAATTCAAAAAAAAAAATTTTCAAAAAAAATTCAAAAAAAAATCGAAAAAAAAATTTTTCGAAAAAATAAAAAATAAATTCAAAAAAAATAAAAAAAAAATTTTCAAAAAAAAATTTCAAAAAAAATTCAAAAAAAAAATCGAAAAAAAAATTTTCGAAAAAATAAAAAAAAAATTCAAAAAAAAAAATTTTCAAAAAAAATTCAAAAAAAAATCGAAAAAAATTTTTTCGAAAAAATGAAAAAAAATCTCAAAAAAAATAAAAAAAAAATCGAAAAAAAAATTTTTCGAAAAAATAAAAAAAATTTCAAAAAAAATTTTTAAAAAAATTTCAAAAAAAAATTGGAAAAAAATTTCAAAAAAAATTCAAAAAAAAATCGAAAAAAAAAATTTTCGAAAAAATAAAAAAAAAAATTTCAAAAAAAAAAAAAAAAAAAATTTCAAAAAAAATAAAAAAAAAATCGAAAAAAAAATTTTCGAAAAAATAAAAAAAAAATTCAAAAAAAAATCGAAAAAATGAAAAAAAATAAAAAAAAAATAAAAAAAAAATCGAAAAAAAAATTTTTCGAAAAAATAAAAAAAAATTTCAAAAAAAATTAAAAAAAAAATTTCAAAAAAAATTCAAAAAAAAATCGAAAAAAAATTTTTTCGAAAAAATAAAAAAAAATTTAAAAAAAATAAAAAAAAAATCGAAAAAAAAATTTTCGAAAAAATAAAAAAAAAAATTTCAAAAAAAAATCAAAAAAAAATTTTTTTAAAAAAAAATTCAAAAAAAATTTAAAAAAAAATCGAAAAAAAAAAATTTCAAAAAAAAAATTGAAAAAAAAAATAAAAAAAAAAATTTTCAAAAAAAAATTTCAAAAAAAATTCAAAAAAAAAATCGAAAAAAATTTTTACGAAAAAATAAAAAAAAAATTCAAAAAAAAAATCGAAAAAAAAATTTTTCGAAAAAATAAAAAAAAAATCTCAAAAGAAATAAAAAAAAAATCGAAAAAAAAATTTTTCGAAAAAATAAAAAAAATTTCAAAAAAAATTTTAAAAAAAATTTCAAAAAAAAATTGAAAAAAAATTTCAAAAAAAATTCAAAAAAAATCGAAAAAAAAATTTTTCGAAAAAATAAAAAAAAAATTTCAAAAAAAAATCAAAAAAAAAATTTTCAAAAAAAAAATTAAAAAAAAAAATTGAAAAATAATTCAAAAAAAAAATCGAAAAAAAAAATTTTCGAAAAAATAAAAAAAAAATCAAAAAAAAAAATTTCAAAATTGAAAAAAAAAATCCAAAAGAAATTCAAAAAAAAATCGAAAAAAAAAATTTTCGAAAAAATAAAAAAAAAATTCAAAAAAAATAAAAAAAAAATTTTCAAAAAAAAATTTCAAAAAAAATTCAAAAAAAAAATCGAAAAAAAATTTTTCGAAAAAATAAAAAAAAATTCAAAAAAAAAAATTTTCAAAAAAAATTCAAAAAAAAATCGAAAAAAATTTTTTCGAAAAAATGAAAAAAAATCTCAAAAAAAATTTAAAAAAAATCGAAAAAAAAATTTTTCGAAAAAATAAAAAAAATTTAAAAAAAAATTTAAAAAAAAATTTAAAAAAAAAATTGAAAAAAAATTTCAAAAAAAAAATTTCAAAAAAAAAAAAAAAAAATTTCAAAAAAAAAATCAAAAAAAAATTTTCAAAAAAAAAATTGAAAAAAAAATTTCAAAAAAAATTCAAAAAAAAATCGAAAAAAAAAAAATTTCAATGAAAATTCAAAAAAAAATCGAAAAAAAAAATTTCGAAAAAATAAAAAAAAAAATTCAAAAAAAAATAAAAAAAAAATCGAAAAAAAAATTTTTCAAAAAAAAAATAAAAAAAAAATTTTCAAAAAAAAATTGAAAAAAAATTTCAAAAAAAATTCAAAAAAAATCGAAAAAAAAAATTTTCGAAAAAATAAAAAAAAAATTTAAAAAAAAAATCAAAAAAAAAATTTTCAAAAAAAAAATTCAAAAAAAAAATTGAAAAATAATTTAAAAAAAAAATCGAAAAAAAAAATTTTCGGAAAAATAAAAAAAAAATCAAAAAAAAAAATTTCAAAAAAAAAATTGAAAAAAAAAATCCAAAAGAAATTAAAAAAAAAATCGAAAAAAAAATTTTCGAAAAAATAAAAAAAAAATTCAAAAAAAATAAAAAAAAAATTTTCAAAAAAAAATTTCAAAAAAAATTCAAAAAAAAAATCGAAAAAAAAATTTTCGAAAAAATAAAAAAAAAATTCAAAAAAAAAAATTTTCAAAAAAAATTAAAAAAAAAATCGAAAAAAAATTTTTCGAAAAAATGAAAAAAAATCTCAAAAAAAATAAAAAAAAAATCGAAAAAAAAATTTTTCGAAAAAATAAAAAAAATTTCAAAAAAAATTTTAAAAAAAATTTCAAAAAAAAATTGGAAAAAAATTTCAAAAAAAATTCAAAAAAAAATCGAAAAAAAAAATTTTCGAAAAAATAAAAAAAAAAATTTCAAAAAAAAATAAAAAAAAAATTTCAAAAAAAATAAAAAAAAAATCGAAAAAAAAATTTTCGAAAAAATAAAAAAAAAAATCAAAAAAAAATCGAAAAAATGAAAAAAAATCTCAAAAAAAATAAAAAAAAAATCGAAAAAAAAAATTTTCGAAAAAATAAAAAAAAATTTCAAAAAAAATTAAAAAAAAAATTTCAAAAAAAATTCAAAAAAAAATCGAAAAAAAAATTTTTCGAAAAAATAAAAAAAAAATTTAAAAAAAAATTAAAAAAAAATCGAAAAAAAAAATTTTCGAAAAAATAAAAAAAAAATTTCAAAAAAAAATCAAAAAAAAATTTTTCAAAAAAAAAATTCAAAAAAAAAATTCAAAAAAAATTAAAAAAAAAATCGAAAAAAAAAATTTTCAAAAAAAAAATTGAAAAAAAAAATAAAAAAAAAAATTTTCAAAAAAAAATTTCAAAAAAAATTCAAAAAAAAAATCGAAAAAAATTTTTACGAAAAAATAAAAAAAAAATTCAAAAAAAAAATCGAAAAAAAAATTTTTCGAAAAAATAAAAAAAAAATCTCAAAAAAAATAAAAACAAAATTTTCGAAAAAATAAAAAAAAAATTCAAAAAAAAATCGAAAAAATAAAAAAAAATCTCAAAAAAAATAAAAAAAAAATCGAAAAAAATTTTTTTCGAAAAAATAGAAAAAAAAATTCAAAAAAAAAATCAAAAAAAAAAATTTTCAAAAAAAAAATTTCAAAAAAAATTCAAAAAAAAATCGAAAAAAAAAAATTTTCAATGAAAATTCAAAAAAAAATCGAAAAAAAAATTTCGAAAAAATAAAAAAAAAATTTCAAAAAAAATAAAAAAAAAATCGAAAAAAAAATTTTTCAAAAAAAAAATAAAAAAAAAAATTTCAAAAAAAAATTGAAAAAAAAATTCAAAAAAAATTCAAAAAAAATCGAAAAAAAAAATTTTCGAAAAAATAAAAAAAAAATTTCAAAAAAAAATCAAAAAAAAAATTTTCAAAAAAAAAATTCAAAAAAAAAATTGAAAAAAAAAATCGAAAAAAAAAATTTTCGAAAAAATAAAAAAAAAATCAAAAAAAAAAATTTCAAAATTGAAAAAAAAAATCCAAAAGAAATTAAAAAAAAATCGAAAAAAAAAATTTTCGAAAAAATAAAAAAAAAATTCAAAAAAAATAAAAAAAAAATTTTCAAAAAAAAATTTCAAAAAAAATTCAAAAAAAAAATCAAAAAAAAATTTTTCGAAAAAATAAAAAAAAATTCAAAAAAAAAAATTTTCAAAAAAAATTAAAAAAAAAATCGAAAAAATTTTTTTCGAAAAAATGAAAAAAAATCTCAAAAAAATGTAAAAAAAATCGAAAAAAAAATTTTTCGAAAAAATAAAAAAATTTAAAAAAAAATTTAAAAAAAAATTTCAAAAAAAAATTGAAAAAAAATTTCAAAAAAAAAAATTTCAAAAAAAAAAAATTTCAAAAAAAAAATCAAAAAAAAATTTTCAAAAAAAAAATTGAAAAAAAAATTTCAAAAAAAATTCAAAAAAAAATCAAAAAAAAAATTTTCAATGAAAATTCAAAAAAAAATCGAAAAAAAAAATTTCGAAAAAATAAAAAAAAAATTTCAAAAAAAATAAAAAAAAAATCGAAAAAAAAATTTTTCAAAAAAAAAATAAAAAAAAAATTTTCAAAAAAAAATTGAAAAAAAATTTCAAAAAAAATTAAAAAAAAATCGAAAAAAAAAATTTTCGAAAAAATAAAAAAAAAATTTCAAAAAAAAATCAAAAAAAAAATTTTCAAAAAAAAAATTCAAAAAAAAAATTGAAAAATAATTTTAAAAAAAAAATCGAAAAAAAAAATTTTCGAAAAAATAAAAAAAAATCAAAAAAAAAAATTTCAAAAAAAAAATTGAAAAAAAAAATCCAAAAGAAATTAAAAAAAAAATCGAAAAATAAAATTTTCGAAAAAATAAAAAAAAAATTCAAAAAAAATAAAAAAAAAATTTTCAAAAAAAAATTTCAAAAAAAATTCAAAAAAAAAATCGAAAAAAAAATTTTCGAAAAAATAAAAAAAAATTCAAAAAAAAAAATTTTCAAAAAAAATTCAAAAAAAAATCGAAAAAAAAATTTTCGAAAAAATGAAAAAAAATCTCAAAAAAAATAAAAAAAAAATCGAAAAAAAAATTTTTCGAAAAAATAAAAAAAATTTCAAAAAAAATTTAAAAAAAAATTTCAAAAAAAAATTGAAAAAAAATTTCAAAAAAAATTCAAAAAAAAAATCGAAAAAAAAAAATTTCGAAAAAATAAAAAAAAAATTTAAAAAAAAATAAAAAAAAAAATCGAAAAAAAAAATTTTCGAAAAAATAAAAAAAAAATTTCAAAAAAAAATCAAAAAAAAAATTTTCAAAAAAAAAATTCAAAAAAAAAATTGAAAAATAATTCAAAAAAAAAATCGAAAAAAAAAATTTTCGAAAAAATAAAAAAAAAATCAAAAAAAAAAATTTCAAAAAAAAAAATTGAAAAAAAAAATCCAAAAGAAATTAAAAAAAAAATCGAAAAAAAAAATTTTCGAAAAAATAAAAAAAAAAATTCAAAAAAAATTTAAAAAAAATTTTCAAAAAAAAATTGAAAAAAAATTTCAAAAAAAATTCAAAAAAAAAAATTTCAAAAAAAAAAAAAAAAAAAATTTCAAAAAAAAAAATCAAAAAAAAATTTTCAAAAAAAAAATTGAAAAAAAAATTTCAAAAAAAATTCAAAAAAAATCGAAAAAAAAAATTTTCAATAAAAATTCAAAAAAAATCGAAAAAAAAAATTTCGAAAAAATAAAAAAAAAATTTCAAAAAAAATAAAAAAAAAATCGAAAAAAAAATTTTTCAAAAAAAAATAAAAAAAAAATTTTCAAAAAAAAATTGAAAAAAAATTTCAAAAAAAATTCAAAAAAAATCGAAAAAAAAAATTTTCGAAAAAATAAAAAAATTTCAAAAAAAAATCAAAAAAAAAATTTTCAAAAAAAAAATTCAAAAAAAAAATTGAAAAATAATTCAAAAAAAAAATCGAAAAAAAAAATTTTCGAAAAAATAAAAAAAAATTCAAAAAAAAAAATTTCAAAAAAAAAAATTGAAAAAAAAAATCCAAAAGAAATTCAAAAAAAAATCGAAAAAAAAAATTTTCGAAAAAATAAAAAAAAAAATTCAAAAAAAATAAAAAAAAAATTTTCAAAAAAAAATTTCAAAAAAAATTCAAAAAAAAAATCGAAAAAAAATTTTTCGAAAAAATAAAAAAAAAATTCAAAAAAAAAAATTTTCAAAAAAAATTCAAAAAAAAATCGAAAAAAAAATTTTTCGAAAAAATAAAAAAAAAATTCAAAAAAAATAAAAAAAAAAATTTTCAAAAAAAAATTTCAAAAAAAATTCAAAAAAAAAATCGAAAAAAAAATTTTCGAAAAAATAAAAAAAAAATTCAAAAAAAAAAATTTTCAAAAAAAATTCAAAAAAAAATCGAAAAAAATTTTTTCGAAAAAATGAAAAAAAATCTCAAATAAAATAAAAAAAAAATCGAAAAAAAAATTTTTCGAAAAAATAAAAAAAATTTCAAAAAAAATTTTAAAAAAAATTTCAAAAAAAAATTGGAAAAAAATTTCAAAAAAAATTCAAAAAAAAATCGAAAAAAAAAATTTTCGAAAAAATAAAAAAAAAATTTTCAAAAAAAAATAAAAAAAAAATTTCAAAAAAAAAAAAAAAAAAATCGAAAAAAAAATTTTCGAAAAAATAAAAAAAAAATTCAAAAAAAAATCGAAAAAATTTAAAAAAATCTCAAAAAAAATAAAAAAAAAATCGAAAAAAAAATTTTTCGAAAAAATAAAAAAAAATTTCAAAAAAAATTAAAAAAAAAATTTCAAAAAAAATTCAAAAAAAAATCGAAAAAAAAATTTTTCGAAAAAATAAAAAAAAAATTTAAAAAAAAATAAAAAAAAAATCGAAAAAAAAATTTTCGAAAAAATAAAAAAAAAAATTTCAAAAAAAAATCAAAAAAAAATTTTTTAAAAAAAAAATTGAAAAAAAAATTCAAAAAAAATTAAAAAAAAAATCGAAAAAAAAAATTTTCAAAAAAAAAATTGAAAAAAAAAATAAAAAAAAAAATTTTCAAAAAAAAATTTAAAAAAAAATTAAAAAAAAAATCGAAAAAAATTTTTACGAAAAAATAAAAAAAAAAATTCAAAAAAAAAATCGAAAAAAAAATTTTTCGAAAAAATTAAAAAAAAATCGAAAAAATAAAAAAAAATCTCAAAAAAAATAAAAAAAAAATCGAAAAAAATTTTTTTCGAAAAAATAGAAAAAAAAATTCAAAAAAAAAATCAAAAAAAAAAATTTTCAAAAAAAAAATTTCAAAAAAAATTCAAAAAAAAATCGAAAAAAAAAAATTTTCAATGAAAATTCAAAAAAAAATCGAAAAAAAAATTTCGAAAAAATAAAAAAAAAATTTCAAAAAAAATAAAAAAAAAATCGAAAAAAAAATTTTTCAAAAAAAAAATAAAAAAAAAAATTTCAAAAAAAAATTGAAAAAAAAATTCAAAAAAAATTCAAAAAAAATCGAAAAAAAAAATTTTCGAAAAAATAAAAAAAAAATTTCAAAAAAAAATCAAAAAAAAAATTTTCAAAAAAAAAATTCAAAAAAAAAATTGAAAAAAAAAATCGAAAAAAAAAATTTTCGAAAAAATAAAAAAAAAATCAAAAAAAAAAATTTCAAAATTGAAAAAAAAAATCCAAAAGAAATTAAAAAAAAATCGAAAAAAAAAATTTTCGAAAAAATAAAAAAAAAATTCAAAAAAAATAAAAAAAAAATTTTCAAAAAAAAATTTCAAAAAAAATTCAAAAAAAAAATCAAAAAAAAATTTTTCGAAAAAATAAAAAAAAATTCAAAAAAAAAAATTTTCAAAAAAAATTAAAAAAAAAATCGAAAAAATTTTTTTCGAAAAAATGAAAAAAAATCTCAAAAAAATGTAAAAAAAATCGAAAAAAAAATTTTTCGAAAAAATAAAAAAAATTTAAAAAAAAATTTAAAAAAAAATTTCAAAAAAAAATTGAAAAAAAATTTCAAAAAAAAAAATTTCAAAAAAAAAAAATTTCAAAAAAAAAATCAAAAAAAAATTTTCAAAAAAAAAATTGAAAAAAAAATTTCAAAAAAAATTCAAAAAAAAATCAAAAAAAAAATTTTCAATGAAAATTCAAAAAAAAATCGAAAAAAAAAATTTCGAAAAAATAAAAAAAAAATTTCAAAAAAAATAAAAAAAAAATCGAAAAAAAAATTTTTCAAAAAAAAAATAAAAAAAAAATTTTCAAAAAAAAATTGAAAAAAAATTTCAAAAAAAATTAAAAAAAAATCGAAAAAAAAAATTTTCGAAAAAATAAAAAAAAAATTTCAAAAAAAAATCAAAAAAAAAATTTTCAAAAAAAAAATTCAAAAAAAAAATTGAAAAATAATTTTAAAAAAAAAATCGAAAAAAAAAATTTTCGAAAAAATAAAAAAAAATCAAAAAAAAAAATTTCAAAAAAAAAATTGAAAAAAAAAATCCAAAAGAAATTAAAAAAAAAATCGAAAAATAAAATTTTCGAAAAAATAAAAAAAAAATTCAAAAAAAATAAAAAAAAAATTTTCAAAAAAAAATTTCAAAAAAAATTCAAAAAAAAAATCGAAAAAAAAATTTTCGAAAAAATAAAAAAAAATTCAAAAAAAAAAATTTTCAAAAAAAATTCAAAAAAAAATCGAAAAAAAAATTTTCGAAAAAATGAAAAAAAATCTCAAAAAAAATAAAAAAAAAATCGAAAAAAAAATTTTTCGAAAAAATAAAAAAAATTTCAAAAAAAATTTAAAAAAAAATTTCAAAAAAAAATTGAAAAAAAATTTCAAAAAAAATTCAAAAAAAAAATCGAAAAAAAAAAATTTCGAAAAAATAAAAAAAAAATTTAAAAAAAAATAAAAAAAAAAATCGAAAAAAAAAATTTTCGAAAAAATAAAAAAAAAATTTCAAAAAAAAATCAAAAAAAAAATTTTCAAAAAAAAAATTCAAAAAAAAATTGAAAAATAATTCAAAAAAAAAATCGAAAAAAAAAATTTTCGAAAAAATAAAAAAAAAATCAAAAAAAAAAATTTCAAAAAAAAAAATTGAAAAAAAAAATCCAAAAGAAATTAAAAAAAAAATCGAAAAAAAAAATTTTCGAAAAAATAAAAAAAAAAATTCAAAAAAAATTTAAAAAAAATTTTCAAAAAAAAATTGAAAAAAAATTTCAAAAAAAATTCAAAAAAAAAAATTTCAAAAAAAAAAAAAAAAAAAATTTCAAAAAAAAAAATCAAAAAAAAATTTTCAAAAAAAAAATTGAAAAAAAAATTTCAAAAAAAATTCAAAAAAAATCGAAAAAAAAAATTTTCAATAAAAATTCAAAAAAAATCGAAAAAAAAAATTTCGAAAAAATAAAAAAAAAATTTCAAAAAAAATAAAAAAAAAATCGAAAAAAAAATTTTTCAAAAAAAAATAAAAAAAAAATTTTCAAAAAAAAATTGAAAAAAAATTTCAAAAAAAATTCAAAAAAAATCGAAAAAAAAAATTTTCGAAAAAATAAAAAAATTTCAAAAAAAAATCAAAAAAAAAATTTTCAAAAAAAAAATTCAAAAAAAAAATTGAAAAATAATTCAAAAAAAAAATCGAAAAAAAAAATTTTCGAAAAAATAAAAAAAAATTCAAAAAAAAAAATTTCAAAAAAAAAAATTGAAAAAAAAAATCCAAAAGAAATTCAAAAAAAAATCGAAAAAAAAAATTTTCGAAAAAATAAAAAAAAAAATTCAAAAAAAATAAAAAAAAAATTTTCAAAAAAAAATTTCAAAAAAAATTCAAAAAAAAAATCGAAAAAAAATTTTTCGAAAAAATAAAAAAAAAATTCAAAAAAAAAAATTTTCAAAAAAAATTCAAAAAAAAATCGAAAAAAAAATTTTTCGAAAAAATAAAAAAAAAATTCAAAAAAAATAAAAAAAAAAATTTTCAAAAAAAAATTTCAAAAAAAATTCAAAAAAAAAATCGAAAAAAAAATTTTCGAAAAAATAAAAAAAAAATTCAAAAAAAAAAATTTTCAAAAAAAATTCAAAAAAAAATCGAAAAAAATTTTTTCGAAAAAATGAAAAAAAATCTCAAAAAAAATAAAAAAAAAATCGAAAAAAAAATTTTTCGAAAAAATAAAAAAAATTTCAAAAAAAATTTTAAAAAAAATTTCAAAAAAAAATTGGAAAAAAATTTCAAAAAAAATTCAAAAAAAAATCGAAAAAAAAAATTTTCGAAAAAATAAAAAAAAAATTTTCAAAAAAAAATAAAAAAAAAATTTTAAAAAAAAAAAAAAAAAAATCGAAAAAAAAATTTTCGAAAAAATAAAAAAAAAATTCAAAAAAAAATCGAAAAAATTTAAAAAAATCTCAAAAAAAATAAAAAAAAAATCGAAAAAAAAATTTTTCGAAAAAATAAAAAAAAATTTCAAAAAAAATTAAAAAAAAAATTTCAAAAAAAATTCAAAAAAAAATCGAAAAAAAAATTTTTCGAAAAAATAAAAAAAAAATTTAAAAAAAAATAAAAAAAAAATCGAAAAAAAAATTTTCGAAAAAATAAAAAAAAAAATTTCAAAAAAAAATCAAAAAAAAATTTTTTAAAAAAAAAATTGAAAAAAAAATTCAAAAAAAATTAAAAAAAAAATCGAAAAAAAAAATTTTCAAAAAAAAAATTGAAAAAAAAAATAAAAAAAAAAATTTTCAAAAAAAAATTTAAAAAAAAATTAAAAAAAAAATCGAAAAAAATTTTTACGAAAAAATAAAAAAAAAAATTCAAAAAAAAAATCGAAAAAAAAATTTTTCGAAAAAATAAAAAAAAAATCGAAAAAAAAATTTTTCGAAAAAATAAAAAAAATTTCAAAAAAAATTTTAAAAAAAATTTCAAAAAAAAATTGAAAAAAAATTTCAAAAAAAATTCAAAAAAAAATCGAAAAAAAAATTTTTCGAAAAAATAAAAAAAAAATTTCAAAAAAAAATCAAAAAAAAAATTTTCAAAAAAAAAATTCAAAAAAAAAATTGAAAAATAATTCAAAAAAAAAATCGAAAAAAAAATTTTTCGAAAAAATAAAAAAAAAATCAAAAAAAAAAATTTCAAAATTGAAAAAAAAAATCCAAAAGAAATTCAAAAAAAAATCGAAAAAAAAAATTTTCGAAAAAATAAAAAAAAAATTCAAAAAAAATAAAAAAAAAATTTTCAAAAAAAAATTTCAAAAAAAATTCAAAAAAAAAATCGAAAAAAAATTTTTCGAAAAAATAAAAAAAAATTCAAAAAAAAAAATTTTCAAAAAAAATTCAAAAAAAAATCGAAAAAAATTTTTTCGAAAAAATGAAAAAAAATCTCAAAAAAAATTTAAAAAAAATCGAAAAAAAAATTTTTCGAAAAAATAAAAAAAATTTAAAAAAAAATTTTAAAAAAAATTTCAAAAAAAAATTGAAAAAAAATTTCAAAAAAAAAATTTCAAAAAAAAAAAAAAAAAATTTCAAAAAAAAAATCAAAAAAAAATTTTCAAAAAAAAAATTGAAAAAAAAATTTCAAAAAAAATTCAAAAAAAAATCGAAAAAAAAAAATTTTCAATGAAAATTCAAAAAAAAATCGAAAAAAAAAATTTCGAAAAAATAAAAAAAAAATTTAAAAAAAAATAAAAAAAAAATCGAAAAAAAAATTTTTCAAAAAAAAAATAAAAAAAAATTTTCAAAAAAAAATTGAAAAAAAATTTCAAAAAAAATTCAAAAAAAATCGAAAAAAAAAATTTTCGAAAAAATAAAAAAAAAATTTCAAAAAAAAATCAAAAAAAAAATTTTCAAAAAAAAAATTCAAAAAAAAAATTGAAAAATAATTTTAAAAAAAAATCGAAAAAAAAAATTTTCGAAAAAATAAAAAAAAAATCAAAAAAAAAAAATTTCAAAAAAAAAATTGAAAAAAAAAATCCAAAAGAAATTAAAAAAAAAATCGAAAAAAAAAATTTTCGAAAAAATAAAAAAAAAATTCAAAAAAAATAAAAAAAAAATTTTCAAAAAAAAATTTCAAAAAAAATTCAAAAAAAAAAATCGAAAAAAAAATTTTCGAAAAAATAAAAAAAAAATTCAAAAAAAAAATTTTCAAAAAAAATTCAAAAAAAAATCGAAAAAAATTTTTTCGAAAAAATGAAAAAAAATCTCAAAAAAAATAAAAAAAAAATCGAAAAAAAAATTTTTCGAAAAAATAAAAAAAATTTCAAAAAAAATTTTAAAAAAAATTTCAAAAAAAAATTGGAAAAAAATTTCAAAAAAAATTCAAAAAAAAATCGAAAAAAAAAATTTTCGAAAAAATAAAAAAAAAAATTTCAAAAAAAAATAAAAAAAAAATTTCAAAAAAAATAAAAAAAAAATCGAAAAAATAAAAAAAAAATTCAAAAAAAAATCGAAAAAATGAAAAAAAATCTCAAAAAAAATAAAAAAAAAATCGAAAAAAAAATTTTTCGAAAAAATAAAAAAAAATTTCAAAAAAAATTTTAAAAAAAATTTCAAAAAAAATTCAAAAAAAAATCGAAAAAAAAATTTTTCGAAAAAATAAAAAAAAAATTTTAAAAAAAATAAAAAAAAAATCGAAAAAAAAAATTTTCGAAAAAATAAAAAAAAAAATTTCAAAAAAAAATCAAAAAAAAATTTTTCAAAAAAAAAATTGAAAAAAAAAATTCAAAAAAAATTAAAAAAAAAATCGAAAAAAAAAATTTTCAAAAAAAAAATTGAAAAAAAAAATAAAAAAAAAAATTTTCAAAAAAAAATTTCAAAAAAAATTCAAAAAAAAAATCGAAAAAAATTTTTACGAAAAAATAAAAAAAAAATTCAAAAAAAAAATCGAAAAAAAAATTTTTCGAAAAAATAAAAAAAAAATCTCAAAAAAAATAAAAAAAAAATTTTCGAAAAAATAAAAAAAAAATTCAAAAAAAAATCGAAAAAATAAAAAAAAATCTCAAAAAAAATAAAAAAAAAATCGAAAAAAATTTTTTTCGAAAAAATAGAAAAAAAAATTCAAAAAAAAAATCAAAAAAAAAAATTTTCAAAAAAAAAATTTCAAAAAAAATTCAAAAAAAAATCGAAAAAAAAAAATTTTCAATGAAAATTCAAAAAAAAATCGAAAAAAAAAATTTCGAAAAAATAAAAAAAAAATTTCAAAAAAAATAAAAAAAAAATCGAAAAAAAAATTTTTCGAAAAAAAAATAAAAAAAAAATTTTCAAAAAAAAATTGAAAAAAAAATTCAAAAAAAATTCAAAAAAAATCGAAAAAAAAAATTTTCGAAAAAATAAAAAAAAAATTTCAAAAAAAAATCAAAAAAAAAATTTTCAAAAAAAAAATTCAAAAAAAAAATTGAAAAAAAAAATCGAAAAAAAAATTTTCGAAAAAATAAAAAAAAAATCAAAAAAAAAAATTTCAAAATTGAAAAAAAAAATCCAAAAGAAATTCAAAAAAAAATCGAAAAAAAAAATTTTCGAAAAAATAAAAAAAAAATTCAAAAAAAATAAAAAAAAAATTTTCAAAAAAAAATTTCAAAAAAAATTCAAAAAAAAAATCGAAAAAAAATTTTTCGAAAAAATAAAAAAAAATTCAAAAAAAAAAATTTTCAAAAAAAATTCAAAAAAAAATCGAAAAAATTTTTTTCGAAAAAATGAAAAAAAAATCTCAAAAAAAATTTTAAAAAAATCGAAAAAAAAATTTTTCGAAAAAATAAAAAAAATTTTAAAAAAAATTTAAAAAAAAATTTCAAAAAAAAATTGAAAAAAAATTTCAAAAAAAAAAATTTCAAAAAAAAAAAAAAAAAATTTCAAAAAAAAAATCAAAAAAAAATTTTCAAAAAAAAAATTGAAAAAAAAATTTCAAAAAAAATTCAAAAAAAAATCGAAAAAAAAAAATTTTCAATGAAAATTCAAAAAAAAATCGAAAAAAAAAATTTCGAAAAAATAAAAAAAAAATTTCAAAAAAAATAAAAAAAAAATCGAAAAAAAAATTTTTCAAAAAAAAAATGAAAAAAAAATTTTCAAAAAAAAATTGAAAAAAAATTTCAAAAAAAATTCAAAAAAAATCGAAAAAAAAAATTTTCGAAAAAATAAAAAAAAAAATTTCAAAAAAAAATCAAAAAAAAAATTTTCAAAAAAAAAATTCAAAAAAAAAATTGAAAAATAATTTTAAAAAAAAATCGAAAAAAAAAATTTTCGAAAAAATAAAAAAAAATCAAAAAAAAAAATTTCAAAAAAAAAATTTTCAAAAAAAAATTTCAAAAAAAATTCAAAAAAAAAAATCGAAAAAAAAATTTTCGAAAAAATAAAAAAAAAATTCAAAAAAAAAAATTTTCAAAAAAAATTCAAAAAAAAATCGAAAAAAAATTTTTCGAAAAAATGAAAAAAAATCTCAAAAAAAATAAAAAAAAAATCGAAAAAAAAATTTTTCGAAAAAATAAAAAAAATTTCAAAAAAAATTTTAAAAAAAATTTCAAAAAAAAATTGAAAAAAAATTTCAAAAAAAATTCAAAAAAAAAATCGAAAAAAAAAAATTTCGAAAAAATAAAAAAAAAAAATTCAAAAAAAATAAAAAAAAAATTTTCAAAAAAAAATTGAAAAAAAAATTTCAAAAAAAATTCAAAAAAAAATCGAAAAAAAAAATTTTCAATAAAAATTCAAAAAAAAATCGAAAAAAATTTTTTTCGAAAAAATAAAAAAAAAATTTAAAAAAAAATAAAAAAAAAAATCGAAAAAAAAAATTTTCGAAAAAATAAAAGAAAAAATTTCAAAAAAAAAATCAAAAAAAAATTTAAAAAAAAAAATTCAAAAAAAATTAAAAAAAAAATCGAAAAAAAAAATTTTCAAAAAAAAAATTGAAAAAAAAAATAAAAAAAAAATTTTCAAAAAAAAATTCCAAAAAAAATTCAAAAAAAAAATCAAAAAAATTTTTTTCGAAAATATAAAAAAAAATTTAAAAAAAAAATCGAAAAAAAAAAATTTCGAAAAAATAAAAAAAAAATCTCAAAAAAAAATCGAAAAAAAATTTTTCGAAAAAATAAAAAAAAAATTCAAAAAAAAAATCGAAAAAATAAAAAAAAATCTCAAAAAAAATAAAAAAAAAATCTAAAAAATAGAAAAAAAAATTCAAAAAAAAAATCAAAAAAAAAATTTTCAAAAAAAAAATTTCAAAAAAAATTCAAAAAAAAAAATTTCAAAAAAAAATCAAAAAAAAAAATTTCAAAAAAAAAATCAAAAAAAAATTTTCAAAAAAAAAATTGAAAAAAAAATTTCAAAAAAAATTCAAAAAAAAATCGAAAAAAAAAATTTTCAATAAAAATTCAAAAAAAAATCGAAAAAAATTTTTTTCGAAAAAATAGAAAAAAAATTCAAAAAAAAAAATTTTCAAAAAAAATTCAATAAAAAATCGAAAAAAAAATTTTCGAAAAAATAAAAAAAAAATTCAAAAAAAAAATCGAAAAAAATTTTTTTCGAAAAAATAGAAAAAAAATTCAAAAAAAAAAAATTTCAAAAAAAATTCAAAAAAAAATCGAAAAAAAAATCGAAAAAAAATAAAAAAAAAATTCAAAAAAAAAATCGAAAAAAAAATTTTTCGAAAAAATCGAAAAAAAAATTTTTCGAAAAAATAAAAAAAAATTTCAAAAAAAATTTAAAAAAAAATTTCAAAAAAAAATTGAAAAAAAATTTCAAAAAAAATTCAAAAAAAAATCGAAAAAAAAAATTTTCGAAAAAATAAAAAAAAAATTTCAAAAAAAAACTGAAAAAAAATTTCGAAAAAAATTCAAAAAAAAAATCGAAAAAAAAATTTTTCCAAAAAAATAAAAAAAAAAATTTCAAAAAAAATAAAAAAAAAAATTTCAAAAAAAAATTTCAAAAAAAATTCAAAAAAAAATCGAAAAAAAAATTTTCGACAAAATAAAAAAAAAATTCAAAAAAAAATCGAAAAAATTTTTTTCGAAAAAATAAAAAAAAAATTCAAAAAAAAAATCGAAAAAAAAATTTTTCGAAAAAATAAAAAAAAAATCTCAAAAAAAATAAAAAAAAATTTTTCGAAAAAATAAAAAAAAAATTTCAAAAAAAAAATTCAAAAAAAAAATTCTAAAAAAATTCAAAAAAAAAATCGAAAAAAAAAATTTTCGAAAAAATAAAAAAAAAATTTCAAAAAAAATTTAAAAAAAAATTTTCAAAAAAAAATTGAAAAAAAAATTCAAAAAAAATTCAAAAAAAAAAATTTCAAAAAAAAAAAAAAAATTTCAAAAAAAAATCAAAAAAAAATTTTCAAAAAAAAAATTGAAAAAAAAATTTCAAAAAAAATTCAAAAAAAAATCGAAAAAAAAAAATTTTCAATAAAAATTCAAAAAAAATCGAAAAAAAAAATTTCGAAAAAATAAAAAAAAAATTTTCAAAAAAAAATTGAAAAAAAATTTCAAAAAAAATTTAAAAAAAATCGAAAAAAAAAATTTTCGAAAAAATAAAAAAAAAATTTCAAAAAAAAATCAAAAAAAAAATTTTCAAAAAAAAAATTCAAAAAAAAAATTGAAAAATAATTCAAAAAAAAAATCGAAAAAAAAAATTTTCGAAAAAATAAAAAAAAAATCAAAAAAAAAAATTAAAAAAAAAAAATTGAAAAAAAAAATCCAAAAGAAATTCAAAAAAAAATCGAAAAAAAAAATTTTCGAAAAAATAAAAAAAAAAATTCAAAAAAAAAAAAAAAAAAAATTTTCAAAAAAAAATTTCAAAAAAAATTCAAAAAAAAAATCGAAAAAAAATTTTTCGGAAAAATAAAAAAAAAATTCAAAAAAAAAAATTTTCAAAAAAAATTCAAAAAAAAATCGAAAAAAAAATTTTTCGAAAAAATAAAAAAAAAATTCAAAAAAAATAAAAAAAAAATTTTCAAAAAAAAATTTCAAAAAAAATTCAAAAAAAAAATCGAAAAAAAAATTTTCGAAAAAATAAAAAAAAAATTCAAAAAAAAAAATTTTCAAAAAAAATTCAAAAAAAAATCGAAAAAATTTTTTTCGAAAAAATGAAAAAAAATCTCAAAAAAAATAAAAAAAAAATCGAAAAAAAAATTTTTCGAAAAAATAAAAAAAATTTCAAAAAAAATTTTAAAAAAAATTTCAAAAAAAAATTGGAAAAAAATTTCAAAAAAAATTCAAAAAAAAATCGAAAAAAAAATTTTTCGAAAAAATAAAAAAAAAAATTTCAAAAAAAAATAAAAAAAAAATTTCAAAAAAAATAAAAAAAAAATCGAAAAAAAAATTTTCGAAAAAATAAAAAAAAAATTCAAAAAAAAATCGAAAAAAATTTTTTTCGAAAAAATGAAAAAAAATCTCAAAAAAAAATAAAAAAAAAAATCGAAAAAAAAATTTTTCGAAAAAATAAAAAAAAATTTCAAGAAAAATTAAAAAAAAAATTTCAAAAAAAATTCAAAAAAAAATCGAAAAAAAAATTTTTCGAAAAAATAAAAAAAAAAATTAAAAAAAAATAAAAAAAAAATCGAAAAAAAAAATTTTCGAAAAAATAAAAAAAAATTTTTCAAAAAAAAATCAAAAAAAAATTTTTCGAAAAAAAAATTGAAAAAAAAAATTCAAAAAAAATTCAAAAAAAAATCGAAAAAAAAAATTTTCAAAAAAAAAATTGAAAAAAAAAATAAAAAAAAAAATTTTCAAAAAAAAATTTCAAAAAAAATTCAAAAAAAAAATCGAAAAAAAAATTTTCGAAAAAATAAAAAAAAAATTCAAAAAAAAAAATTTTCAAAAAAAATTCAAAAAAAAATCGCAAAAAATTTTTTCGAAAAAATGAAAAAAAATCTCAAAAAAAATAAAAAAAAATCGAAAAAAAAATTTTTCGAAAAAATAAAAAAAATTTCAAAAAAAATTTTAAAAAAAATTTCTAAAAAAAATTGAAAAAAAATTTCAAAAAAAATTCAAAAAAAATCGAAAAAAAAATTTTTCGAAAAAATAAAAAAAAAATTTTCAAAAAAAAATTGAAAAAAAAATTCAAAAAAAAAATCGAAAAAAAAATTTTTCGAAAAAATAAAAAAAAAAATTTCAAAAAAAATAAAAAAAAAAATTTCAAAAAAAAAATTTCAAAAAAAATTCAAAAAAAAATCGAAAAAAAAATTTTTCGAAAAAATAAAAAAAAAATTTCAAAAAAAAATCAAAAAAAAATTTTTCAAAAAAAAAATTGAAAAAAAAAATTCAAAAAAAATTTCAAAAAAAATAAAAAAAAAATCGAAAAAATAAAAAAAAAATTCAAAAAAAAATCGAAAAAATGAAAAAAAATCTCAAAAAAAATAAAAAAAAAATCGAAAAAAAAATTTTTCGAAAAAATAAAAAAAAATTTCAAAAAAAATTTTAAAAAAAATTTCAAAAAAAATTAAAAAAAAAATCGAAAAAAAAATTTTTCGAAAAAATAAAAAAAAAATTTTAAAAAAAATAAAAAAAAAATCGAAAAAAAAAATTTTCGAAAAAATAAAAAAAAAAATTTCAAAAAAAAATCAAAAAAAAATTTTTCAAAAAAAAAATTGAAAAAAAAAATTCAAAAAAAATTAAAAAAAAAATCGAAAAAAAAAATTTTCAAAAAAAAAATTGAAAAAAAAAATAAAAAAAAAAATTTTCAAAAAAAAATTTCAAAAAAAATTCAAAAAAAAAATCGAAAAAAATTTTTACGAAAAAATAAAAAAAAAATTCAAAAAAAAAATCGAAAAAAAAATTTTTCGAAAAAATAAAAAAAAAATCTCAAAAAAAATAAAAAAAAAATTTTCGAAAAAATAAAAAAAAAATTCAAAAAAAAATCGAAAAAATAAAAAAAAATCTCAAAAAAAATAAAAAAAAAATCGAAAAAAATTTTTTTCGAAAAAATTGAAAAAAAAATTCAAAAAAAAAATCAAAAAAAAAAATTTTCAAAAAAAAAATTTCAAAAAAAATTCAAAAAAAAATCGAAAAAAAAAAATTTTCAATGAAAATTCAAAAAAAAATCGAAAAAAAAAATTTCGAAAAAATAAAAAAAAAATTTCAAAAAAAATAAAAAAAAAATCGAAAAAAAAATTTTTCAAAAAAAAAATAAAAAAAAAATTTTCAAAAAAAAATTGAAAAAAAAATTCAAAAAAAATTCAAAAAAAATCGAAAAAAAAAATTTTCGAAAAAATAAAAAAAAAATTTCAAAAAAAAATCAAAAAAAAAATTTTCAAAAAAAAAATTCAAAAAAAAAATTGAAAAAAAAAATCGAAAAAAAAATTTTCGAAAAAATAAAAAAAAAATCAAAAAAAAAAATTTCAAAATTGAAAAAAAAAATCCAAAAGAAATTCAAAAAAAAATCGAAAAAAAAAATTTTCGAAAAAATAAAAAAAAAATTCAAAAAAAATAAAAAAAAAATTTTCAAAAAAAAATTTCAAAAAAAATTCAAAAAAAAAATCGAAAAAAAATTTTTCGAAAAAATAAAAAAAAATTCAAAAAAAAAAATTTTCAAAAAAAATTCAAAAAAAAATCGAAAAAATTTTTTTCGAAAAAATGAAAAAAAAATCTCAAAAAAAATTTAAAAAAAATCGAAAAAAAAATTTTTCGAAAAAATAAAAAAAATTTTAAAAAAAATTTAAAAAAAAATTTCAAAAAAAAATTGAAAAAAAATTTCAAAAAAAAAAATTTCAAAAAAAAAAAAAAAAAATTTCAAAAAAAAAATCAAAAAAAAATTTTCAAAAAAAAAATTGAAAAAAAAATTTCAAAAAAAATTCAAAAAAAAATCGAAAAAAAAAAATTTTCAATGAAAATTCAAAAAAAAATCGAAAAAAAAAATTTCGAAAAAATAAAAAAAAAATTTCAAAAAAAATAAAAAAAAAATCGAAAAAAAAATTTTTCAAAAAAAAAATGAAAAAAAAATTTTCAAAAAAAAATTGAAAAAAAATTTCAAAAAAAATTCAAAAAAAATCGAAAAAAAAAATTTTCGAAAAAATAAAAAAAAAAATTTCAAAAAAAAATCAAAAAAAAAATTTTCAAAAAAAAAATTCAAAAAAAAAATTGAAAAATAATTTTAAAAAAAAATCGAAAAAAAAAATTTTCGAAAAAATAAAAAAAAATCAAAAAAAAAAATTTCAAAAAAAAAATTTTCAAAAAAAAATTTCAAAAAAAATTCAAAAAAAAAAATCGAAAAAAAAATTTTCGAAAAAATAAAAAAAAAATTCAAAAAAAAAAATTTTCAAAAAAAATTCAAAAAAAAATCGAAAAAAAATTTTTCGAAAAAATGAAAAAAAATCTCAAAAAAAATAAAAAAAAAATCGAAAAAAAAATTTTTCGAAAAAATAAAAAAAATTTCAAAAAAAATTTTAAAAAAAATTTCAAAAAAAAATTGAAAAAAAATTTCAAAAAAAATTCAAAAAAAAAATCGAAAAAAAAAAATTTCGAAAAAATAAAAAAAAAAAATTCAAAAAAAATAAAAAAAAAATTTTCAAAAAAAAATTGAAAAAAAAATTTCAAAAAAAATTCAAAAAAAAATCGAAAAAAAAAATTTTCAATAAAAATTCAAAAAAAAATCGAAAAAAATTTTTTTCGAAAAAATAAAAAAAAAATTTAAAAAAAAATAAAAAAAAAAATCGAAAAAAAAAATTTTCGAAAAAATAAAAGAAAAAATTTCAAAAAAAAAATCAAAAAAAAATTTAAAAAAAAAAATTCAAAAAAAATTAAAAAAAAAATCGAAAAAAAAAATTTTCAAAAAAAAAATTGAAAAAAAAAATAAAAAAAAAATTTTCAAAAAAAAATTCCAAAAAAAATTCAAAAAAAAAATCAAAAAAATTTTTTTCGAAAATATAAAAAAAAATTTAAAAAAAAAATCGAAAAAAAAAAATTTCGAAAAAATAAAAAAAAAATCTCAAAAAAAAATCGAAAAAAAATTTTTCGAAAAAATAAAAAAAAAATTCAAAAAAAAAATCGAAAAAATAAAAAAAAATCTCAAAAAAAATAAAAAAAAAATCTAAAAAATAGAAAAAAAAATTCAAAAAAAAAATCAAAAAAAAAATTTTCAAAAAAAAAATTTCAAAAAAAATTCAAAAAAAAAAATTTCAAAAAAAATTCAAAAAAAAAAATTTCAAAAAAAAAATCAAAAAAAAATTTTCAAAAAAAAAATTGAAAAAAAAATTTCAAAAAAAATTCAAAAAAAAATCGAAAAAAAAAATTTTCAATAAAAATTCAAAAAAAAATCGAAAAAAATTTTTTTCGAAAAAATAGAAAAAAAATTCAAAAAAAAAAATTTTCAAAAAAAATTCAATAAAAAATCGAAAAAAAAATTTTCGAAAAAATAAAAAAAAAATTCAAAAAAAAAATCGAAAAAAATTTTTTTCGAAAAAATAGAAAAAAAATTCAAAAAAAAAAATTTCAAAAAAAATTCAAAAAAAAATCGAAAAAAAAATCGAAAAAAAATAAAAAAAAAATTCAAAAAAAAAATCGAAAAAAAAATTTTTCGAAAAAATCGAAAAAAAAATTTTTCGAAAAAATAAAAAAAAATTTCAAAAAAAATTTAAAAAAAAATTTCAAAAAAAAATTGAAAAAAAATTTCAAAAAAAATTCAAAAAAAAATCGAAAAAAAAAATTTTCGAAAAAATAAAAAAAAAATTTCAAAAAAAAACTGAAAAAAAATTTCGAAAAAAATTCAAAAAAAAAATCGAAAAAAAAATTTTTCCAAAAAAATAAAAAAAAAAATTTCAAAAAAAATAAAAAAAAAAATTTCAAAAAAAAATTTCAAAAAAAATTCAAAAAAAAATCGAAAAAAAAATTTTCGAAAAAATAAAAAAAAAATTCAAAAAAAAATCGAAAAAATTTTTTTCGAAAAAATAAAAAAAAAATTCAAAAAAAAAATCGAAAAAAAAATTTTTCGAAAAAATAAAAAAAAAATCTCAAAAAAAATAAAAAAAAATTTTTCGAAAAAATAAAAAAAAAATTTCAAAAAAAAAATTCAAAAAAAAAATTCTAAAAAAATTCAAAAAAAAAATCGAAAAAAAAAATTTTCGAAAAAATAAAAAAAAAATTTCAAAAAAAATTTAAAAAAAAATTTTCAAAAAAAAATTGAAAAAAAAATTCAAAAAAAATTCAAAAAAAAAAATTTCAAAAAAAAAAAAAAAATTTCAAAAAAAAATCAAAAAAAAATTTTCAAAAAAAAAATTGAAAAAAAAATTTCAAAAAAAATTCAAAAAAAAATCGAAAAAAAAAAATTTTCAATAAAAATTCAAAAAAAATCGAAAAAAAAAATTTCGAAAAAATAAAAAAAAAATTTTCAAAAAAAAATTGAAAAAAAATTTCAAAAAAAATTTAAAAAAAATCGAAAAAAAAAATTTTCGAAAAAATAAAAAAAAAATTTCAAAAAAAAATCAAAAAAAAAATTTTCAAAAAAAAAATTCAAAAAAAAAATTGAAAAATAATTCAAAAAAAAATCGAAAAAAAAAATTTTCGAAAAAATAAAAAAAAAATCAAAAAAAAAAATTAAAAAAAAAAAATTGAAAAAAAAAATCCAAAAGAAATTCAAAAAAAAATCGAAAAAAAAAATTTTCGAAAAAATAAAAAAAAAAATTCAAAAAAAAAAAAAAAAAAAATTTTCAAAAAAAAATTTCAAAAAAAATTCAAAAAAAAAATCGAAAAAAAATTTTTCGGAAAAATAAAAAAAAAATTCAAAAAAAAAAATTTTCAAAAAAAATTCAAAAAAAAATCGAAAAAAAAATTTTTCGAAAAAATAAAAAAAAAATTCAAAAAAAATAAAAAAAAAATTTTCAAAAAAAAATTTCAAAAAAAATTCAAAAAAAAAATCGAAAAAAAAATTTTCGAAAAAATAAAAAAAAAATTCAAAAAAAAAAATTTTCAAAAAAAATTCAAAAAAAAATCGAAAAAATTTTTTTCGAAAAAATGAAAAAAAATCTCAAAAAAAATAAAAAAAAAATCGAAAAAAAAATTTTTCGAAAAAATAAAAAAAATTTCAAAAAAAATTTTAAAAAAAATTTCAAAAAAAAATTGGAAAAAAATTTCAAAAAAAATTCAAAAAAAAATCGAAAAAAAAAATTTTCGAAAAAATAAAAAAAAAAATTTCAAAAAAAAATAAAAAAAAAATTTCAAAAAAAATAAAAAAAAAATCGAAAAAAAAATTTTCGAAAAAATAAAAAAAAAATTCAAAAAAAAATCGAAAAAAATTTTTTTCGAAAAAATGAAAAAAAATCTCAAAAAAAAATAAAAAAAAAAATCGAAAAAAAAATTTTTCGAAAAAATAAAAAAAAATTTCAAGAAAAATTAAAAAAAAAATTTCAAAAAAAATTCAAAAAAAAATCGAAAAAAAAATTTTTCGAAAAAATAAAAAAAAAAATTAAAAAAAAATAAAAAAAAAATCGAAAAAAAAAATTTTCGAAAAAATAAAAAAAAAAATTTCAAAAAAAAATCAAAAAAAAATTTTTCGAAAAAAAAATTGAAAAAAAAAATTCAAAAAAAATTCAAAAAAAAATCGAAAAAAAAAATTTTCAAAAAAAAAATTGAAAAAAAAAATAAAAAAAAAAATTTTCAAAAAAAAATTTCAAAAAAAATTCAAAAAAAAAATCGAAAAAAAAATTTTCGAAAAAATAAAAAAAAAATTCAAAAAAAAAAATTTTCAAAAAAAATTCAAAAAAAAATCGCAAAAAATTTTTTCGAAAAAATGAAAAAAAATCTCAAAAAAAATAAAAAAAAATCGAAAAAAAAATTTTTCGAAAAAATAAAAAAAATTTCAAAAAAAATTTTAAAAAAAATTTCTAAAAAAAATTGAAAAAAAATTTCAAAAAAAATTCAAAAAAAATCGAAAAAAAAATTTTACGAAAAAATAAAAAAAAAATTTTCAAAAAAAAATTGAAAAAAAAATTCAAAAAAAAAATCGAAAAAAAAATTTTTCGAAAAAATAAAAAAAAAAATTTCAAAAAAAATAAAAAAAAAAATTTCAAAAAAAAAATTTCAAAAAAAATTCAAAAAAAAATCGAAAAAAAAATTTTTCGAAAAAATAAAAAAAAAATTTCAAAAAAAAATCAAAAAAAAATTTTTCAAAAAAAAAATTGAAAAAAAAAATTCAAAAAAAATTAAAAAAAAAATCAAAAAAAAAATTTTCAAAAAAAAAATTCAAAAAAAAAATTGAAAAATAATTCAAAAAAAAAATCGAAAAAAAAAATTTTCGAAAAAATAAAAAAAAAATCAAAAAAAAAAATTTCAAAAAAAAAATTGAAAAAAAAAATCCAAAAGAAATTCAAAAAAAAATCGAAAAAAAAAATTTTCGAAAAAATAAAAAAAAAAATTCAAAAAAAATAAAAAAAAAAAATTTTCAAAAAAAAATTTCAAAAAAAATTCAAAAAAAAAATCGAAAAAAAATTTTTCGGAAAAATAAAAAAAAAAATTCAAAAAAAAAAATTTTCAAAAAAAATTCAAAAAAAAATCGAAAAAAAAATTTTTCGAAAAAATAAAAAAAAAATTCAAAAAAAATAAAAAAAAAAATTTCAAAAAAAAATTTCAAAAAAAATTCAAAAAAAAAATCGAAAAAAAAATTTTCGAAAAAATAAAAAAAAAATTCAAAAAAAAAAATTTTCAAAAAAAATTCAAAAAAAAATCGAAAAAATTTTTTTCGAAAAAATGAAAAAAAATCTCAAAAAAAATAAAAAAAAAATCGAAAAAAAAATTTTTCGAAAAAATAAAAAAAATTTCAAAAAAAATTTTAAAAAAAATTTCAAAAAAAAATTGGAAAAAAATTTCAAAAAAAATTCAAAAAAAAATCGAAAAAAAAAATTTTCGAAAAAATAAAAAAAAAATTTTCAAAAAAAAATAAAAAAAAAATTTCAAAAAAAATAAAAAAAAAATCGAAAAAAAAATTTTCGAAAAAATAAAAAAAAAATTCAAAAAAAAATCGAAAAAAATTTTTTTCGAAAAAATGAAAAAAAATCTCAAAAAAAAATAAAAAAAAAAATCGAAAAAAAAATTTTTCGAAAAAATAAAAAAAAATTTCAAAAAAAATTTTAAAAAAAATTTCAAAAAAAATTCAAAAAAAAATCGAAAAAAAAATTTTTCGAAAAAATAAAAAAAAAATTTAAAAAAAAATAAAAAAAAAATCGAAAAAAAAATTTTTCGAAAAAATAAAAAAAAAAATTTCAAAAAAAAATCAAAAAAAAATTTTTCGAAAAAAAAATTGAAAAAAAAAATTCAAAAAAAATTAAAAAAAAAATCGAAAAAAAAAATTTTCAAAAAAAAAATTGAAAAAAAAATTAAAAAAAAAATTTTCAAAAAAAAATTTCAAAAAAAATTCAAAAAAAAAATCGAAAAAAAAATTTTCGAAAAAATAAAAAAAAAATTCAAAAAAAAAAATTTTCAAAAAAAATTCAAAAAAAAATCGCAAAAAATTTTTTCGAAAAAATGAAAAAAAATCTCAAAAAAAATAAAAAAAAATCGAAAAAAAAATTTTTCGAAAAAATAAAAAAAATTTCAAAAAAAATTTTAAAAAAAATTTCAAAAAAAAATTGAAAAAAAATTTCAAAAAAAATTCAAAAAAAATCGAAAAAAAAATTTTTCGAAAAAATAAAAAAAAATTTTTCAAAAAAAAATTGAAAAAAAAAATTCAAAAAAAAAATCGAAAAAAAAATTTTTCGAAAAAATAAAAAAAAAATTTCAAAAAAAATAAAAAAAAAAATTTCAAAAAAAAATTTCAAAAAAAATTCAAAAAAAAATCGAAAAAAAAATTTTTCGAAAAAATAAAAAAAAAATTTCAAAAAAAAATCAAAAAAAAATTTTTCAAAAAAAAAATTGAAAAAAAAAATTCAAAAAAAATTTAAAAAAAAATCGAAAAAAAAAATTTTCAAAAAAAAAATTGAAAAAAAAAATAAAAAAAAAATTTTCAAAAAAAAATTTCAAAAAAAATTTAAAAAAATTTTCAAAAAAAAATTTCAAAAAAAATTCAAAAAAAAAAATCGAAAAAAAAATTTTCGAAAAAATAAAAAAAAAATTCAAAAAAAAATCGAAAAAAAATTTTTTCGAAAAAATGAAAAAAAATCTCAAAAAAAATTCAAAAAAAAAATCGAAAAAAAAATTTTCGAAAAAATAAAAAAAAAATTCAAAAAAAAAATCGAAAAAAATTTTTTTCGAAAAAATGAAAAAAAATCTCGAAAAAAAATAAAAAAAAAATCGAAAAAAAAAATTTTCGAAAAAATAAAAAAAATTTCAAAAAAAATTTTAAAAAAAATTTCAAAAAAAAATTGAAAAAAAATTTCAAAAAAAATTCAAAAAAAAATGGAAAAAAAAATTTTTCGAAAAAATAAAAAAAAAATTTTCAAAAAAAAATTGAAAAAAAAATTTCAAAAAAAATTCAAAAAAAAATCGAAAAAAAAAAATTCGAAAAAATAAAAAAAAAATTTCAAAAAAAATAAAAAAAAAATCGAAAAAAAAATTTTCGAAAAAATAAAAAAAAAATTCAAAAAAAAAATCGAAAAAAAATTTTTTCGAAAAAATAAAAAAAAATTTCAAAAAAAATTTAAAAAAAAATTTCAAAAAAAATTCAAAAAAAATCGAAAAAAAAATTTTTCGAAAAAATAAAAAAAAAATTTAAAAAAAAATAAAAAAAAAATCGAAAAAAAAAATTTTCGAAAAAATAAAAAAAAAATTTCAAAAAAAAATTTTTCAAAAAAAAAAATTGAAAAAAAGAATTCAAAAAAAATTTTAAAAAAAATCGAAAAAAAAAATTTTCAAAAAAAAATTGAAAAAAAAAATATAAAAAAAAATTTTCAAAAAAAAATTTCAAAAAAAATTCAAAAAAAAAATCGAAAAAAAAACTTTTCGAAAAAATAAAAAAAAAATTTCAAAAAAAATTAAAAAAAAAATTTCAAAAAAAAATTGAAAAAAAATTTCAAAAAAAATTCAAAAAAAAATCGAAAAAAAAATTTTTCGAAAAAATAAAAAAAAAAATTTCAAAAAAAAAATTCAAAAAAAAATTCTAAAAAAATTCAAAAAAAAAATCGAAAAAAAAAAATTTTCGAAAAAATAAAAAAAAAATTTCAAAAAAAATTAAAAAAAAATTTTCAAAAAAAAATTGAAAAAAAATTTCAAAAAAAATTCAAAAAAAATCGAAAAAAAAAATTTTCGAAAAAATAAAAAAAAAAATTTCAAAAAAAAAATTCAAAAAAAAATTTCAAAAAAAATTCAAAAAAAAAATCGAAAAAAAAATTTTCGAAAAAATAAAAAAAAATTCAAAAAAAAATCGAAAAAATAAAAAAAAATCTCAAAAAAAATAAAAAAAAAATCGAAAAAAAATTTTTTCGAAAAAATAGAAAAAAAAATTCAAAAAAAAAATCAAAAAAAAAAAAATTTTCAAAAAAAAAATTTCAAAAAAAATTAAAAAAAAAATCGAAAAAAAAAAATTTTCAATGAAAATTCAAAAAAAAATCGAAAAAAAAAATTTCGAAAAAATAAAAAAAAGATTTCAAAAAAAATAAAAAAAAAATCGAAAAAAAAATTTTTCAAAAAAAAAAAAAAAAAAAAATTTCAAAAAAAAATTGAAAAAAAATTTCAAAAAAAATTAAAAAAAAATCGAAAAAAAAAATTTTCGAAAAAATAAAAAAAAAATTTCAAAAAAAAATCAAAAAAAAAAATTTCAAAAAAAAAATTCAAAAAAAAAATTGAAAAATAATTCAAAAAAAAAATCGAAAAAAAAAATTTTCGAAAAAATAAAAAAAAAATCAAAAAAAAAAATTTCAAAAAAAAAATTGAAAAAAAAAATCCAAAAGAAATTAAAAAAAAAATCGAAAAAAAAAATTTTCGAAAAAATAAAAAAAAAATTCAAAAAAAATAAAAAAAAAATTTTCAAAAAAAAATTTCAAAAAAAATTCAAAAAAAAAATCGAAAAAAAAATTTTCGAAAAAATAAAAAAAAAATTCAAAAAAAAAAATTTTCAAAAAAAATTCAAAAAAAAATCGAAAAAAAATTTTTCGAAAAAATGAAAAAAAATCTCAAAAAAAATAAAAAAAAAATCGAAAAAAAAATCGAAAAAAAAATCGAAAAAAAAATTTTCGAAAAAATAAAAAAAAAATTCAAAAAAAAATCGAAAAAATAAAAAAAATCTCAAAAAAAATAAAAAAAAAATCGAAAAAATAGAAAAAAAAATTCAAAAAAAAAATCAAAAAAAAAATTTTCAAAAAAAAAATTTCTAAAAAAAATTCAAAAAAAAAAATTTCAAAAAAAATTCAAAAAAAAAATTTCAAAAAAAAAATCAAAAAAAAATTTTCAAAAAAAAAATTGAAAAAAAAATTTCAAAAAAAATTCAAAAAAAAATCGAAAAAAAAAAATTTTCAATAAAAATTCAAAAAAAAATCGAAAAAAATTTTTTTCGAAAAAATAGAAAAAAAATTCAAAAAAAAAAATTTTCAAAAAAAATTCAATAAAAAATCGAAAAAAAAATTTTCGAAAAAATAAAAAAAAAATTCAAAGAAAAAATCGAAAAAAAAATTTTTCGAAAAAATGAAAAAAAATCTCAAAAAAAATAAAAAAAAAAACGAAAAAAAAATTTTTCGAAAAAATAAAAAAAAATTTCAAAAAAAATTTTTAAAAAAATTTCAAAAAAAAAATTGAAAAAAAATTTCAAAAAAAATTCAAAAAAAAATCGAAAAAAAAAATTTTCGAAAAAATAAAAAAAAAATTTTCAAAAAAAAATTGAAAAAAAATTTCGAAAAAAATTCAAAAAAAAATCGAAAAAAAAATTTTTCGAAAAAATAAAAAAAAAATTTCAAAAAAAATAAAAAAAAAATTTCAAAAAAAAATTTCAAAAAAAATTCAAAAAAAAATCGAAAAAAAAATTTTCGAAAAAATAAAAAAAAAAATCAAAAAAAAAATCGAAAAAAATTTTTTCGAAAAAATAAAAAAAAAATTCAAAAAAAAAATCGAAAAAAAAAATTTTCGAAAAAATAAAAAAAAAATCTCAAAAAAAATAAAAAAAAATTTTTCGAAAAAATAAAAAAAAAATTTCAAAAAAAAATTCAAAAAAAAAATTCTAAAAAAATTCAAAAAAAAAATCGAAAAAAAAAATTTTCGAAAAAATAAAAAAAAAAATTCAAAAAAAATTTAAAAAAAATTTTCAAAAAAAAATTGAAAAAAAATTTCAAAAAAAATTCAAAAAAAAAAATTTCAAAAAAAAAAAAAAAATTTCAAAAAAAAAATCAAAAAAAAATTTTCAAAAAAAAAATTGAAAAAAAAATTTCAAAAAAAATTCAAAAAAAATCGAAAAAAAAAATTTTCAATAAAAATTCAAAAAAAATCGAAAAAAAAAATTTCGAAAAAATAAAAAAAAAATTTCAAAAAAAATAAAAAAAAAATCGAAAAAAAAATTTTTCAAAAAAAAATAAAAAAAAATTTTTCAAAAAAAAATTGAAAAAAAATTTCAAAAAAAATTCAAAAAAAATCGAAAAAAAAAATTTTCGAAAAAATAAAAAAAAAATTTCAAAAAAAAATCAAAAAAAAAATTTTCAAAAAAAAAATTCAAAAAAAAAATTGAAAAATAATTCAAAAAAAAATCGAAAAAAAAAATTTTCGAAAAAATAAAAAAAAATTCAAAAAAAAAAATTTCAAAAAAAAAAATTGAAAAAAAAATCCAAAAGAAATTCAAAAAAAAATCGAAAAAAAAAATTTTCGAAAAAATTTCAAAAAAAAATCGAAAAAATTTTTTTCGAAAAAATGAAAAAAAATCTCAAAAAAAATAAAAAAAAAATCGAAAAAAAAATTTTTCGAAAAAATAAAAAAAATTTCAAAAAAAATTTTAAAAAAAATTTCAAAAAAAAATTGGAAAAAAATTTCAAAAAAAATTCAAAAAAAAAATCGAAAAAAAAATTTTCGAAAAAATAAAAAAAAATTCAAAAAAAAAAATTTTCAAAAAAAATTCAAAAAAAAATCGAAAAAATTTTTTTCGAAAAAATGAAAAAAAATCTCAAAAAAAATAAAAAAAAAATCGAAAAAAAAATTTTTCGAAAAAATAAAAAAAATTTCAAAAAAAATTTTAAAAAAAATTTCAAAAAAAAATTGGAAAAAAA